>CM029565.1:36225689-36248519 GCA_017309665.1 Coelopa frigida
CAATCAAATGCAAATTCAGAGACATTTACAAACTAGGAATATTCAAGAAACGAACTGTAATCTGTGGTCAGAAGGGGAATCAAATTGATAGATGGGGGTTTCATAATGAAGAAGGAGGCTTCTAAATGGAGAAGGAAAAAAATCTCTGGTATCAGGGGAAAATGTGGCTACAAATTTGAGTAGGAGGCCTCATGGGAGAGGAAGCTTTATGTAAAAAGAAAAATCTTCCTGTAGAAATCGGAGGCAAAATAATAATTTCATAATAGAGAAGGAGACATCATGATCGAGAAGGAGACATCATGTTAGAGAAGGAGGTTTCATAATAGAAAAAGAGGGGACTTCAAATGGAAAATAGGCAGAAATAGGGGGTCTTCATAATGGAAATGATGCCGCTTTCTTATTGAAGAAGAATTATTCACATTGGAAATGAAATCTTCTCTTGCAGAAACTAGGCAGAAATTGCAATTTCCGTTTAATTTGCCATCGACTTCCTGGAAATCAAAAATACATTTCAATATTTTACTTCATGAAATTGAAATTTATCACAGTCAATCTAAACATAAGTGGCAGAAAGATCATTTCTCACTGTGTACTTTGAATATTTGGAGATAAATTAAAAATTTTTCACTGAACTTTAAGAAAATATAAAATTATTCACTGAATTTTAAGAAACACAAAAGTATTCTTTAAACTTTATATAGAATTCTTCGAATAAAATCATTTGATATATGATCATTCTTCAAACTCTTGTCTAAATAATTTGTTTAGATCATTTGATTTCTTTAATTAGAAGTCCTTTAGTCAAGTGGAAATTTCACCCCAAGGATATTTCCTGTCCACGTTAAGAAGTTAAGGATGAAGGAGGTGAAACAGGAAAAAGTGAAAGAGGAAAAAGGGAGAACTTAAATAGGAAGAAGTGAAAGAGGGAAAAGTTAAATAGGAAGAAGTTAATGAGGATATTAAATTTCTAGCGAAGATTCGCGATTTTAAATTCTCTTTGAAAATTTCCACCCACATGAAAATTCCGCAAGCACACGCGACAAGGAAACAATAACAACAACTACACGTTCGTAGTCATGAGAAGCTTAATTCGTTGGTTTTTTTTTATCTTTGTTGCGGACTCGTTTCTCTCTTTCACTCATTCACAATACGCACTTCGAGCCCATCTCCTTTTGCTCCTGTGTGATGAATTGGTAGACAATGTGTGTACATGAATGAGGAAATGTCTGTGTCGATGTATGTGTATGTGCCGATATGTGTTTGCATGTGAACATGAAAGTGCGTGTGTGTATGTGGTTTTATCTGTTTGTGAAAGAACTTGGAAAAAAATCAAGTACCAGGACAACAGAATCCATCAGTTGGTAGAACGTGGCTGCAGCTCAGTTCAATTTTCTCTTCTCTCTCTCATTCTCTTCTTCGTTGATGCTTTTGTTGTTGTCACTTTTCTTTTCTGAATGTTGTTGAGGATACAGTTGTTGGTGATTTTCTTGTTGTTCTTTCATTGGTTGTTGTTTCTGGTTTTATTATTGTTTTTGATTTTCTTTTGGTTGTTTTCATTTGTTCTTGAAATTATTGTTGTATATGTTGTTGTTGTAATTTTGTTGTTGTTGTTGTAATTTTGTAATTGTTGTTGTATTTGTTGTTGTAATTGTTATTGTTTTCTCTCTTGTCCTCATGAAACTGACATGAAACCTGTTCGAATCCACCTCAGGCTTCTGCCTTCAATCGTTCGACTCAAAGTATTTTTTTTTCTCCAACACATACAATGAATATGAATGAATGCATGAATGTGTGTGTGTGTGAATGTCGAGCTTTGTTCCAAAGAGGAAGTGGTATCTTCGTTCTTGTTTTTGTTGTTATTGTTGTTGTTGTTATTATTGTTGTTGGAACTACTCGGAAAATGTTTCCAAGTGTATGAAAATTGAGGAAATATATTTCGTTGACTTGTTCCTATTGTTGATGAACTACTACTATAACTATTACAACAACGACTATAACTATAACAACAATTACAATCACAACTACTACAACAACAACTTCTATTACTTCTGTTGTTGTTGTTATGCTAAGTTTCAGACTACTTAGATTGAGTGTTTGATTGTTGTTGTTGTAGTGAATTGTTGTTGTAATCTCCGCTTTTATTGTTGTTACTCAAACTCAACTCGTAGCCATGGTAGAGAACGATGAGAATTGACAAAAATTCGGTGCTCGACTAGAAAAGTTTCACACAGAAGGATGACGAAATTATTCCAACCTCTTTCACTTCCTCTCTTCTTTCACTCTTCCTCCTCTTCTTTCACTCTTCCTCCTCTTCTTTCACTCTTCCTCTCTATTTTCCACCCCCTTTCCCCTTCTCATCTGTCTCTCTCTCTTACTCTCTCTTACCCTCTCTCAGTATCTCGCACTCCCTTCCACAACATGTGAATCCTCCAAAACGAACCCTTCCTTCATTCCCTTCTCTCACATCGCCTCATTTTCCACACAATTGTCTCCACACACACAATCGCTTATCCACATCTTCTCACTCTATCTCTTCTTCTCCTCCAACCACATGGTTTCTTTCTCTCTCTGTCTCTTCCTTCCGCAAGTTTTCTCTCTCTCTCTCTCTCTCTTTGTCTCTTCCACAACCCCAAGTTTTCACTTTTTCCTCCCATCACATGTTTTCTCTCTCTCACTCTCTCTTTTCCTCCCATCCCTCTCTCGATTTTTCTCACTCACTTTTCCAACAACACGAAAGGTCGACTCGTCGGATCGAATCGGTTTGGGTCGGGTTTTGGCTTCAGCACCATCTGGGAGACTGAAAAATTGGCTCCAAGTTCTCTGAGCTTCGGCTTCAGCCTTCGATGTTGGGGTTGTCGTTGTTGGGTTTTCGATATTGTTTTTGTTGTCGTTGGGGTTCGACATTCTTGTTGTTGTTGAGGTTCGACATTGTTTTTGTTGTTGTTCAGGTTCAACATTGTTGTTGTTATCTTTGTCGTCATCATCGTCGTCATCCTTGTCGGCATTGTCAATGTCAACGTTGTCGTCATCGAGCTGAAGTCGTCGTTCTCCTCGTTTCTGTTCGCCTAGTAGAATTATTTTTTAAACATTTTTTTCAAAGGAAATTTTTTCATTTTCAAATTTTTTTTAATTCTCTTAATTTTTTTTATTTTCATTTTTAATTAATTTTTTGTTCTTCAATTTGTTTTTTGTCTTTTTCATTTTTTTGGGTTTTGTTCTTAGTGTTGTTTTTGTCTTACATGCAACATTTTATTTTTGTTGTTTCACTTTTCCTTGTTTTGGAATTTCTTTAATTCATGGCACAACAATATGAGGGGAAGATGGAGAGAAAAACAACAAAAACAATGAAAACATGTGGAGAAAAATAAAAAAAACAATCAGAATATGTGAAAACCAATAACAACAGTGAGAAAGTATGGAGAAAAACAAAAACAACAAGTAACAACAACAACAACAGCATTGATAAAGCAGAGCAAAATCCACCGCAGCACACGTCGGCAAACTGTGGCAACGCCGGCCTCAACCAACACCGCACCAACGAACGAAGAAGCCTGAGAATAAATTTCCAGTCGCCTACTTTCTCACTCACACTCAATCACTCTCTCCCTCTCTCGGTTTTACTCTCTTTTTCCCACTCTCCTTGTTTCTCTCTCTCTCTCCCTAGCCGAGCCTCGAATTGAACAGACATAAATTTACTCGGAGCAATTTGCGTGCAACAGCAGTAGCAATTGTCGAATGAGTACACTGAAAAAATTAAAAATATATATGCGAAATTTTAGTTTAGAATATTCTAAAAGTATCTCGTAAATAATTCTCTTAGTGTAATCAAAAAATATTAACATCTGCAGCTTCCGGTTTTGAATTTAAACAAAAAAAATATTTCTTTTTATATTGGGATTTTGTTCATATAGCAAAGAGTAGAGGAAAAGAAGAAGATAATAAGAGAGAAGTAAACGAAGGAGAGATCAAGCAAAGAAGGATGAAGGAATACAGACAATAACAACCTCACAGAAAGTGCGAAAGAGAAGAGATTATTATATAAATGAAATGAGAAATTCAAAAATTAGAATTCCACGTCAAATGCCAAGGAACAAAAAACCCTTATTGAAATTGTTCAACTTGAAAATTTCTCAGTGTAGTTTGGTGTTGTGCATATGTGAGCTGAGTTACACATGTGTTAGTAAATAAATTTCACAAGTTTCTCTTCGGTCGGTTTTGTAAACAAAAAAAACGGAGAAGAGTGAGAGACAGGTTGAGAGAATTTTGGGAAAGGTTGGTTTATGAGGAGGTTGATTTTTTGGATGGATGCTTTATGAAGAGGTTGATTTTTGAGGAAGTGAAAATTTGGGGCAGGTTGGGTTTTGGGGGGATGGTTTATGAAGAGGTTGAGTATTAGAGTATGAAGTTGTGTTCTGAGCAAGGTAAATCAAAAGTATGAATGAAATGAGAGAGAAAAGAAATCCCAAACTGACTTTCTGTAAAATTTGAGGCCTGGTATTTCCCTCCCTCTCTCTCTCTCTCTCTCTCTTCCTTTCATTCTCCCACTTTTACCCTCTTCTTCTCTCTCTCTCTCTCTCTTCCAACAAACTTCTCTGAAAAACACACTTCATTTTCCGTTCTCCCACTCGTTCTCGTACTCGTTCTCATTCTCCTTAAGTAATTGTAGTTGTTGTCAAGTTTCTGCTTCCGTTTCCTGCACTTCTGTTCAACCGGAAATTGGAAAAAATGAAAATTTCAACTGGCTTGAGTTTTTTTTCTGATATATCTCTCTCTCTCTCTTGCATTCACAGTTGTACTTTTTCAGTGAATGATGAATGTATTTGAATTTTTGTTGAATTAATTTTTCAGATTCTTTCGGTGGATATTGGTTTTTTTTATTTATATGAATTGATTGGAGTTTTGTTTTTATGAAAAAATATGTTAATAAAATTAAAAATTATATTAAATTTCTAGGTGCAGATTCACGATTTTAAATTCTCTTTGAAAATTTCCACCCACATGAAAATTCCGGCAGGCACACGCGACAAGAAACAATAACAACAACTACACTTTCGTAGTCATGAGAAGTTTAATTCGTTGGTTTTTTAATCTTTGTTGTGGACTCTTTTCTCTCTTTCACTCATTCACAATACGCACTTCGAGCCCATCTCCTTTTGCTCATGTGTGATGAATTGGTAGAAAATGTGTGTACATGAATGAGGAAATGTCTGTGTCGATGTATGTGTGCCGATATGTGTTTGCATGTGAACATGAAAGTGCGTGTGTGTATGTGGTTTTATCTGTTTGTGAAAGAACTTGGAAAAAAATCAAGTACCAGGACAACAGAATCCATCAGTTGGTAGAACGTGGCTGCAGCTCAGTTCAATTTTCTCTTCTCTCTTCTCTCTTCTCTTCTTTTCTGTTCTCTGCTCGCCTCTTCTCTTCTCTGTTGTTGCTTTTATTGTTGTCGTTAATTGACAATGAAAAGATGTGAAGCATGAACTTTTAATAAAATAATTATATTTAAAAAAAATGTTAAGTAACAAATTAATTTTAATATTTTTTAATATCAAATATAGGTTAAGAAATATAATATTTTTTATAACACTATTAAACAAAAATTAAGCGGGTTAAAATTTTGGTTTAACAGTGTTTTAACAAAAAATATATATTTTTAAAACTTATCAGTAAATATTTAAAATGATTATAAATTATTAAAAAATTGTTTTTCCATTTTATATTTTTTTTATATTGTTATTATTTATTTTGAAACATCAAATTTTATATAAAAAAACATGTTTTAATTCTAATTTGCCATGTAAAAATTGAATATTATTTTAGTGATAAACATGGGGCCAATAATTGTTTTGCTTTTATTATCATTTTGGTATTTCTATGAATGAAGAAGAAAATGTGAAGCGAGGAATTCGCAGCAACAAGCATAACAGACACAAGCGAAATAGAGGAGGATTACAATGACAACAGAGGGGATTGAAAAGGAAATAACAACAAGTGTAATAGATGCAGCGAACAACAACTATTGGGATTATACAAGAACCATACAATAGAAAAAGGAAATAAAGGACAACATAAAGAACCATAAAAACAAGAACAAAAAGAAGGACATATACCACAACAGAAGGAAAGTAAAAAATAACAAAAAGACGGACAAAAATAAAAAAAGACAGACACAAATAACAACAAAAAGAACAACACTCGAATAAAACAAAGATAACGACATCAATAGAATCAGCGACGACGTTGGTGGACGTCGAATAGCAACATGAATAGAATAGAATAGAATGATAGATTGATGGTGATAGCAAATAGAATGACAACAATAACCATGAGAATGACGCCAACAACCATGAGAATGACAACAGAAACCATGAGGATAATAACAAAAACCTCCAGAATGACAACAACAAAATGCAACACCAACAATTGGTCCAAACATCGGGCTAACAGCAAATCTCTTGTTGCTCATACGATCCGATGCACTGAATTCATTCTTTTCTACATTTCCTTCTCATTCTCCTGTTTTTCCTCTATATCTTCCACTCTTTCCTATCCTTCTCTTTCTCCCACTCTCCTTCTCTATCTCTATTTCAATCCCTCTCTTTTTCGTTTTACATTATGATGCAGATATTGTTGTTGTTGATACTTCTATTATTCTTGTTGTTGCATCTATTATTGTAGTTGGAAATTCTTCTATTTTTGTTGCTATTATTACAATGTGGTATAGTTGTTGTGGATGTTGTTGTCTCTATTTTTATTGTTGTCTCTCTATTTTTGTTTTTTTTTCTATGTTGTGGTTTCGATTGTCATTCTTGTTGTTTCGACTCATGTTTTTATTGTTTCTCATTCTTGTTCTTGTTGTTCCCATTGTCGTTCTTGTTGTTTAGATTGTCGTTCTTGTTGCTTAGATTGTTGTTCTTATTTCTTCGATTGTCATTCTTGTTCCCCCGATTGTTGTTATTGTTATTTCAATTCTCTTTGTTGTTCAGACACTGATTTGCTATTCTCTCTCTCTCTCTCTGTCTGTCGTCGGTCGTTCCCGCGGTTCAATTGCAATTCACACGCATTGGACAGCGTTGCCAATCGCCAATCAGCCGTCATTCGATAGCGATATCGTAGGACAAGAGCAAAGGAATGCAAGAAGGATGGAATCAATTCACATGAGGGCTTTGTGAAGATGTTTTGCAAAGAGCTTGTCAAATGGAGAATTAAGTGGAGAATTTATTACTTAGTTAAATTGGCACATGTTTAGAGGAGAAAATAGTATTGAATAGTATTTTGTTTAATTTTTCATTAATATGATGGATTTTTCTATCAATAATTCCTTCATAATCTCTTTGATTATACTTCTTTCTCTTTAATGATGTATGTTTTCTTTCAATAATTTCCTCAACATCTTTTAGACTCGATTCCTCTTCCACTCAGCTTCTCATTTTCACTCTCTTGTTGTTTCATTACCTCATAATCTTTTGATCCTCCCTCTCTTGTTATTCGTTTCCACCTGCTCCCATCTCAACCTCGTTGAGTTTTTCAGTTTCCTCTCCTCCTCACCAGTTTCCTCACCGTTCTCCTCACCATTTCCTCTCAGTTTCACCATTCATAGCTTCCTCTTTTTCGACTAGACGCTTGTCAGACTCCTGTTCGGATCCTCGCTTCGTTCTTCTGACATCCCATCATTCGTCCTCCCGTAGTCACCCCGTCGTCCATCGGAAAATTCTCGACAACAACCTCCTGAAGCCTCCTGAAGCCCCCGTCTCCCTATTGAAATCACTCCATCGTACTTCTGAAATCCTCACGTCGTCCTCCTACAATTTCCTCGTCATACTCCTCCTTTTTCCTCTTTTCACCTCTTTTATCCTCCTTTCATCCCCCCTTCGTTCTCCTACAATTTCTCCCTCATCATTCTCCCCCCATTATTTCTTTGTGGTTGTTTTCCTAACAACATGTTCTCGTCAATTTCCTTCTTTCTCCTTTCGTTCTCAACCTATGAATATTCCTGAGCTTCGACAACATCATCTCCACATTGTGTTCTCTCTCTCACTCTCTCCTTCTACTCTCTCCCTCAACTCATTCTCACTCTATCTCTCTCCTCTTGCACCCTTTACTTGTTGTACACTTTTATTCATTCTTCTCTTTTCATATTCTTCTATTTTCCCACTTAAATTCTTTTCTTTAACCTTCGTCTCCTCATGGTCTCCTCGTCTTACTTTTTCTCCCCATCCTCTTCTTTTTGCCTTCTTCTCTTTATCCTTCTATCTTCACCATCCTCTCTACATCTTCTTCCACCTCTCCTTCTTCCCTTGATTCTCTCCACATCACCTTCTCTACTATTTGATGGTCCTCTTGCTACTCGCCTTTGCTCCTTTACAAGGACTTTACAACTGTTTACTCCGGGATCTTCTACTCCTGCTCTTCCACTTATTCCACCCCTCCACCCCTGTCGACACTTTCACTTTTGTGGACTCTTCCACTTTTCCAACTCCTCCACTTATTTTACTCCTCCACTTTTATACAATCTTCCACCTTTTCACTCCTTCTTTATTCCACATTTCCACTTTGGTCGACTCTTCTACTTTTCCACTCCTCCACTTATTCCACTTCTCCACTTATTCCACTTCTCCACTCATTCGACTCCTCCACTTCCTTGACTTATCCCACTTATCCCACCTTTCTTCCAGTGTTGCTTCAACCTCATTCAACTTTTTTCCACCCTCATGCCTTTTTTTCTTCTCTCCTGCTACAGACTTGTTCCCTGTTCACACACTGTTGCTTTCTCATCCTCAATCCAAATTCTCAGCTCAAGTGCCTCATAAAGATGATGAGAAGGTGCGAGGAAAGAGACGAAGAAACGAAGGTAGAAAGCTGCAGTTGCAACGGTGACGCTTTGGCCTTCTCCTCACTTCAACCCACATCGTTAACTCTTGGTCGAAGGCGCCAATGAGCGACATCCATCAAATTCAAGAGTCAACGATGGAAATTCAGCTGATGAGAAAATAATACAAAATAATTGTAATCAAGATGACAATTTACATATTGAATTCCGCGTATTTTTCAAAATTTAACATAATCTTGAAAGTTCAGCAGTTTGACCTTAAAAAGCATTAACGTCTAAAAGTCAACAACACATTTATAAAGGCCAAAATCCCTTCATATTCATATTCCTCGAAGTTCACATTCATAGAAGTCAACATATCTCGTCAACAGTCAATAGCCCTAGATAACTGATTCCTCGACAACAACTCATGCCCAAAAGTCAACATAATAAACACCTAGCTTACAAATGTTTCGCCAAAAGTCTTCGACTTCTGTTCTGCCGAAGTCAACGAACGATTTCTGTTTTTTGTTTCCTTTTTTTCACTTTTCTGCTCCCTGTGTTTTGGTCTTTCTCTCTCTTTTGTTGCCCTGTTTTTTCCCTGTCACCCTCATTTATTTGTCTCACTCTTATCCTCATTAAAATGATTGTCCATTGTGCTTTCAGTAAGAACGAAATGATCTCGATCTCTATGCGGCATCAGTGATAAAATTGTGTGCCATTTGACTACATATGTCTCAAAATATTTCGATTTGAAAAAGGGACGGAGAATATAATAATGAAAGAGCTCAATTTGTATTTGGATATTTTGGTTGGATTTCCAATATGAAAACCCAGTTTATGTTGATTACATGCGGGACATCACGTGACGATGTATGCGGGCCATTGACTTCAGAACGATGACTTTTGGAGAGAAAATAAATTGAGTGGATAAGTTGAGGAGGTTACCATGGGATAAAATGGGGGAGAACGATGTCAATGAAGGGAGAAAAAGGTAAACGGAGAGAAGAAAAAAGGTAAATGGAGTCTGAAAGAGGTTAACAGAGAGAAATAAAAATAAGTAAATGAAGAGAGAAAGAGGTATATGTAGGGAAAATGAAGTAAACAAAGGAAAAAGTAATCAGAGCGAAAAAGAGGTGGAGAAAGAACAAAAATAATCCCCAAAGTCATATGATAAAAAGGTAGATAGAGGATAAAATCGTTTTTTGGATCTGATACCGAGTTGACATGAAACAAATCAAACCACTGAACAAATCAACCAACTACACGTGATTTTCCTCTATTAATATCAATATTTTCGACCCTTTCACCAGGTGCCTTTCTACTTAATTTATTTTATTTCATTTCATTTCGCCTTCAAAAACTCCTGTTTTAATTCTCTTCCATTCTCTGCTTCACCTCATTCGACGAATTCATATGAAATGCAATCGAACGCCTTTTCATTCGCTTTATTGCATTCAATTTGGGCTCGATTGAATCATGTTCGATTCGATTTACAATGAGAGAAATGCTTTTTCATCATTCTCTACTTCACTCTACCTTTCACCCTTCTCACGCTCTACCTCCCTCTCTCTTGGTCTCCCTCTCTTTCGGTCCCCCTCTCTCTCGGTCTCCCTCTCCCTTGTTCACTTCAAGCAGTTCCTCACCCATGCACTCACTCATGAATTATTGTGTTGGAAATTTATGGCAACGTCATTTCGTGTATTTTTTTGGCCATTTGTTCTTTTGTTAAATTTTTGGCAGACGAATGAGGTCAATGCGAATACTCGAGTTCATCCACCGAGTTGTATTGTTCAATTCTAATATTCATGATGATTTTCATTTTCTACATTTTATTCTTTATTTTTACAAATTATTTTTGGTACCTGGATGAAAACCATTCCTCTAACATTTTCGAATCGAGGTTTGTGGCCAATTGCTTTGAAGCAGGCGATGTTGTTAATAAGAATAACGTGATGGTAGTATAAGGAGAATCCAGAACAAGTTCAATGAACTCCTGAAGAAAATTTGCTACCATAAAAGTTATATAAATACATCATATCACCATATTTTGTCTGTCTACGATATCCCATATAAGCTTCAATTGATCCCAAGCAAATCAGCATAATTAATATCCAATCTGGTAATACCATTATCAATTTCCGTCGCATTCCCCCTCTCTTTCCATTGCCAGAATTTAGTATTGTAACAAAAGAAAAAACACAATTTCAATTTTAAGCTTCACTTTATTTACATTGACTTTAGTCTCTCGAGTAATTAATTAAATGCTAATAATTAATTATAAGCCTCTAGATTTAATCACATGCATTATTAAGAGCTTTCGTAAAAATTCCTATATCTTGTTTACAATATAATCATTTACATTTTCCATACTAATGGATATTTTTTTCTTTTATTTGATCAAATACTAATTAGATGTTTATAAAATATGTTTCTCTATTTAAATATGGTTGGAAAGTTTTCAATAAAAAATGCTTACAACCGCATAGAAGCGATTAGTTAAAACGTAATCCTATGCAAAAATACACTTGCAAACATTGACAACCCAATCTATTTTATATTTAAAAATCTGTATACATAATATTGTAGTATAATTAATGAATTTGATTTCCTTATTTTCAATTATATATTTTTAATTTCAGTTTTTCATCTTATTATACAAAGTTGTATATTCTCCATATGTTTCAAAAATTATTTTATATTTATAATTTATATAATATTTTTTATCAATATTTTTGATGCAATTTGATCATCTATATTATTTCTTATATTTTAACAAATTATTATTTCTTTCTGTGGAAATCGTGTCTCAAGTTCTGGTTCAAGAACTGCTGCTGCTGTGTCGTTTTGAGCTGCGAGAGCCAAACCATCTGAAGGGAGTCTTGAAGGAAGGACATCATAGTTGGTCGTTGCCGATGTGAGTTGTATCTGTGGGCAGGGAGTGGGTCTGGAAATAAATTAAAAGATAAAGTTATTGTATTATTATATATCGAATTTGTCGAATTTATGAAAAATTATCGAAATCTGAAAAATTATCGATGTTTTCAATTAAAAATAATATTTATGCATACTCTTCTATTAAAAATTATCGGATTTATCGATATCTATATTGAAAAATTATCGGATTTATCGATTCTTTGGAATGAGAAACTATCAAATATATCTATTAAAAATTATGATATTTATCGATATATATATTAAAAAGTTATCGGATTTATCGATAATTTAAATAAACTATTATCGAATTTTATCAGAACGAAACGGGAATAAGTGAAAGTAAGTGAAGTAAAAATAAAGTAAATAGTTGAATAAAATTAATTAAAATTCTTGGCAAGATTTAGAAACGAATGGATTTTGTTTTAAAAACGGAAAAGTTCAAAGGAAAATCAAAATTATAACGGACAATCGATGAAGTGGGAAATGCAAACCACTGCAGAAACTCAATAGCTCGAAGACCTTGTTCCAAATTTTCGGTGCCAAAAATACCGGATGAGTCAAGAACTACAACAATAACTAGGACAAAACCTGAGAGAAGAATAAATCGGATAAAGAAATAAAAACAACTAAAAGTACTAAATGAAAAACTATGATGATGATGATGGTGAAAAATTGGCACCAGGAAGAACTGAGGTTGAGAGTTGGAATTTTATTTGCCAAAGAAACGATTCGTTTTTCCAGCAGCCTCTTACAATTTAATAGGAAAATGTTGGCAAGATAATGGAAAAAGGATTAAGTTTCAGTTTCAGCAATTGGAGGTGGCCAAAAGGATGAAGAGGATGTCCAAAGGTTGAAGGGAAATATAATTTATGCCCAAGTGACTGTGAGGATTACGATCGTTAAGTGGAAATTTTTTCAGTTTCGTATTTTTTTATCCAATCGATTTGCAAATACAAAGCAAAATATAACTTTTTATTATTTTTGCAAATTTATAAAAATAAATCCCACTCAGTTTATAATGGGATATTTTAATATGAAAATGATGGAATTTTTCCTTTTGTCTCCTTCAGCTCCTTGAAATTACCTGCAACGCCATCCGCTTGTGATGCATCGACGAGTTCGACGACGACTTCCCCTTGCCCTTCTTCCACGAGCAGAGCAGCAACTCCTTCATGCCCTTGCGAAAGTTGCGACTGAGGAAGGCGTAGAGCAGGGGATTCACGCCCGAATTGAAGTACGTGACCAGAAATGTGAGCGGGGTCAGGAGTGCGTTGAAATTCGAGTCGCCGCGATACGACCGAGACCTGCAAGGACAAAGAATACAAATAATAAATGGTTAGTATAATGGTGTGGGTATAAATTGTGTGAGCAGAAATTGTGTGTGTGCAAAAATAGTTTGAGTAAAAATGGTTTGAGTACAAATGGAGTGAGAATAAATGGTTTGCCACAAATGGTTTCAGAATAAATTCTGTGACTATAAATGGTTTCAGGTTTCAATAGTTCCCATAGAAACAAATAGAAATTCTCGTTTATAATTAAGGGTTAATTAGGTGGAGAATGGAGGTTACAAAGAGGCCAAGTTGAAAGCAGAATTCTCTCGTGGTTTTACGTTTGGGGTTGACTTTGGAGAAGACGGGAACGAGTCCTTCAGGTTGCATCGTTTGCAAAGACCTTTGATTTTATTTTGTTCTTCTTTGTCACATTCTCTCTTGGTCACATTCTCCTTTATCATATTATTTTGTATCATATTCTTTTTTGTCGCATTCCTCTTTTTAACATTATCCTCGTACACATTCTACTAGTAATTCTCCACTTTTTGGTGAAGCTTTTCTTTTTCGGTCGTTATTTTCCTTCCCTCTTCTCCATCCCTTCAACACCTCTTAACACCAACCCTAAGCGACCCATGGCTCATGCACTCACGGACGTTTCTCCATTTTGCTTTCGGTGATCACGTTCCGCTTCCTGTCAGCTTTTACGAACCTCTCGAAGGAATGAGAGGATAGTTGTTTTTATAATAAACTTCAGTTTTGGTCTTCACATTTTCGTATTTTATTTTTCTGTTTACTTCTTCTGTTTATTTTATGTTGTTTATTTTTATTTTTTTTTTTTATTTTCCGATATTTTTATTTCCTATAATTTTTTCATAATTTTTTGAAGTGCATTTTTTGTTTAGTTTTTTTATTGTCTCTACTTTTTTATATAATTATAATTCCTACTTTAGTTATTTTATTTTTTATCCTATAAATATATATTTTTTTATTTTATTTATATTTTATTTATTTAGATTTATTTATTTTCAATTGATCATTTTTATCTTCTACTTAGACGATATTTTTATTCTTTTCTTCCTTTACTTTACTATTTCTTTATTATTTATTTTCATTTTATATATATTTATTATATGTTTTCATTATTTTTTTTTTTTTTTATTTTTATAGTAGATTCTTTTTTTATTGGTTTTTTGTTTTTTTTTTCTATTTGAATTTCCTACAATTATATATTCAGTTTAGTTTTTCACTCCTGAATTTTCCATGATACTTTATTTTTCTTTCTTTTATGTTTTCTCAAACTTTATACTCTATCTACTTGGCATCTTTACTTTATTTTTCCTTATTTTTTTTCTACGCCTTTCGTTTCCCTCTCGACTTTCTAACTTTTTGAATTTCACGATGTACGTGAGAACAACAACCAAACAACGAGAAAGACAAATGTAAAAATAGCGGAAAAATTCGGAAGTGGCGCCATTATTTGCAATGCAAAGCGGAAGTGGAAACATGGAGTAGGTCACGTGGGTCGCCACTTTCGGAATCACCACTGAACCGCATGAATCATGCAGACTAAAACGACAAACAGACCAATAAACCATTATCCAGTTCAACAAGAGGAGAAAGTACAACAGGGAAAGGGGAAACAACACAAATAAGAACAACAAGATAAAAGAAACAACAGGAATAAGAATAACATGAAAATGGAAACAAAAAGAATGAGAATAACAAAAAACGTAGAAACGCCATGAAATTAAAAACAACAAGAAACCAAGAACAACAGAAAGCCGAGAACAACAAGAAACTATCAAATCGGCAACAAAAAAATAAACCTCAAAAAATACAAAACCACCAACAATTCAACATCAACCCCAAAGCAAAAGATGAAAAACGTGTTCTCGCCGAGCAACAACAAATATTCACCGAATCCTTGTCAGGCTTTGCAGCTGCTGTTCATGTCCATGTCTATGTCCATGTCCACGTCCACGACTGGCCACGTGCCCAACACCACGTGTCCAAAACTTCTCAGCCTTTATTTCAAAAGCTGATTTCGTTGCACTCCTCGTACGTCACACACCATGAAACCCAATTTTTCTCCTTCCAAATTTCTCTCTTTCCATTTTCCTTTTACCAATTTTCATTGACGTGGCGCAAATGCGAATTCCACATTCGTGCCCATAATAGTAATTGAAAAACTTGAGCACGAATTTAATAAATTTTATTTTCATTATGAAAGGCAGGTGGTGACTGCAGCAGGACATTGAGGATGAAATACTGATGATAAGTAGGTAATAAAAGGATAGAAAAAAGTATTAAGGTGGGTGAAGAAACCTGGATAGAATGTGAGAATGTGAATAAAGGAAGAAATATGATGAAGAAAATATATGAAAAATCATAGAAAAATTTAAACTCTAAAAGCATGAAAGAACGATGATAGATATAATAAAAAATATGAAATAGAAAAATCAAAAATATAAAAAATCCAAAACATTCCAAAGTTCGAAAAAAAAAACCGACAGATTTCACATGGTTCAAAAAATTCACTTCTAAAGAAAATAGTCGACAGGTTGTTAACACGTGAACTACGAACTCTTCACGTCCAATAAATTTCTGACAAATTTCTGGCTGGTAAATTTCTTGAGGACGTGAAATTTTTTGAGAGCAAGAGTTTGCTTGATGTTGAAAATTTTCTCCAGGGCGAGAATTTTCTTGAGTGCGATAAATTCAATAAATTTTCCACTCGAAACTTTGTCGAAGCAGACTTTGTACTCGGACAAACATCTTCACGAACGAAACTCTTCATAATTTTCAAAGTTTCATTCGCTAAAAATCCAATCACATGTGGAGAAAAGGTAGAGAGAGATGGAGAGAGAGAGAGAGAGGTAGAGGTAGAGAAAAACAGATGGAGTGAATAACGAGACAGGGTTAAAGTTGATTATAAAGTTCGTTTCAGTTCGATGGAATCTTCAGCTTTTCATCCATCTCCTCGTTTCTTTCTTCTCATTCTTCTATTTCTTCTCATCCTCTTAATAGCGGTCGTTGGCCTCTTCTTCGTCACGCTTGAAACTCCTGTCTGAACTATGTCTTTCGATCCTTCCTTTAAATGGCTTTCAATTAAGAGATTTTAACCCTCAATGTGTTGGTCTTCGTGAACTTTCTCCCAAAGTATTTATCGACTTGAAAGGATCCTTAAGCCGTTTATGTTTAAGCAAAAGTCTTTTATCTGGCTGTGAACTTTGTTGGCCTCACAAGTTGGAAAGTTTACACAAACTCAAACCATTTGGGATGTAGGTTCAGCTTTTGCATCCTGCTCGCCATGGCTCGATTTCCACGAAGTCATCTGCATTTTCTACTCTGTTTTATGCTTCATGTTTTTCGAGCCATCCTCCTTCATATTTTTCTCAACTCGCACCTTTAACTTCTACATTGTTTTCTCATTCATATTCTCTTAAGATTTCTCTTTCATTACCTATTAGTGAGTTCAGCTTGAAATGTTTCTATTTCCCTCCATTTCTATCCTATCCATTATCTTCTCCTCAAAATTTCTCCTCTGTCTTCTCCTATAATTTCTCCTTCCCTTTTAACATTTTCCTCCCACTGAACTTCGTGTCTCTTAGCCCGAAACCATGTATTCGTTGACAACTTTTAATGGCTCTCTCATTTAACCTCGCTTCATTCTCTCCCCACTCACATGGAATGTCGGAAATGCTCGCCCAAAATGTCCACCTTCACAATTAGGAATAAGAAGGAGAGGGGAAGAAGGAGAAGAAGGAGAGAAGAGCGAGAGAGAGAAGAACAATACCAGTTAGACAGAGGAAAACCACAAAATGTGCCAAAGCAGCCACAACTTTGGAGATGGTAATTGAGGCACGAAATCCTTAAATGAGCTGCGGTGAGCCATTTGCATTAGATGACAACAACAAAGGAAGAACAACAATAAATACCAGAGAACAACATCCACAAGTTAACAACAAAAACGAGTCAAAAACTATACCATAATGACTACAACTACAGTATCAAATATCATGATAGTAACAACTGCAAATAGAATAACAAAAATACCTCAAAACAACCAACAATCATAACAACAAATACTTTAATAACAACAAATACCCACACAATAACAAATATCATCAGTGATGATGATGATTCATCACAATAACAAATATCATCACAATAACAAATATTCTCACAACAACAAATACTATCACCAAATACCACTGTAGAAACAAGTATTATTATAACAACAAATACCACTGTGGAAACAAATTTAATTCTAACAACAAATACCAACAAAAACCGAGAATTAGAAGAACGTTCGTTGGAAACATTTTCATTTATTTTGTTTTATTTTACCTTATTTATTTCCCTTTATTTTATTTTCCCGTATTTTTTTCACTTTATTTTATTTCCCTTTATTTTTTTTTCTCACTTTATTTTATTTCACATTATTTTATTTTATTCGAAAGTAATGCCCGAAGCTCTTAGTTGAATATCTCTTAATGGGAAAATCTGTTCAAAAGATTAAACAACAACAAGAAACAGTAGAACCTCAGAAACATCCTGTAAAGTAACAACAACAACAACAATAACAACAAAAACAAAAACAATGAAGTACATGCCGTAATTAAATGATCACATTTAGAGAATTTTTTTATTTTATTGAAACATTCAAAGACAACTTTCAGAGAAAAACTTGAAAAGATAATTTTCGGAGAAAACCTTGAAAAGATAATTTTCGGAGAAAACCTTGAACAGGGTTTGGATTTTAAGTGATTAAGTTTGAAAAATATGTAAGAAAAAGAAGTCAAAGAAAAAAGCAGTCAAAAGAGAAAACATGTAGTAAAAAACAAAAAAGAAGTAGAATATAATATATATTGGCAATATAAACATTTACGTGGGTAGAGCATGACATATGGGAGCTTTTAATTTAATTACTTTTAAGTCGACTGCGGCAGAAATAAATCAAGAGATTTTCTCAACCAGAGTGAAGGACGACATGAAAAACTGATTAAATGTGAAATTTACGACAATTGCAGATGGAGTTAATTAAAAAGGCGGCAAAAAAAACAATCACGGTAATAAGAAGAATAATGACAAAAACAACCCATACGACAACAACAATAATCACGACAACAAGAACAATCACGACAACTGAAACAACAACAACGCCTATACTGGAGACCAGTTGGTAATACCTACACACTGACAACGCCCACTTTGGCCACTCCCCCTCCTACCTTTCACCTTTTCTTTCCTCACCATGATTGCGAACGTGCATCGAAGTCCTTCATTAATTAATTAATTAATGTTTCTCATTGCATAATTGCAGGCGAAAAGGCAACAATGAGAACAGGAACAACAATGAAAATAATTCTCTTAAAATCGCAACAAATAAATCTCTTAAAATGGCAACACCAAAGTGGCAGCATTTTCCTGAAATTCTGCACTGCTAACGAGCGCTTACCAAGTGGCCAGATCTTGAGATAATGAGCGAACGAAGACCAATTAAAATTTCAATAGAAATGATAATGGGTGCGAAAATATATATAGAATAAAATATGGGACAGGAAGCGAAAGGAGAAAGAAGAGATATAGCAAAGGATTAACGGTTCAGTCATTTAACAGAGTGGCCAAATATTTCATTAGTTCGCACTTAATTAATTCGCCTAAATGAGTTCGAAAATAGAACAGCAATAAAACAAGAATTAAAAAAACTACCAGTTGTAAAACTAGAATTAAGAAAACTTAAATGAATCCCTTCCAATTAAGATTCCCGCTGTCAAGGTCGAATTTGACAGCTGTCGCGACAAGGTCACGGATGTCACACTCCAACGGTTGGCAACACTGCAACGGAAATCCGACCGACTGATTTTGAATTTGTCGGACACCATTGAAATTTCAGCGACGACAGCTGACGAAGTAGCGATTGTTTCCAGTCGACAAGAGAAGGATGGAAAGGAAAGAATTAAAAATAAAAGAACAAACTAAAGGAGGAGGGAAAACAAAAGAAAGATATAAAAACAAGAAATGAAAATAGAGTAAATTTTAACAAAGAGAAAAAAATGGGAAAAATATAAAAAAGCGAAAAAGAACATTAAAGTAAAAAATGACATAAAAAACACAAGACAAAAAGTAGTTGCAAAATCAAGAAATTCAAAAAAAAAGTTGCAGAGAACAAGAGTCGAAATCAAAGAACAAAAAATCATCATTTAATTGAATCGGATTCCATGCTGCACGGCTTTCAATTGAATTCAATTAATTTTTTATCTTCTGATCTCTCCCTCTATCTTCCTCTCTTTTTTTTCTCGTTCTCCCTTTTTTCTCTCTCGTTTTTACCGTCATTATCTATATCCATCTCGTTTTTCCGGTACTTTGGTCGTTTTTAACGGTTCATTAATTATTTACACCAAGTGTCCGTCGCCTTTTTTTTCTCTAAATTCATTGAATGGAAATTCGGTCACGTTTTCGAAGCCATTATAAAGAACGTGAGAAGGAGATAAGTGAGTGAAAGAGAGAATAAATGAGGAGGAGAACGAAATGGAGGGAGAATAATTGGGGAGGGAAGAATATTTGGGTGAAAGTTTGGTTCGGCGAAAGTTTTGGAAAAATTCCTGTTCAAGTATTTAAATCATATTTTATTCTTCTTAATAATTCGATCAAATGATTTGAGTAAGAATCAATAATCTAGTAATCGGTAATCGATCAAGTAATCGCAAATCGATAATCGGAACTAGAGTAATCGGGAGCTCAAATAATCTGAAGCTCGATTAGAAGAAGCCAAGAGAGCGATATTTAGAAACTATGTGAGAGAGAATTTCCCGAGAACTGTGAAGAGAAGTTCTCGCGAAAATATGTTCCTTTGTTCCTTTGAAAATATGTTCAATATAATAAATGTTGCTGTAAAAATATTTGCAATTGAAGAGATGTTCACTTGAAGAGATGTTTCGTGGAAGATATGTTTCATGAAAGATATGTTCAATGAAAGATATGTTCAATATGTTCAACTTCGGATATGTTCAATTTAAGAGGTATTTCAATAAAGACAATATTCAAGGGAAGATGTGTTCAAATGAAGATATGTTCAGTAGAAGATATGTTCAATTGAAGATATATTCAGTAGAAGATATGTTCCAGGAATTCAAAGAAGGAAGAGTAGATGCGATGATGCACGCTAATTGCTTTGGAATGCGGGAAGTAAATCAACGACTAAGAAAATGCAATTTTCCTGGAAGTGTGAACCAAGTTCTATTCTTTGAATTTTGTTCGAGGAAACTCTCGAGTAAAATGGCATTAATGCAATTCGACGGAAATCTCTAATTGATTACAAGATGGCAACGGGTTCCATGCAACGATTTCCTTTTTGAAGGAAACAAACCACATGAACACACAGAGACACAAGAGGACACAGACACATATGAGGACACAGACACACATGAGGGCACATACACAATGAGTACACAGACACATATGAGAACACAGAAATACATGAGGACACAGAAATACATGAGGGCACAGACACATAACACAAAAATACAAAGTCACATATACTAACGCAGACACAAATACGAACGCTCTTGAAGACGAGTGGATCCCATTTGAATTCCACTAAACCGACACTTTCACATTCTTCTAAATTTTATTACAAGGAATGCCATGAACTCTATTAAATTCCTCTTCCCTCACTTTTACCCATCCTTCTTCACCATTCCTTCATTCCATTCCAAACCCAATTAACTCTTGTACTCACCAGTATTGCCACATTTTTCTCGCATGGTACGGCAGGTTGCACAGGGCGAACGTCAGGACGAAAATGATGAGCATCCGGACGACGCCGCGTCGGGCGCGCAAAACGTTGCTCGATGAATGCGACATGTGGGAGGCACCACCGCGAGAGCCACCGTGACGTGGCTGATGGAGCTGTTGGTGTTGGAGCTGCTGCTGCTGCTGCTGCGGTTGGCTGTTGTGGCCGTGCGGGTGGGCGTGTGAGTGGTGATAGAAGCTGCCCTTGATGCTGCCGCTGACTCCGACGCCACGGCAGGCCGAGACAATGGGACGATCGGACTCCAGCGAGACCTACAAATGGATGGGATGGAAGAGGAACGCGATGAAGCGATGAAATACGAAGAAGAACAGAACAGAAAATAGTATGAAATGAAATGTAAAAGAGGTTGAAATTTTATATTAGAATTGTTGTTGTGTGATTTTTTTTTTCTTTGACATTTAATACTTGTCTTTGATTTACAATAGTTGCTTTTAATACCAGAATTTTAGACACCAAAATTTTTCTCTTTGATTGTGATCCTTTTTCTTAATTACAATTTTCTCCTTGATTTTTAAATTTTTGTTATGAAGTTGTTTTTGATAAAAAAAAGAATAGTTTTTGATATTAGAATTCTGTTTGTGATGAATTTTTTTTTTTTTATTATTGAAATTTTATTAGTTTATATTGTTTTATTTTATTACATTGTCAACAAACTTTGAAATTATCGTGTTAACTTTTTTATTATTAAAATGATTGTCTTTAATTTAAAATTTCTAAAAGTCGTTAGGGTTTTCTTTAATATTAAATAGTTTTTTTTAATTCTTTTAAATTCGATTTTATAATTCTTTATTATAATTGATGTTAGAATTAAATTTTGTATTTCTTATCATCGACATTTAATTCCACTGTGATACTTTTTGGCTTTATATTTAAAATCATCATATTAAAGAACCTTCTACTACTATCTATCGTCAGCCGTCCATTTCAATGAATATTCATAAAACCAATCCTCCAAAAGCGCTGCCACCTAGAGCGAATATTTACTCTCACGCCAGCCTACCCAAATATTCCGATGAATATTTTACTTGAAATTCTCATAGTTCAAAATATCATAGTTCAACAAACAGATGGACAGATGGATGGACATTTTGCAATATGGACTGACATTTATTTTACGTATTCTATTTTTTTTCTTCTTCTCTCTAAACTACTGTCAGTGGATGACAGATGTCCCAAATTCCGTTTTTATCTGTCAGTTCATTTGATGTCCATGTTCATAATAATTTCCATGATTTTCTTTGTGTTTTGTGATTTGTTTTTTGTTTTTTTTTTTTGTTCCCTGGTGACCTTTTGTCTGACGGAAATTGTGAATCGTGTTCTGTCGTCACCTCGGGATGACAGATCGAGGATGGTGGGATGGTTGACTGTTGACCTGTCTGTCTAACCTGTATGACTGATTTCTCTGGCTGACCTTTCTTTCTAAACAAAATGAAAGTTTTCGTTTTCTTTCCAAATGCTTTAAGGATTCATTCTCTCTTTCTCTTCCACTTTCTCCCATCGACATTTCAACTCGTTATTATTATTCTCTCACAATATTTTCTCAATCGTCATTCAATCACTAGTCCATCAATCAGTCTTCTCCATCAGTCAATACTCAGTTGTCATTTCTTCATACATAATTTCCCATCAAGTATTCAAACTCTCAGCCATCATTCTCTCATATACGTCTCCGAATATCTTCTAGATAAATAACTTTTCTTCAATATTTAAGTTAGATATCTCTTCAATATTATTTCAATAAAACCGAATAGTTTACACAAAGCAAAAAACTTGACCAGAAGTTTTCCCACCTTGAAATCTTTATCCTGCGATATTTTTCGTATAAAAGTTTGGAATATTTTGTTATTGTTTCATGGATTATATTGATGTTGCATGGATTTTAAGGTTTTTTCATGGATTTTATTGTTGTTTCATGGATTTTATTGTTATTCATAGATTTATTGTTGTTTCATAGAGTTTATTGTGTTTCATTTATAGATTTTGTTGTAGTTGAT
>CM029565.1:36248619-36260338 GCA_017309665.1 Coelopa frigida
CGAGAACCTGTTACCACTATTATGTGTAAGAGAGAACTTAATTACAAATTCCACAATTACTTCTTATTCTTATTAACATTTTATACCATATAAATAGATATTAGAAAGATAAAATAGAATCTCCGATGATGATAATTATTACGTTTGATGAAATTATAAATTGATGAATTATAATGGTGCTGAAATATAAAGATGATGATACAAATTATAAAGATGATGAAAATTATAATGATGATGATGATAAAAAATAGATGAAAAAATATGAAAAATGAAGAAGTAGAAGAAAAGTTGAGTCATGAGTTTCAAGAGGGAAAAATCTTAGTATGTTAGTATGAAGAACTATCAGAAAAAACAAAGAAAATTCCTATGAGAAAGAAAAAAGGTTTTTAAAGTGTAGATGGAAAGAATCTTGAGGAAAAACGTTGTAGTTAGAAAAAATGTGAAGAAAACCAACAGCAGCGAAGAAAAGGATAAAAAAGTGTAGTCGGATGGATCTGAAGATGAAGCTTAAGAAGCAAAAGTGGCAAAAGTGGAAAAAACTGGAATAGTAATGAAAGGAATTGCACAGAGACACAGAAAGGAGAAGGAGATCAAATGAAGAAGATGCTGGGAGGTCTCGATATACTAAGAGCGAGAGAAAGAGAGAGAGAAATAGAGATAGTGAGACAGAGATGGAAAGTGTGAATGAGATGAAAAACAGAGAGAGAAGCATAAATAGTTTCGAAAAAGAGCACGCAAATGTGAGAAAAACAGAAGCTTAAAGAAATGAAATGAATTATGTTGATGATGGTAATGATGTTGATGATGGTGTTGATGATGGGTGTCGATGATGATGAAGATGCGTTAATGATGATAGTGAATGAGTGAGTTTAATGTTGTTGTAATAAAACATCCGGTGCTAAGAATTTAGACAGCGACAACAATAACAACAACATCAACTTGAACTGTTACCAAGAACAATTACAACAACTGTAACAAAATAACAAGCAAAACAACCAAAGACCAACAGAAGAAGAAGAAACATGGCCACAAAGAAGAAGAAGCATGGCCACCAAGAAGAAGAACCATGACCACAAAACAAAAACAACATATTTGCAAAACAAATTCCATAACAAGAGCAATAATTAAAGAAGAGTGAGAGAGAAAGAAATATAGCTCAGTATTATAGGGAGAGGAGAAATATAGTTCAGTATCATAGGAAGAGAAAGAGATGGAGAGAAAAATATGGTATGTAGAGAAGATGTTGACAACAAAGTCAAGACAAGTTCAGCGTAGAAAAAGACAAGTTAAGAAGTGAGAGACAGACAGAGAGAAGAAGAGAGAGACACATGACAACAACAAAGGCGACAAGAACATAATAAGAACAACATAATATCAACAATGAGGAAATAACAACAAATCAAATGATGACAACAACATAATAATAACAACAACTACAAAATGATGACAACAATAAGAAGATTATACAAAATAAAAACAACAAACTAATGACAACAACAGAAGCCACAACGACGACCACTAGACCCACAAGAAGAATAACAGCGATAAAACCAACAACAACAAAACCAACAACAACAAAACCAACAACAACATCAACAACGACAACAACAAAACTAACAGGGACAACTTCAAAGCACATCCACAGGGCAGGAACTTGGCATTAAATGTACCTAACGAAAGAGCAGGAAGGGACCAATGATGATGTGAAAAAGAGAAAGAAAGAAGCGATGAAGAGTGAGAAGGAAGAGAAACGAGGGTACCTTTGGTGACATCGCGATAGTGCGACAGCAAAGGCGACGACGAGTGGCTGACAAGAAAAGGTCGACCAGGCCAAAATAGCAACAATTTCTTGTTTGAGTTTCTGTTGCAAATGAGAGACAACATAAGGACAACAGCAAGAATAACTACAACAAAAACAACAACAACACCATCAACAACAACATCATCAACAACAACATTAATAGCAACAGGAACAACTACAGGAATACCAACTCCAACATCATCATAAACAGCATCAACAACAAAGCTAGCTAGATAAGTTTTTTTGGCAAAAGTGTTCGCTGAAGTCACTTAAATAGCTGTAATTAAAACGAATGCAGACATTAAAAGTTTAATTGTGTGCTTTTAGGGTTGTTTCGGGGAGGACGTGGCCAGAAGGACCTTTCACGCCGGATACTGTATGTAAATTAGGATAGAGTGAACGGAGTTGAGGGGGGAAAAGGCTTTTAAAGGAGGAGGATTTTAAACAGGAAGTAGATTTTTCTAGAGAAATATGAAAACTTTATGTCAAACTTTAAATTGGAGATTTTATAAAGGGATTTAATTTTAATATGATTTTATTTTTACTTAAATTAAATTTTTGCAATTTTTTCGATTTTTTATTAAAATTTCAATGAATTTTCCAATGAAATTCGAGCACAAATCGCTTCATTAAATGCAAACAAATGTGATCGAAAACAATTGCAATTGTCAATCGCCTGAAGTAGGCCATTAAATAATAAATTGATTGTTAAACGTGGATAAATTCCGAAATGTGAAATACAAATAATGAACTCCCAAATAATGAATTAAACTCAGAAGAGTATATTTGCAATTCCCAAATGGCGATGGATCATTAAATAAATCAATTGATTTATTTCAAGCGCCTGAAAGTAGACAACACTTGGTGGAATAATTGATTGGCTATTGACAGAATTAGGTGCTCAATTAAAATTAAAATGAGGAATTGTTGAAGTCATTATGATGACATAGAATTTTATGTATCACTTGATTGGTTTTTATATTACTTATTAACCTAAAATTTTCGTAAAATCATGAAGAGTTTTCGTTTACATGAACCCAACGTCGGCTTTTTCAAAAGACTCTCGTCCCATCAATTACTACCGCAATATTATTTATTATACTATATTAATAGCTACACAAGTTACACTTGACCATCTCCGGATCTCATAAATCATCGCCTCGTTTAATGTGTCGAGCTTTCGTGGCCCGTGATCCGTGTTTCGTGGCCCGGGTTTCGCGACCTTCAGCGAATTTTTTTTGCGGTCACTTCTAAGCGATTAGCATAGAGCGTGCTCAAAGCTTTTTATCATAGGATCATGCGAATACCATGAGTTATTTTATGTTGTTGTTACGTTAACCAAATTAATTTGACCCTAGCCATGGAGGGAAAAACTCTTTGGTTGAGGTCACTGCGACACGCCAATGATATTCCCGCAGACAGATCATTGATGAAATTTGCCCCAGGGTGTTGATTATCATTAGAAGTTACGAATATTATATTTAAAAACTAAAGAAAAATAAAACTAAAATCTGCTACAACTACCTGGAAGAAGAAGCTCTTCGTTAGAAGAAGTCGCTATTTGGATGAAGAACATGATGAAACACAGATAACGAATAATAAAAAATAAAAAAAAAGCTCTAGCAGACGACTACTTAATTTAATTGTTGTGGACTATCTCATTTGTAAGTTTCTGGTTGGTGTTGTTCCTTTTCGTTGTTGTTTTTTTATTGTTGTTGTAATTGGTTCCAGTAGTTGTGCTTTTCGTTTTGTATTTTTTTCATGTTTTTTTTATCCTTTTTTCCAGTTTTTGGTTCGTGTTAGTCATTTGTTTTTAATTTTTTTCTTTGTTTTTATTCCTTAGTTTTTGTTATTGTTTTACTAATTTTCTTGTTCTTCCTTTGTTTTACCTGGTCTTCTTTTGTTTCTAACTTTTTTTTTCATTCAAACCAAAAAAACCCAAACTTGTTTCATTTCCTCTCCACTTCCAAAAAGCTTCTCGACCCATGTTGATAATTTTCCTTAACATCTTCCCGCCAACTAAAACCTACAACAACAATAATAACAACATGTGAGCATAGTTGTTTTTGTTGTTGTAGAAGCTTTTTAAATTGTTGTGTTTTTGTTGTGTTCTGAACAACTTCGAGCTTAATTAAGCGCTCATCAGACATGCAGAGACAACAGACAGAGGTTTTTCACCATCGGCTACTGTACAAACATCATTAACATTTTTTTGTTGCTTCAGAAAAAAAAACAAAAACAAAACCCTTTTGAGTTTTGTTCTCCTTCTTTTTCTTCTATTTCTTTTTCTATTTACATCCATTCGGATTTGTTTTTTCTTCAGTTGTTGGTAGTTTTTTTCGATACGCCTCGTTTCTTCGGCTTGGTTTTCGTTTTTCATCGAACTTGTTTTCCATCCGCCTATTATTCCATCCTCTCATTTTTTTATCTTACAACTTTTTATATATTCTTTGTCTTTTTTGTGATTTTTTTATCATTTTAATATTTTTTGCACCCATTTGTTGAACTTCTAATTTCTGTTTTCTTATAATTTTTCATTCTCCCATTTCCTTAATCATCTGATTTTTTTCTTTTAACAAATTTGTCTCTTTTTTTGCACCTTGGAACTTTTTATATTAAAAATGTTTCCTCTCTTAATTCTTCATAAGTCTATTTTTATTCCAATTATTTACTTCTTTTATTTGTTTTCCCATCAGTTTCTTATTTTTGAAATTCTTATATTTTTTGCTAATTTTTTTTCTATCATTTTTTTTCTTATACAATTTTTCTTATATTTTTTGTTGTTTGAATAAAATATTTTTGTATTCTCTTTATATGGAGTTTTCTATCTATCAAGTGTTTTTGTTGTTATTTTTAATCTTATGTCACATTCTTTGAATTCTTTCGAATTATAAGATCTTTAATTATTTCATTCTTTTTCCTCCAATTTTCGCATAATATTCTCAGGTTTCTGATGTGGAATTCCAGAGATTTTTTATAATTTTTTTCCCGTAATTATTTGATATTCTTGCCTACTCAATTTAATGAACCCAGAGCCCTTTTTTGTTTCCATTTCTCCAATTCACACCTCTCTTTCTCTCTCACACCTCCTTCTCGCCCTTTTCTCTGATCACTGTATTTTCTCAATCAAAACTCCTCCTCTTCCGTTTCATCACCTTCTGTCGCATCTGCCGGCTCTTATTTGTAGGCCAGAATCATTAGCAGGCCCTCAAAATCAGTTAATTACGCATTCTTTACCATCGTCCACAACTCTTTCCTTCGTTCACTTCACTCTCTTCTTCCTCTTTACTACTTTTTTTCGTTCTGCTTGCTTTAATTTTCTTCTCTAACCTTTGGTAGCTTTTTTTAATCTCTCTTTCGCCTACATATTTCTCATCATCATCTCTTTCTCATCATTATCTCTTTGTCATCATAATCTTCGTCATCATAATCTTTGTCATCATCATCTTCGTCGTCATAATCTTTGTCGTCATCATCTTATTGTCGTCATCCACGAAAATTCTTTACATTAATAATGCATTTTCTGCTTATTTCTTTTCGGCTTTCTTCTGCTGATCTTCTACTGGTTTTTGTGGCTTATCTTAATTCGTGTGGGAAATCTTCCGCAAAGCTGCATCATCTGGTTTTTCGAGAGTTTTTATTATGATTTCGGGTAATTTTTTATTGTAATCTTGAATGTTTTAATTATGCATTTAGCTAGAAAGTTTTCCAAATGTTTTTGTTTTTACTCTTTTGCTTCTTTCTTTCTTTCTTTTTGGCAGGTTTCGTTTGTTCGGTTCAACCTTCGTTTTATTCGACTGCATGCTTATCGCCAGCGACCTTTTCTCTCGGTTCACAAGTTATAAGCAGCAATTAAAAGTTCAGTCGAATGAAAGTAAAACCATTACCTACCGGTGGTGGAGATTACAAAATGAATATTTTGATTTTTTCCAACAAATTTAGGAAGTTGTGTTAATGGAAGAAGCAAAGAAAATGGTATCGAAGTTGGTTCCAAAATCAAAGAAGTTTCTGAATAATATTTTCTGAATTTAAGTTTCTCAATATGCTAATAAGACGAAGAATCTTCTTAATTAAGATGATACGAAGCTGAAAACCAGTTATGAGATCAAACGAAAATCAAAGGCCAGAAGCAGAAACCAATGGTAAGTTGTGATTAAATAATTACCAGAATTGTACTTATTGGAAAATAGATATTTATGAGAAGACAATTTCCACACAGCTTCCTTGTAATTTGTAATTAAATTTACAGGAATTGAACTGTTTTCGGAAGAGACGTTTTAATACAAAGTTAAATTCCTTCTAATCACCAAAATTCAATTAAACATCTCCCACAAAATTTACTGCAATAATCGTTCGATTGAAATTCACTTAAAATTTTACTCTATAATAAACTCAAGATATTCGGTTCCGAAGTAATTAAATAGTAAATGCCTTCCTTATATTGATCCAGACAAGTGAAATCCAACCTTTGACAGCTCTTTTGACCTTGTTGAATTCCAGACAGAGAGCTTTTATTAACCACAACCCACATCAACTTTCGTCATCTCCTGGGCTTCTTTTCCCGCTTCCTTAACTTTCCTCCCTTTAGTTCATATGAAAACCCGTGTCTTTTTCGAGTTGACACATTTTATTGCTCCCAACGTGAACCCAATAAAGAAATAAATAAAAAAAACTCATCCACAGGTCGTGGGCATCAACGCGTGCCGTTCCATTCATATTTGGACTTAGGTTTTTTCTTATGCTAATCAGTAGATTTTTGTAGGTGTTTCCTCAACAACTTCTATCCATATCCGCTCAAGTTTTTTAACTCTGTCGCTCATCTTTGAGAGAGATTTGGGGGAGAGAAAAACCAGTTCGGTTGGAAAAAATCTGAAACCACAAGTGGGAGGAAACGGGAGGACACCTGTCAAGTGCTTGGGTTTTGGGTCGAAAAAACTCAATTCATACATTTTAGTTACTTAATTTATTTTATTTTTTATTAACATCTTATTCATTTGTTTTTTATTCGTCTCTTTTTTTCAACTATATAATTTTTTCATTGATATAATTTTTATCAACTTCTTTTGTATTCATCTCTTTTTTATTTTTGTCTTTATTGCGACGAAGTTTTTGTTTCAATTTTTGCGGAGGTTTATTTCATTATGATTGTCTCATGCGGGGGTTTTGAATGAGTGAAAAGGTTAACTTGAAATAATCACAGAGTCTTGGATTTGAAAGGGTTTGAAATTGAGATAAATAAAATAAGTGGAAACTTTTATTTCAAGATGAGATTTCAAAGGGCTTTTTTATTGATCTACAGAAATATTTAAAAAATAATAATTTTAAGGTCACTATTAAGTTGAAAACTATAAAAAGTCTTCATTTTAAATAATTTTATTATACTGACAAAATAGGCTTGTCAAAAATCCAGACGAAGCCGTCAGTTGAATGTTAGTCGAAGGACATAAAGGACACAAAACGTTCACTAAATGAGAATAAAACTGGCAGGATATTCGCACAGAAATTACATGAGCTCAATTAAACATGCAACTTCCTGCGAACAAAATAAAAAGAACTAAGAGGACTACAGTAAAAGAGTACAACAAAAATAACTGAAATCAGAAGTACAAAAACAAATGCCACAACTGCAACAACAAATGCCATAACTGCAACAACAAAGGCCACAACAAATATACCATAACTGCAACTACAAATTCCTCCGTCCACTGCAGTGATTTCGTAGTTTTTTTGAAACTGTCAAGTCGTCTGTCACAGCTCTTCAGCCGACAACTTCAGTTAATTTGTCAAAAAAAATAAAATCCTCGCAAAAACAGAAATCAAGAGAGAGACGAAAGAAAAACAGAGAGAGAGGAAAGGGAGAGAGAGGGGAAGGTACGTGAGGAATATGAAAATAAGAGAGAGAGCTACAGAGATGATGAAACAGAAGAGACAGAGTTACAAATTAATCACACATCAAAGTGCAGCATTTAAGCTTCTTGCTGTTTCTTTTTTACAAGCTTCTTGCTCTCTTTTTTTTTCGTTTAAGCGTCTTTTTGTCTCATTTTTAAGCTTATTTTGTCTCCTTTTTAAGCTTCTTCTTCACCCTTTTCAGTCTTTCTTTGTTTTTCAATTTTTTTCTTAAATGTTCAACTCTTTAAAATGTCATTAAATGCAAAACTAAGCACCAATGTTGCCAACTGGCAGTCCTTTAAAAGGGAGTTTTTTTTTTCAACTCATTATCGTAGCTTCCTTTTGACGAGAAATCTTTTGTAAAAAATTCACGCACCTGACGAAGGTATCGATTACGCGGTATAACAGAGAAGAAAGACTGAAGGGGAGGGTGGAAAGAGGGAGAAGAAGCAAAGAAGAGTGAGGGAAGTCTGTGGTAAAGGAAGGATAGTGGGAAAGAGAAAGGAAGACGAAGGTTGCCACTGCAGACGAATTGGCGAGAACTTTATTTCCAACATTTGTTTTGCTCGCATGGGGTTGTCTTTCGCTTCGATTGTGGGAAGCAAAGAGAATCCTGTAAATTCCAACGAAGTTGAGGAAGGAGTCAAAACCAACGTGGGAAGCTCTGAGGCCGGAAATTAAACCAAAGTGAGCAGAAGTTTCGACTTTAGGAAGAGGGAATTCTTTCGCAGTTTTTCTTCTCCTTCTTTATAACTCCAGACATCGGTATCGACCCATCATCATCTCATGGATATCGTCTCGACAATATTTTGGCTCCTTCTCGCCATCGTTTTTCCGATAGGCATCACCATGAGATTATTTCAAAGAAACTACTTCAAAAAATCTCTCAATTAAGCAATAAATTTCCACAAATCGACGACAAGATCAAGATCGAACGAGAGGATCAGCAAAATTTGATCAACCGCAAGTCCTCACCATCAACAACTCAAAGCACGTCCTCAATGTCCTGGTGAAAAAGAAAAGGACACACCGGACGCAAACTGGAACTAAAGAACTAATCCAGGCTTAGGCAAAAGTACCTGTCGTTAAATACTCTCGTATTGTGCGATGAGGATATCGGGCTAATGGATCGACTGGGATCTACCTGAAGGAGTGCGAGCACGTAGACACAGTCGTGCGACAGACAATGGTCGAAGGATGCTGTTTGGTTTTTAATTGGCCAGCGAGGAGACAAACAAGAGTCAGAGGGAAACCAAACTATGAGGGAAACAGAACGATCACAAAAAGAGAACGATCACAGAGACAAAATGATCCCAAGATCACCTGGACAATAGAATATTATCTCTCGAAGAGAAGAGGAAAACCTCTCGATTGTATAGATTCCATTCGGATGGCGCAAAACCGGAACGTGAGCTGAGTTACCAAGCGACCAAGCGACCAAGCGACCAAACGATGAACAAAAACGACTCGTAGGAAACAGGAAATTAATAGAAATCAATTCACTACAATTGAATGCAGTTCAATAAAAATCGAACACGTTTGACAAATTATTGAGAAGCGACAAGGTTTTTGATTTTCCGGAAAAATCTCCAATGGTTTGAGATTCTCTGTAGGAAATCTTCCTGTTTCTGATCTGACAATTGACTTTGGTAACATCATCATGACTTGGCAGAAAGAGTTTCTTCTTTTGTTGTAATGAAATGAAATCGATATAGAATATTATGAAATATATTTAATACAGTGGAATCATGTGAATAAGAGAAAGAATGTTGTAAAATTCCGATAATGAGAACACCGAGTAGAAATGAATTTTATTGTAATGATAACCTTTTCATGGATGTTTCATTCGAATCGAAAAAGTAATTAATAATTTCAGAGAATGTTCTCGTGACTCGCATGGTGGGGATTTTTATTTTTTTATTTCTTCATGAGAACACCTGCTGCAATGCATGAGGTAAATCATTTCCAAAGGTTAATGGAAAGTGAGAGGAATTTTCTCTATACAGGAATTTAATATAATATTGGAGGATGATTTCAGGCAGATGACAGAAATTCGTAATATACAGAATCATTATTTTCTGTAAATAGTAATGCGATAAAATCATATTTAATTTCAGAAATAACTTTATTTTCTGTAATAAATATCAGAAAAAAATCATGGAGACCTCATTAAAAAATATTTATATCTCATAATGACCTCTAGTTTTTCGGTGAACAAATTTTGTTCCCAAAGTTTTTAACTTTAAATGAATGAAATGAAATATGAATGCAACTTCAATGACGACATTTGCAAATAATGAGGATGGGTTGAGATGATGATGCTGGGAATCACCTTGCTTTGTTTGTCAAACGTTAATTACAAAGCTAAAGACCAACAAACAAATTTATTAAAGACAACAAAACAACAACTAAAAGTAAGGTAACAAAGCAACAAAAAAAACCAACGGAAAATCGGAAACATTTAATTTTATTTTAATTGTGGAAATATTCCCAGAATACTCATCTCATGCAAATCTCAATTTAATTACATGCGGGAGAAAAAATATCCATTTCGTTGGAAAATTTAATTTTTCTTATTTCAGAATTTAGTTTTTCAATTAGAAAATTATCAATTGATTACAATAATCATCGGTTTCAGTTGATTGCGTAAAACACGGTTATACAACAAAAGCTTCATAGTTTCTGACGATGATAAAGATAATCATGATGAAGTCAACGTCAACGAATGATGACTTAATCTATTATTGGCATGAGTCAAGTTTCTGTACCTCAGGCAGAAATTTGAATTATTTAAAAAATGTGGTTGAATTTATACTTTCTGTATATATTTTGTTATATTATGGTATTTTGTTTTTTATTTTATTTTATAAAATTATTTTTATTTTTAAGTACACTATGATATTAATAATAATTTTCATTTTCTTTCGAAAGCACTTTGTGTGAAATTTTTCCAATTTTCCCACACATTCCTGAACCGAACTACGTTGTACAATCCGATATCTATCATGAATAATAATTATAAAAGAAGCAAACACTTAAATGCACACATATGTGTCACACACTTAAGTGAATATGAACATGAGCATTATGTGTGTACTGGTGTGAGTTTGAATATTAATCAATTAAACAAATTATGAGACTCTCATATATATGTATGTATGGATGGATGGATGTATATTTCCCGGAAGCATCAACTAGAATTGAGCCACGGAAATGAGGAGCCTTTTCAGAGGCGATTAAAGTACTTTCGAGTGCATGGGGGCTGAGTATAATGAGGAAGAGAAAGAGATAGAGAAAATATTACTATGAGAAGGAAGATTGGGGAGAGCCGATGATAGAAATGGAATGCATTCTAGGGGAATTTTCTACGGAAGTGTTTGGCGCCGTTGGCATTACTTTGAATACAGATAAAAAAACAACGCAGTCGATGAAGCATGAGGGGAGGGATATGAAATTGAATATTAAATAATCAAAATATATTTGCAATTCATGGAATCAGAAGAGTGGTAACAAAAAAAGTCTTGACAAAATGAGAACAAAAACAAACCCATTGGTTATGAAAGACCTTTTCAATAAATCAAACAACTGCAGATTCAGACAAAAATAAAAATCAAACAAAAATAAAGTCTATAAAATAAAATGAATTTCAAAATAAAACAATTTTAAAAAACAATTTTAAAAACACAATTTATTCTAGAAGCAAATGCGAACAATTGAATTGTAAAACGAGCATTTATATGAAAATAAAATAGAAGCGAACGAAAATCAACGAGAAAAACAAGCTGTATTTTATCAGAAGTGTCAGCAAAGATTTAGCTTGAGGCAGAAAAACAATTGCATAAATTTGATTTATAAATTGAATAAAATGAAAAATTTGTACATGCATAAAACCGCATGCCTATGTCAGAAATTCAATGAGATACCAAGGACATAGGGTAGGAATATATTACAGAAGGGAGAAGAGACTGGGATGGTTTTGAATAATAAAACAAATTAGAATGATGCTGGAAATGATTAATTTTTTAGTTG
>CM029565.1:36260438-36287761 GCA_017309665.1 Coelopa frigida
AAGGGAATGGGAGTTAATAAAACGCAATAAATTAATTTCGTTCTCATTGAAACTAACTTGTAATTATGAGCCAAGTTCTTGATAATGAAAGGAGATATATAGAGAGAGAAAGGAAGAGAGAGAGAGAGAGAGAGAAAAAATAGAGAAAGGGAGAAAAGAGAACGAGTGAATGAATAAGAGAGAGACAAATTATGTAAAAAAAAATAACACATTAAAAATCATAAGAGAATACGAAAAATAAGGATTTCGTTTATAAAAGAGTGCACAAAAATACAAAATAAAATTTTATGCATCAGAAAAGTATGCATCATAAAAACAAAGAATACAAAAATAACGACAGAAATAATAAATGAATAAAAGAGATCACGATCTCGTCTACCGAAATGATTTGTCATCTGAAACAATTAACCTCGTTGCACTTTACGACCACAAATTTAATGACGACAATTAATGACGATAAATAAAGACGACAAATAATGCTGATATGTATCATCGAAAATTCAATATATAAAAGTTAAATAAAATTAAAATTAAATAGAAATAAGTTGAAAATTAAATTATTAAACAAATTTTTAAAAATAAAATATATTTTAATTATAATAAAGCAAAAAATAAATCAAAATTTATTAAAAATTAAATAAGATTTTAATAAAAATTAAATAAAACTTAAAACAATACTAAAACAAAAATTAAATAGAAACTAAATAAAAAATTAAAAAAATTAAACACAAATGAAATTAAACATAAAGCAAAAATTTAATAAAAATTAACGAAACATTTATAAAAATTGAATATAAATAAAACACAAAATAAATTTAAATTAAATACAAATTTAATAAAAAAATAAAATAATTTTAAATTAAAAAATAATTAAATACAAATCAGCATTAAAAAACAATTAAATTTAAGAAAAAACAAAAAAAAAACATGATCATCAAACCTGACTGGTTTCTTTTGTTTCTAACTTTTTCTCTTAACATTTGGATCCTCCATATTTGAAACTATATTATTTGACCCCTCAAAATTTTGATTTTCGATTTATTTTCCTTGTTTTTTCTCTCTCTTTCCTATTTTCCTCCAGGGTCTCAGGTCGAAATTTCTTCGCGTCGATCGTTAAAATGTTGTGAAACCGCCTTCAAGTTTTCCTCCGCCTCCTCAGAGTTCTCACTCGCCTCCTCAACCTTCTCCTCTACCCTCTCAGAGTTCTCTCCATAACTTGAAAATACTCCTTCATCATCATCTCCTCAACTTCCTCCATCTTCTCAACTCCACCCGCCTGAGGGATTGAGAATTCGTTTAGAACTTTACCGTTTTCTTGGCATTGTCAGCCAGAAGAAAAACAACAAAAACTACTATAACAAAGGAATCATTAATATCAGTAGCTAGGAGAGAAACATCAGAACATAGCATCATCAGAAAGATGGAACAACAAAAACAACTCGAATACAAAAAAAATTATATCACCAAGAAGAACATGAAAAATATCACTACCAATAACAAAAAATACCAATAGCACCATCAGTAGCCAAAAGCCAACCAATCGACCGTCAACAACAGTTAAGTATTTAAGCCGAAAAAAAAAAGAAATATGTAGTTACGAAAATCTTCTTTTGTCATTTCTTTTCATTCCTTATACCATCATTCCTTCTCGTTTTCCTCCTTCTTTCCTTTCGATAGTCCAATAACAATCGATCGATATGTCTATCTGTCTATTCTACTTGTCTATTTGAACCAGCTCATTCTCTTTTTATCATATTTTTATCCTTCTATTTTCAAAATCAGCATCTATTTCTCTCTCTATGTTTCTTCATCTCTATCTGTTCTTCCTATGTTTTTCTATTTATCACCATCTTCATCTATTTTTCTTCATCTTTCTATTTTCTTCATTTACTTAATTTTTTATCCATCTCTTTCTATATTTTTTCATCTCTCTCTCTTTCAGTTTTTTCATCTCTCTCTCTCTGTTTTTCTCCATCTCTTTCTGATTTCTTCATCTCTGTCTCTGTTTTTCTCCATCTCTTTCTGATTTTTTTTTCTACATTTCAATATATTTTTTTGCCAAATTTCCTCCTTTTCGTCTTTTCTTTATCAATTTCATTCTAAGTCTGTCTCCCTTGGTGTTTGTATGTCTCCCTCCCTCTCTCTGTCTTTGTTCTTTCTCAGTCTATCTCTCTCTCTCTATCTCTTTCACTGGCTCTCTCTCAGTTTCTTCATCCAACTGTGAATTCCATAATTCTGTCCCTGAATCGTTTTTCTTTCTATCATTTAGTTTTTTTATTAAATAATCTTCTGTCTTCTATTGCTATCTCATTCTGTCATGTTATAAAGAATTCTATCTTTTTATTCTTTCCCTCTCTATCTCTCTCTATATATGTATATCTCTTCCTCTCGCTGTCTCTTTTTATTTGTTTTTCCTGATTTTTTTCACTCTTTTCATGCATTTTTCAGATGTTTCCACCGGTTCTAAGTGGATTTTCCACTTGAGGGCAACGTGTTCCCGGCCAACAATTATGTAAGTCAACGGACAGACAGAACTTGCGGACAGATGGATGGACAGACAGAAGGAGAGACAGCCAGACGGACAGAAAGACAGACTGGACAGACAGAATGGATGGCGAGCGGTCGAGCGAGTGAAATGAAAGAATCCAAGAGAAAGAATTCAAGAGCAAGAATCCAAAAGAACCGACAGCAGAAGAAACAACAATAACACCATCATCAGCAGTAAGTCCAACAACAGTAACAAACCCAACAACAACAACTTGCACAAAAATACTAACTCTAATAACAACTCCAACAACAACAACCAAACAAACACACACTTGAGAAGACGAAGTCAAAGAAGCGCGCGTGGAGCGAAAAACCAGAACAAGAACAAGCAGACAGACATCATCGGCCAGACAGAAGCAATAGAAGTCGAACAAGAATAAGAAGAAGAAGACGACGACGATGAAGGAGAAGAAGAAGCATCTGTAGCCGGCCGGCAACAGTTGGCGTTCCACGAGATACTTGAGTCGAGCGGTCGACGTTGCTGCTGCATCCGATGGATAAATTTTTATTTTTATTTAAACAAGAGCATTAGGTGAAGGAGAGAGGGAGAAGGGGACGAGAAGGGAGAAGAGAGTGGGGAGAAGGAAGAGTGAGCGAGAGGGGAGAGTGAGGGAGAACGGGGAGAAGACTGAGGGAGAGGGAGATGGTAATACAATATGATTCAATCCACAATTGCATTATTTAGCATATTTTCTTCATGGTACTGTTATTGTTGTTCTTATTGTTATAGTTGTTTTTGTTGTTGTTGTTTCTGTTGTTCATGTTATTTCTGTTGTTGTTATTTCTGTTATTCTTATTATTATTATTGTTGTTATTATTATTATGCCCAGCGAGCCAGTGGCATGCGAGATACTTCATGTAATCCATATGAGATCCAAACGTATCTGGAGCATTGCACAAGCTACGAAAAAGGGAGTAAAAGAGAGACCAAAACAATAGAATAGTAGGTGAAGAAAAAAGAAAAAAATAGAAAAATGATAGAATATAAAAATAAAGAAAAAATTGGGAAATATGGAAAAAATTAGAAAAAAAGTAGAAAAAAGGAGAGAAAAAAAAGAAGAAAAACAGTAAGAACGAGCGAGACAGAAGACAATGGGTGTTGGATGCCAATGATGTATCTATGGCTGTATGTAACCATGTGTGTGTATGTTTATCCAATGGATGCGGCCAACAATTATGTACTGATGCTGCTGCTGCGAGATACAAATATTTACTGACCTGTAGATAAACAGTTATTCGAGGCGATTCAACAGCAATTGCAATAACAACAACAACAAAAACTGTAACAATAAGAATAATAATTACAACAACAACAACAATGACGATTGCAGCACATTCGACATTCGTAACTTCTTCAATTGAAATTCATTGTTGATGGATGTGTATAAACAAAAATTAGAACAACAACAACAAAAACACCAAAACATTAACGCATTCATCATCCGTCGTCGGATTCGAATATTGTTTACATCTCTTGAAACTGTATCTCAGAGATGCCAAAAAAAGTATCTGGTAGCAGTTGGAATCATAAGTATCTGTGGCGAGTGAATGGGGATTTGGTTCAAGCTGTTGGAGTTGGAATTATTCTTGTTGTTATTGGAATTCTTGTTGTTGAATTTGTAGATATTGTTGTTGTGGTAAAATTGTTCGATTTTTGTTGTTGGTGCTTATTTTTGTGTATTTTTTAATTATTGTTTGAACTATTTATTAATCTACAGGAAACTAAAATAACAAAAAATACGCTTGAAGATCTTGACGATCATCAAAAGTCGGTTGACGTTTTTGATCTTGTCATTATTATCATTGTTGTTGTCATTATTATTATTATTTTTTGTATTCCATTTCACATCTGCACACTTTTGTCTAATTTTACCGATGATCTAACAAAAATATGCTGTTGTTTCAGTTGTTTGACTGATTGTTTTCTTTTGCATGAATATCATTAAAAACTTATTAATTATATATTTACCATTTTTCTTTCTCGGTGGTAGATGGAGATGACGCTGGAGATGATGGTGAATAGATTGGTTGAGTTTTTGGTTGAAGAGATTACGGTGAAGATATTGATGGAGACGATGTTGAAGATTATGTTGAAGATTATGGTAAAATTACGTTGGATTTGTTGGTGATTTGGTCATTGATGTTGTTGTGGATATTGATGTCGATTTTTTTGTTCATGTTTTGGTTGATGCTTTTGTTGATGTTTTTGTTGATATTTTTGTTAAAGTTGTTGTTCATTTTTCTGTTAATCTTTTTGTTAAAGTTGTTGCTGATTTTGTTGTTAATATTTTTGTTCATGTTGTTGTTCATGATTATTTTTTCTGTCATTTCTCTCTCTCTCTTCCCTTGACGATTTGACAGAACGTGTCATTAATTGCCACCGTCAAACTTCGCTTTGTCGCTTCTTCGCATCATCCATCTCTCCAATTATCATCCACCGACATCCGACTTGAAGCACGCTTCACGATCAATCGTATTTTCTCTCTTTCTCTCTTTCACAATAATTTCTCCCTCTTTCTCTCTTTCAATAAAAAAGAAGACCTCATGCGGAGTTTATGAGGTCTTCTTTTTTATTTTGGAATTTTTATGTATTTGGCATTTTCCTTTTTATTTTTTTTAAAATTTTTGGTTTTCATTTCTTTTCCTTTTCTTTTGTATTATTTTTTTATTACTTTTTATATCTATTTTATATTTTTATACTTCTTTTTATATATTTTTTTTTCGAATATTTTTTGTTTATTTCTTTGTATAACTTTTTTATTTCTTTTTCTACGATTACGTAAAAGTTATTATAGAAAGGCCATCAACAAAAATAGTGATAACAACACGACAAGCAACAACGGTCATTACAACAACAATATGACAGGAAACAACAATTTGTTGAACAACAACAACTTAACAAGCAACAACAACATGACAACCATGATCATCAACAACAAATGATCGTCGACTTCGATGCCCGATGATCGATAATTAAAACACTTTCTTCCCATTTGCTTTTCTTTCAAATTTCAATCTGATGCTTATCATAACAATGTTGTTGTTTTTACTTTTCATCTTTCTTTCTCTCTCCCCCTCCCACTTGTTGTTGTCTTTTTTTGTCATTTGTATCGTTTTTTTGATGTAGATTTTGCACATCTGTTGGATCTTTACATAACCGTTAAATTAGCCACAATTTACGAATCTCCAGAAATCGTTTAGGAATCATTTTACGAATCATTAAAAACTACTTAAAAATAATGAAATGAAATTAAATAAAAGCGGTTAATTAGGGTGAAAAGGGTAGAGAATGAAACTCGTCATCTTTTTCACCCACAACAATGACTTCTGTGTTGAATTATAAAAAACGTGTTATTATAAAAAACTTTGAAATATTAAACAAAATATTTATTTATGTAAAAGAAAATGTTTGATAGTGTAATGACTTCAAACTTTTTAATTAGCTTTATATTTTTCTTAAATTGTTTAATTTAAATTTTGAAAAATTAATAGAGATAAGATAAGGAGATAAGGGATAAGGAAATTTTTATATTAATGGCAATACTTTAGAAATCTTTGTTATCGGATATTTAAACGAAAATGAGAATAAATTGTGTGAATGAATTTAGTATTTGGGAAAATAAAACCTAGGACAGAAGCTGGAACATCCTCATTTCCCTGATTGGAAGGAGCAGAAGCCGATTCCAGGCCACTGACCGGCGCCAATAAAATAAATAAATCGGACAATAAAACGAAATTCAATTACGAAATAAACGATCACAGCTATTGGCACGTAGAGAGAAGAAACAGAAGACTTAATTTCTTCTCCAGCTTTCTTGCTTATATTCTTTCCTTCGCTTCTATATCCACTTCTCTTCTCCACCTTTAATTTCTATCTCACTTCCCTTTCCACCTAACTTCCATTTCCACCTTTGTTCTCCACCTCCCTGCCTTTTCCACCAGATGCTCCAAATAATTTATGTCCTGGGAAAATTTATCGATGGATAAGAAAACCCACAAACACTTTCGCCCCTCATTGTGATAATTACATAGAAGGTGTGAGGTGAGAGAGAATTGAGGTGAGAAGGAGGAAAATTAGGGAGAGATGAAGAGAATTTAGAAGAGATGAAGAGGTTTTAAATGATATGAGGAGAATTAATGGAAGATGTGGAAAGTTGTGGAAATACTAGATGAAAAGAATTAACAGGAAGAAACTTGAGGAGAGATGACGAAAATTTGAAGATGATGTAAAGTTCTTTGGAAAAGATGTGAACCTGTGTCATTGTCTCAATTTTCGACCTCCAGGACCACAGGACGCCGTGGCGCCAGGCTTCATTAAGACAACTTCCTATTGTCTAAGGTCGATTTCCTCTAGTCGTCGATTTTCTCTAGTTTTCGGCATCCTCTGGTTTATGATCGCCTTTCTCAGCAAGAGATTCCTCAGGTACATCCGGCATCATCCGGCGACCCGCGAAGATGTCTCGCGTGATTCTATTTTAATGAGAGGCGGCGTCACGAAGACAACAACAATAACAATGAATACAACAACAACAATAACAACGACGACGACAGCTTCCGTCATTAGGTGGCAACCCTTGCATCATGCGGAGCCATCATATCTCATCCTCTATTAAATCTCTCACTCTCTCTGTCTTTACCTCCCACTATTACTTCTCTTTCTACGTCGATTACCTCTCTTTCAATCTTTATTATCTCTCTATATCTCCCAATCGCACAATCTCTTTCTTTCTTTCTCTATCCCTCCATCACTCTTTCCTTCACACCCTCCATATGAAATCATAAATTATTTCCCCGAAACTTTGCTCCGGTATCGTTTTGGTTGCGTGAAAAGTTTTCAGAAACTTTTCATTTCCAGGAAGTGGAAAATTTCATGATTTACGACGATCCCTTTTTCGAACGGAGACAAGTGGTGGGAGGAAGATGGTGATAATGAAAGAGTGAGTGAGAGATAGAGTGATATTGAAAGAGTGAGTGAGAGGAGAGAGCGATATTGAGAGAGAGTGAGTGAGAGAGAGAAGACCTGTCTGTGTGTGTCCGCGCAACCCACACAAAGTCACACACATCGACACTTCAACGCGAGACCGACGAGGTGTCAATGTTTGCTCTGCCTGCGGCGCTGCCTACGCTTCAGGTACAACCGGTCGTCTCCTTGACGAGAAACTACCATCCCACTCTCTCTCTATCTCCTTCTCACTCACTATGCATTCCTTCCACTATCTCCCTCTGCCTTCAACTCACTTCATCTTCCATCAACTCACTTCATCTCCTTTCAACTCTGTCTCCTTCTCCTTTCAACTCACTTCTTCTCTCTGTCTGCGGCCTTTTGCTCGTCCTCCTTTTGTTCCACCGACCGCCTCTTGTTCTTTTCGTTGTTATCTTTGTCTGGTTGCTCTTTTTTCCTCCTCCTCCTTCTTCTTCATCGTCTTGAAGGATGCCTTCGAGCGCATCACGTGGTTTTATAACGGTCTCCTCAGGCTTCGGCGTAGGCTTCGACAGTGACGACGACGTCGTCTTCAACAACAACGTCGGCTTCAACAACGTCGGCTTCAACAACAACAACATCGGATTCTACAACAATTACAACGTCGGCTTCAACGACATCAGCTTAAAGGCATCGGCAACCTTTTTGTTCCAATCGAAATTTGTTTATATTCGAATTTTATTACATTTGAATTTTCGTTGGAAAATTTATGACGCCAGGAAGGTTTGAGGAAGGTTCTGTCGATGCCTGGAGGCCTCCGGAGGATCGTGCGGTGAAGAATGTGGAATATTTAAAGGGTTAAATGTGGGAAAGCGAACACGTTGAAGAGGTAGAATTTTGGTTGATGTTTCCTTTATGGGATTTAAATATTTATATTTTGGTTTTTAAACCTTTTTACCTTAATTTTTAATTATATTAATTTATATCTTTAAATAATCTTAATTTAAGTTCTTAATTACTTTAATTTTCTTTAAATGATATTAATTTAAGTTCTTAGTTTAATTTAAGTACTTTAATTATCTTAGCATTGGTCTTTGAATTATATACGTATATTTAATTTCTTTGAATTATCTTAATTTAATTCTCTTCAATTATTTTATCTTTTTAAATGATTTTAATTTAAGTATTTCAATTATCTTAATTTTAGTCCTTAAAGTATCTTCTCTCATTAAATTATATTAAATTAAGTCTTAATTTCAGTCCTTAAAATCTCAGTTCTTAAGATCTCAATAGAAAATTTAAACAAGTATAATCGAATGCTTCGAAAAGGTTGGAAGTAGTTCAAATAATTAAAAAATCACGAAAATGTGTTCAAAATAATTTTATATTTTTCTTCTATCGATTTCAAGGCTCAATGAATTTTACTTTAATACCCTTTCAGGGTTTTTATTCCATCAACCTTCAACACTTTCAGCTTCAATATTTTAATCGCTTCAGTCTCGATATTTGAAATTGATTTAAAATCGATTTCGCTTTCAATGCATTTAATGCACACAGAAACACGGACAGATAGATAGACAGATAGTAAGACGGATAGACAGACATTAAGACGGATAGAAAAACACTCTCTCACTCAGCTTTCATTTTTTTCTTAATTCTATTTCTATCTCTCTTCTATTTCTTTCTTTTTGCTTTGCTATTATTTTTTCCTTCTCTCCTCCAGTCTTTCATTCTCTCATCTCTCTCATTCTCTTCTTCTAAGCCATTTAAGCGGAAAATGTTGTCGATTGTCTTCAATTTGTCTTTCACTTTGCGGTCTAGAAAAGTACAAAAACAATTATGGTTATAGCAAAATGAAAAGAAAATAATAAAATTTGTAAAACAGCAACAAGAGTAGGATAACAACAATAGTAAAACAACAACAACTTCACTAGAATTATAACAACAATAACCACAAAAGGATATTGGGAACAAAAACAATAACAATAGAAGCAACTACAAGGCTAATAACAACAATACCGCACTAATGTAAATAAATGATATATAAAACAAACATAACAATAACAACAACTACAGCAATAACAACATAAACTACTATTACAATAAAAACTACAACAATAACAACAACTATAAAAAAAATAAAAACCAACAATAATTTCAACAACAACAAATCTTAGAAGCCAACTTCACGCTCGATAGCATTACAAACTATCAAATAAATATTAAATGAATATTTTATGTTCAAACACGGTCAATTGAATGGTCATTAGTGTGGTCTTTGGTTGTGATCGTGGTAGAGGGGGCGCGGGAGTGGGGGGCGTGGCAAAAAGCAGTATGTTTTGCGGACTGGTGAGAAGGTATTGTCTTTTTCTCTTCTTACTTATCGCTGTTGTCAATCAAAATTTATCGTATTCTTCCGTTTTTATTTTTATTTTTTTATTTCTATGACAATTTTCTCTTTTTTTCTTGTTATCATATTTGTTATTTTTGTTTTATTATATGAAAAAAATAAAAGAGCAATTTTTTTGTATACATTTGTATTTTTATTATCTTACGGCCTAAATACAAAGTTTCTTCAGCTTGTTTTTTTGTTCTTATTTTTTCTTCTCTCCATTGGTATTTTTATATATTTTGTTTTGTAAGTTTCGTCTCTTACTTGTTAATAGCATTATATTTTTAATTACATTTTTAAATTGTGTGGGTTTTTTATAAAATTGTTTTTATTTTTACATCATTTTTTTCTTCACTATTTTGAATCATATTTTATCCTATTCTCCTATTTGTCTTTATTCTTAAAGATCCTAGTTTATTTTATTATATATTTCTCATTACCAATATATTTTATTTTTAAATTCTATTTTTTTTTTTATTTAATAGGTAGCTATTTATTTTTTATTTTTTATTTTTTTTATGTATATATTTTTTTATGCTCTTTTGGCTTCTCATTTTTAATATTTTACTCCTTTCTTCAATTCGAATTCGTATCCCATTAAATTGGATTGCAAAATCCTTAACATAAACTGCGAGCTGCTTTTTTTTACCTCCAGATCATCCTTGTGGTTTAACAAATTTCTGCATCCCAAATCTTTCAGCTACTCACATCACAATCTTTCCATCGTAACCATCTCTTTCTTTATTCTTTGCCCTCCGTTCATTATCAACATTTTTTTCATAATCAACCTTTGCTTTCTCGTCAACTCTCATACCTTTTCTTTCACATCAACCTTCTCTCACCAACCTTGTGTTCTTTATCAACCTCCTCGTTCCTCATCGAGTTCTCCACATCATCATAAACCTTTCCATCATCATCAACTTGCCCATCATCAAACTCACCATCATCAACCTCCTCATCATCACCTCTCCTCATTCCCGTTCTCCTAATCTAAATTCTCCTCATCCCAATTCTCTTCATCCCAATGCTCCTCATCCCGATTCTTCTCATTCCAATTCTCTCCCGCTTCCCATTTCCATTTTTTTTGCTCCTCCATCGCAAGCGCCGCACAGGTGTCGCATTGCCTGTTGCTCCTGCTGCTCATCGTCGCATCATCATTCGAGACACTTCCTCGTCCCTTCATCTCACCGCAGCCACCGAGACTGACCCATCGCAGCCCTTTCATTTCTTCTTCCTCTACATCTTTCCTTCTCCCTTTACCACTAACCTCTCGCCAGAATTCATTGGCGTCATCCACTGTTTCTCCTCCATTTATCGGTCAGCGTGTTCGAGTTGATTTTTTTTTCTGTTGTATTTTTGTTTTCATTGTATTCATTTTTTTATCTCGCAATAATTCGTTTTTTATTCGCTGGAATTTTGCGGTAGCGTCGTCTGCTGCTCTCGCTGTCTACCGCACTTCATCAATGTCTCCAACCCTCTCACTCTCTCATTCTCCCTCTCTCCTTCTTCCTCTACCCTCTCTCTCCCTATCTCTGTCCTTCCCACTTGATGGCACTTTCTGTCTCTCTCACTGGTGGTTTGGGGTTTCATTCGGTGCTCTTTGGAATTTCTTTGGAACTCAACAAGTTTCATTTTTCCACGGAATCGTTTCGGGTATTTTTGTTATTTTTATTGTTTTTTATTATTTTTATTGTTTTTTATTCTTATTGTTTATTCTCATTGCTCTTTTGATTGTCTCCCCTTTCGTCTTAATTCGCGATACTTTGCGAAATTAGCATCGATCGTCAGCGCCGTCTTCGTCAGCGCCGTCTTCGTCATCATCGCTGCCGGTGTTTTAATTGGTAGCTCAAATTTAATTAATGTCGACGCTAAAAGCTCGAGTTCGCTCAGCGGGAATTTCGCTGATCGCCTCGGGCAAAAGCTCTCCGGGAGATGAGCAAAACTCCGATTGATGAAGGCGAATTTGAAAAGCTGTGCAAAAAAAATTAATAAACAACGAAATAACAAGAGAAGACCATTATAGTCAAAAATTAATATAACACACAAAATTAAAATATTAATTGAAATTTGGAAAATTGATTTTATCAATAATCGATAATTTGCTAACAAAATTATTAATAGAAATAACATAAATCAAAATATTATATATCAAAATTTATTATTACACACAAAATTTAAATATAAATTGAAATTTGGAAAATTATTTTTTTTTAATAATTTTTATGGTAAAAAATATTAATAGAAACAACATAAATCAAAATATTATATATCAAATTATTATAACACAAAATTAAAAATTTAATTGAAATTTGGAAAATTGATTTCTTCAATAGTCGATATAATTATAGTAAAAAAATATATTAATAGAAACAACATGATTAAAAATAAATTTATTTCAATGATTAATACTAATGACTTATCAAAATTATGTTTAGAAAACAATAAAAGATAAAATGTAATTTATTATATGAAACATAAAGACAAAAGAAAATTTTGGTCAAATTTATAATAAAATTAAAACTAATAAATAGCGAAACATTAAAAGAAGGTAATAATAGTCAAAATTTATTATATCACACAAAATTAAAATATATATTGAAATTTCGAAAATTTATTTTTTTTAATAGTAATAGTTAATAATAATTAAAGTTATACCTATATTAATAAAAAAAAACAATATAAACAAAAAATGTAAAACTCTTTTTAAATTAATTATCAAAATCAAGTTTCGAACAAAATAATAAATTAAATATATTATACAAAAAAATTAAATTTTACAAAAAATAAAAAATAATTTAACAAACTACTAAAAAAACTATTTATATCATCATTTTTGCAATATGATAATATGAACCAAAAAAATAAAAAAAATTAAAAAATAAATTTTTAAAGTAAACAAAAAAAAACTTTCAAAGAAAAATTTTGTGTGCAATAAATATTTACGGAGTTCGTTTCGTCTCAGTCGACTAATTGAATGTCTCGATTATGTCTAATCATAAAGGCGATGATTTATCTAAACGATCATCGGCTTAACATGATCAATAAATTTTCATGAAATCAAAATTTGAATAAAAAACGCATTCAACATCAGAATCACGTCACAATAACAACAACAAAAATATTGTCTCTCAGAGATCTTCTACAGGAGATTAAAAATTCCGAACCACGTCTCGTGGAATCCCAGGTTGTGGCCATGTTAACAACTTCATAACTTTAACTCAAGGAAAATATTAACGAATCAGGTGAAGATAAAGGAAAGAAGAAGAAAATATGAAATATTTGAGTGATAGTAAAAATTATGAGAAAAATTTAACGGAAATTTCAGAAATCAATGTCAGAGATATAATTTTTGTAAAAAATTGTATTGAAAATATTTCTATTTTATATCCCTAAAAAATAAAATAATATATTAGTTTATAGATAAAATTCCAAAGAAAAAAATAACTTAAAAATTAGAAATATAAAACTTTAAATTTAAATATATTTAATTTCTATATATTATTAAACTATCCAAAATAATAATTTTCTTCTGCGAAAAATATACATTTTTTCTCCGAAACACAAAACAAAATCAAATAATGTTTATTAAATTTAAAAAACGGTTTGAAAATTTTATTGAGAAAATTCTACAGTAAACAAATTGACTTGTCTACATTGTAAGAATTTCCATAAAGCTTAAAGGCTTAAATTCTGTCTCGAATCACGTAAAAGGTTACTTTCGAAGCTGCTCATAATTCCAAGCACAAAAGGTTGGCAACAACAACAAATACCTCTGTTATTAAAACCTTTCGTCGTCTGTTGCATCGGTCGAACGACCGGTCGTCGTTCATTGGGTCGATTGTTCTTCGACTTCGTGTTCACCGACGACAACAGGATGAAGGAAGGAAAAATATTGAATTGTTGCTTTATTTCAATTATGCATAGCATTATCGTATTCCATCAATCCTTTAGCACTCCACTGACAATGAACACGATGGAGTTGCATGAAGAGAAAGGGTTAATGCGAATTCCATGGTGCTATAAATTAAATATTCAGATCATGGAACGTGGCGGTTTCATTCAACCTGAAGAGCATTTTCTGTCATATTTTTATAGCATTTTAATTTGTTTTGATTGAGTGGAAGGTGAATGAATGTTCGTAGGAAAGGGATGAAAAGAATTCAATGGGTAAAAATTAAACAGGGGAAATAATTCAGGAAAGAATTCAAAAGGGAAAGGAATTCAAAAGGGAAAATAATTCAACAGGTAAAAGAATTCAGCTGAAAAAGGAATTCTGTGGGGAAAAAATTCACATTTATCTACAGCTGGTCACCCTGATTCAATATATAGAAACATTTATCTCTTTATACAAGTCAACTATTGGTTAAGCTCTGGTTTTAATTAAACTCATTGATGGAAAATTAAAAATCGGGTATTTTCCATTGAACTTTATTCACTCAGATTTGCCATCTCTCAAACCGATTCGCCCACAAATTTTCCCAATTTTTCCTCCGAATTTATCCTGACCTTTGATGGAAAGTTTTCCCACGCCAATCATCCCAAATGTATGCAACATTGTTGTTTCTGAATTTCGCATTATTTATGGCATTTGGTGGTCGTGTTGAATTTGCATCCAGCATCCAACGAAGCAGAGTTTCGGCACCCAAGTGGTTGGTTCAATAAATCAACGGACTGTCAGAAGTTCTCGCCACACTCAAGACTCATGGATAGACATCACGAGATCACGGTCTCGAAAATTATGAACAAATGTAGTGGGGAAATGGCAAGAGATAGGGATAGAAGAAGTAGAAAAGGATAAAATTAAATAACTAGGGTAGAAAAATATGTAGTGAATTAGATGAAATATTGAATTTTTCATTATATTTATTTTACCTTTAAAATATATAAAAATTAGATTATTTTGTTTTTGAATTTGTCCTTGAATTTTTTCATTATTTGTAATTTTTTTAATTCTTTTCAATTTTTTCCATATTTATATTTTTTTCATTCTTCAAATTCGAATTTTTAATTTTTTCAAATTTTTCTGTTTTTAATTTTTTTAACTTTTCGAAATTTAATAAGAATTTAAAATTTTTATTATTCAATTAAGCACATAATAATTAAATTTTCATATTAATAAAAAATACAAATTTTACACTAATAGTTTTAGATTAGTAAATATTTATTTTAAAAACTCTAGTTTAACAATAATAAAATCGAATCGAAAACAATTACAATTATTTGCACAAAAGGTCGGTAATCTTCCACATGCTAGACCAATTTCCTTCAACATCTCTCTCATTGAGTACGAAGAAATTTTTGGCAAAAAATTCCGTCAAGTTTACGAGTTCACTTTCTCCGAAAAATGAAAACCAAAACTAACAAAAATTTTACCACTTTAGCTAATAATGGTTATTAACAAAATGAGAGCAGTTAGAATGGTAACCGGATTTCGGGAGATCATTCATTTATTTTTGTTGTTTTTTTTTCTCGCATTTCACAAATTTTAACTTATTTATTTTTTCATCTTAGCGACCAAGTTGAAAGTGAAAATGAAAAACAAAAGTAGAGAAACAGAGTCGAAGTAGATTTTACTCACTAATGTGGGTGCTTTCTCGGGTATATTAGTAGAATTTCTCACGATTGTTTTATTTTAGTTGACTTTAGAGATTTTAGAAATTCGGACAAAGAAATTTATAAATAAACAAAAAATAAAAAGTGAAGTAGACGCAAATTAAGAAATGAGGAGATTTTGTAAATTTCTTTCGAAACTTCTGTAAAAAGAAAAAAAAAAATAAAAATAAAAAACTGATCCAGACGAATATTAACTCCAGAGGTCTTTATTTCTAATTTTATTTTTATGACTTACATTTTTTCTAGTTTGAAAGTTGAAATTTCTTCTATAAAACGATTTTAGTTACTAATTCTACCATATGCTAAGTACGAAATATAATGTAAACATAAATTTCTTTATATAAAAATAGATTCATTATCAATAGTAACAAACATGAAATAATTTAAAATTAATTAATATAAAATTAATCATAAAAAATTAAATAAAAAAACGGAATGAATTGAAGTTTAAAATAGTATTGACCATTTTTTAATTTAAAACTTTGTAACATTAAATTATAAAAATTATTTATTTAATTGATAACAAAGATTTCTTAAATAAACATTATCACAATCGCTTCTCTTTGTCACTTGCTATCTTCTCGTCTTCCCTCACTCTCTACCGCTCAATCTACCTCTCACTCAACTCCCTCTCTCTCTACCTCTCTTTCGTACGCCACGCACTTCATATCCGGTGCATTGTCTGTCTCCACAGACCATAGCGAGTCAGTACTTTATCTTCCTTCTCTTCACCATCCACCTCTTCGCCTTCCTCTTCACCTTCCTTTCCACCTTGCACTTCTTCCTCTTCATTCTTTTCATTCCTTTAATGGTTTCGCAGCTATTGAAGAGACCTTCAAGCGACGAGAATAAAAACAACATCAACAACAACAACTGCAACAATTGGCTTCCTGTGAAAGGACATACCAAGGGCTTTGTACTTAAATCGGGATCAAAAATGTCGCAATTGCAATGAGTTCGAGTTTTGGTTTCTCTTCTTCGCTGTCAGTGTGTTCTTCTTCTTTATGGAATTGAAAAGAGAATTCGATTTTCATTCATGCCCACGGCCCCAGGGGGTTGGGTCGAGGAGGTGGATTTTCTTTGAGGTTGTGACAAATTTGTCATGCTGGGGGAACAAAGGAGGGAGGATTTGTTGAGAAAAGTGCATGTAATTGGCTATGAAAACATATCGGCGGATGAAGTGAAACGATTTATATGAAATACCTGAAGGTGTTTTTATGATATTTCAGAATATAAATTTTTATTTATTATATTTTGTACCAATTTCGTAGAAATTTATGAAGAACAAAGACATTATTTTTGATAATCATCTTTGGAACAATTATTTCATAAAGATTTAATATTAATTTGATTGATTGTACTTTTTCGATTGTATATTTTTACAAATTTGTTTCATTATGACTTATTGTGAGAAGAAACAGACAAAATAATAAAATATATATTTTGTAAGAATTTCGTAGAATTTTATGCTGAACAAAAGACATATTTTTATTCAATCATTCTTATACCAATTAATGCAAAAAGGTCCAATTTCATTTAATCTTTTTTTTTATTTGTTACATTATAATTTGGTTATAAATTTTTTATATTATTTCTTATAAACAAATAATTAAATAATAATAAATAAAATTTTTTATAAAAATTAATATATTTTCCTGATTTTTTAAGAAGATTTTCAAAAAAGTTTAATTTATTTTTTTTATTTTGATTTTTTTTTAAATGTTTCAATTTTTTTTATGAAATTTTTGAAAATTTATGAAATCATTTCATAAAAAAAATCTATTATTAATTATTAAAATTATTGCATTTTATTTGATTTTACTTTTAATTTGTTCTAATTCCAATTTTGGGTTTAATAATTTGACTTTATTTTTAATTTTTACAAATTTTATCCGAAAATCTCTCATTCCATAAAATCCTAACAACAACATACAATTTAAAAAGATAATTCCAATTTTACAAGCGTAGCGAATTTCCATCAACAATGCGGAAATCAATACAAGTATTCATTCATTCATTCATTTCACTTGATGATCCTCGAGAACGAACTCTCGAAGTTGAAGCAAGGACTTCTCAGGACACAAGGAGTTTTCATTCAAAGGCAATTTGTTCGATTGAATGGCACTGCATGAGACCAGGTGGAGAGACAGACAAACATAGACAGAGGCAAGGAGACAAACAGACAGACAGACATCAAACAAACAACCGGAAGTTCACACTTTTGCCAGGTGACTTCGTCGTCTTCCACAAGGAAACTCTCAGACAACCACTGAGAGGCAAACAAAGAGTGCGAAATTGAGAGTGCGGAAGAGGGAGAGAGAACGAGACAGGGAGAGCGAGTGAAGGCGATAGAGAGAAAGACAGAGAGCCGCAGGAGTCAAAAGTTGAAACTGTGAATTCATGAGAGAGAATAACAAAGGGATCGTTTAAAGGAAAGAGAGAGAAAATCCAAGGGTAAAGTGTGAAAGAGATAGAAAGCGAGCTCATGAATGAATTTCCTGAGGACAACTCGTCGACGTCGCCGAACATCTTTCAAATGCAATTTATTGCGAATTGAAGTGTCGTTTGAACCAAGTGTAGCGAATCGACCGGCAGCACTTGTGCACCGAGGGAGGTCGAGGTGAACTCAAAGTCATGACACCCATGGAGAGAAGTCCCAAAGGACGAAGGAAAAACGACCCAGACCACGACGGCAACTGTCATCTTCAGCGACATTTGACAGCTGGCTGGTTTTGCAGACCTTCTCGCGGTTAGTCGGAAAATCATTAGTCATTTGAAGCCTCCTCCTTATCTGCCCTTCAACTCCCTCTCAGGCAACTTCAACTCCCTTTCATTCAATTCTCCTTCGCCATCGCCTTCACAATAGAAGTCATTGTTTAGTGTGAACTATCGTTATTTTTCGTCTCTCTCTACCTTTCTCCATCTTTAACTCGCTTCCTATCTCTCACTAGTGTCTGCTCAACGATTAAATGAGCAAATAAGTAACTGCTAGAAAATCTATTTACTTCCGAACGTGATACAATGAGAACTCGAAACTTTTGCCCACTTCGACAAATATTTACAGACGAGATAACATAACCCTAGACTATATGAGGAAACCTTTTTGTAACTGACAAAGTAACCGATTACTTTGGTTTATCGCATGAGTTACTTTAATTCAGGAAGCAGAGGTCATTCATCAATATTTAGTTTAGTTACTACTTGGGAGGGAGAGAAGTTTAATCTATGGGAAAACAGACAACTTTTCAATCAAGAATAATTCACACAAGACATCCGATATTTGAAATTTCCTTTCTTGAAGTGTTTTTTATTCAAATTATAATTTACTCAATACATCCTTAACTCAATACATCCTTTGTTCAATACATCCTTAACTCAATACATCCGTTATTCAATACATCCGTTTCTCAATACATCCCTTAACAACAGATTACATTGTTGCCTCGCGTAACCACCATCGATGGATAAATAAACAACAATTCGATTGAATTCGCAAAATCAACAGAACGGAAGAGAACTGAAATTTTATTGTTCTTCCTGTCAATCGATTCTGATGAATTGCTGCCATTGTCAGCGAAATAGTTAGAGTCGGCAACGATTTCCTGATAAAATGATATTTGGTATATATTTTTTACATAGAGTTTTTGTTGTTTGTTGTTTTGTTTTAATTGATTTATTTTTATGTATTATTTTTGTTTATATTTATTCTTTATTTTTTTTATAGCATTATTTTTTTTTTTTGCATTCACATATTTTTTTATTATTCTTAAGTTTTTATTATTTGACTCTCATTTATCAGGTTGTTTTATTTATTATTTTTCCAAGACATTTTTTCTCCATATAATTTTTGTTATTTTATTTTATTTTATTTATTAAAATTTTATTATTTTACTACTATTATTTTATTACTTTTTTTCATTCCTACCTTTCAAATACCTACAATAAATCGTTTTGGAGTTTTTTTTTCTCATAGTTCGCCCCATAAATTCCAGAAAAAGCGATATAAAAGTGTCACCATGTTTGTGAAATAAATTCCAACGGAAGCTCACACAAACAAATCACCCATACATATACACTTTCTCCCATACATAGACATTCACCCATACATCTACACTTAACCCCCACTAGGCAAATATGCAATGACAAAAAAAAATCTCAATCGATCACTTTCACCGCATCGATGGGGCGAAATGTTTTCAATATTTTCCCATCGACCCCTGACATCGGCTTCCATCGGATTTCATCGGATGAGGTGGCGCCAACCGATGTCGAGGGTTGACAACGTTATTTCGTCATTTTGTTATCATCTCCACCCGATGCCAACTCCACCCGATTCCATCTCCACCCAATTCCAACTCCACCCTCGCCCCAGGCCATCATACATCATCACAAAGTCGTGATCACTGACAACATCACCAACCACGATTCTTATCACTCCTGCATTCTCATCATTGGGGTCGTTGTTTGCAGTTCCCTCCAATGGGTTTGGATTTCTGGGTCACTATGGGGTCGTGGAGCAACATGTTGTCGCCATGGGGTTCGATTCTCACGACACAAATAGGGTTAGGAGTTGTTGTTCCTCTAAATAAATCCAAATCGATCAGTGATTGAGCATTGATGGGGTGTGAAGAAGCAACTAAATAAATACAAAAATCATTAAATTTACTTAATAAATCATTAAATTTACTTCATCATTTTCATTAAATTCATCATTGAATTTGTCACTAAATTTATCATTGAATTAATCACTAAATTTATCATAGATATTGTCATTAAATTCATCATATAATTAATTTTTGAAATATAAATAAATCAAGTCAAATACATTTCGTCGCCCCATCTTTCTCTCAACCACCAAAAAAAAAATCCCTTCACTTGCCTCGTAAAATTTCCAAGAATCCTTCGTTGGCACTTAATTAATTTCCTCAATTTCGTTGAAATTCAAATGAGAGACGACACCAAACACCACAGGGCGGCGTTGCCACATTTATACACATTTTTCTCGCGAAACAGATCTCGCTTCAAAAATTACATTTCACTCACAGTCGCGGGGGAGTGAAAAATTGTCGCCAAAGTGTTGCCAACTGACATCGGAAGCCATCAAGAAGTGAAATCGAAAAAAAAACGAATTCCATACACAAACATTTCCTAATAATATTTTATTTATTTATGTCATGGAATTGCCAAATTTTTCGGAATTATTAATTATTTCAGCTGTCCAAATGTCGGCTGTCGGGAAGGGTTTACATTTACTCATTTATTTGCTTTGAGATATAATTTATTGCTTGGATTGCGGTCTTATCGAGGCAGACGGAAAGCGAGGGAGAAGCCGGAGAAACCTGAGTCGAACGCCCTGTGGTCGATGACAAGTTGTGATTAATAAGAAGACTTTGAACTGATTTTTTAAATATTTGTTCTCGATAGAATAAATATATCGATATAAGGGAAATTGCGAAATATTTTACTTAGAATATTGTAAGAGAGGAAAGATAATTAGTTAGAACTAATAATAATAGTTCCAAATTTTTTCAATTGATTCAAAATATTCAGTTATGATAAATTATTTTTTTGGTAATATAGTTTTAATTTTTATTATTATAAAATGATTTGAAAATAATTTAAGAAAATAAGTTTATTAATATTCAAAAATTTTGAACTAACTATTATTATATGTTTTTTTGAACATTCCATTTTAATTGTAGTATATTTTTTAATTTTTATTTTTAAAATAATAATTTATGGCTAAGATTTTTCTTTATTATCAATTTTAGTAAATCAACGTATTTTCTAATAACTTTTTTAACATACTTATTGAAATTTTCAAAAAAAATATTTTTTTCAAATCTATTTAAACGTCAATTCTTATATAGATTTTATTTTAATTACATTTTAATTAGTATAATAAATCTTATTTGATTTAATTAATTCATTTCCTTCCATAATTTCATTTACAATAACATCCAACATTTCAGAATCTTACACTCTACAGAATCCTTTTATCATTAATTCTCTGACATTTGCAAATTAATCGGCATAATATTGAACGATTGATTTACCTATGCTAATCGAAAGGAAACAAGGGATCCATAAAAAAACAGGAGTAGATTAGAAGCAAAAACACTACTACAACGATGTGGTTCTGAGAAGGAAAACGATATGGTTCTGAGAAGGAAACCAAGGACAACGAAAGGATACCATGGACCATAATTAGAAACCAAAATTTTGTCGACCCAAGAACCTAAGACAACTAATTAATCTGTTATCATTCTGTTCCACAGTTCACAGTTCATATATCCATCATATTTAGTTTCATACTCCGGAGACGAATTTCTGTGCATCTCAAATCTTAATATGAACATAATATGGATGAGAATTAATAATGAGAATTAACCTCACCGGGTCATCGGGAAAACTAATAACGATGATGCTGATGAGGTTCAGAGAGGCAACCCTCAGGTTAGAAAATTAATTTCCCTAACCTAATTGAAAAGGCCGAAGGGGGGAAAATTGCATCATCGCATTTGAAGTGGATTTTGAGCGAATGCAAAGTGCATTAAAATCATGAAACACTTGAAATTATCGAATATCATAAATTAATCCTCCGCACTATGGGTGAAATTCGGGGAAGGGAAAGAGAGGGAAGTTCTTGTAGGAAACTTGAACATAATGAAATTATGAAAATGAAGATGATTTCACCAGCAGCTCCACATAATTTATTTTTTAAGCACTTTCTGGATCCATCCCTATCTCAAACTCCATCCCTTTCTATAATCTACAAAAAACAATTAAAGCAATAAAAACCGAAACAAATGGGATGAGTTGAAGAACAGCTGTTCATTAACCCTTTATAGTTGACTCTATGGTTGTTTTTGTTTGAAAACTCATAATTTATAATAATGAAGTAATGGAGCAGAGTTGCCAACTTGGAATGAAAAACATTTAAAAAGAATGAAAATACTAAAAACACACATTTTAATAGAAAATAAAAAATATTTATAACCCTGGTAACCCTATTAGAATAACTACAACAGTTTATTTACTACTGTTTTCTGTTATTTAATTAATATTAATTGTTTACAATATTTCCACATGTAGTGTGGCCAGATTTTTGTGAATAATCCAAACCACGGCAACTAAACTACAGCCAATAAATTGCTGGATTTAATTGAGCAGAACAATTTTGCATGTTTCCGTTCAATTTATTGATTGACCATATTTAATTAATTTCGAAAAAAAATTTTTTGCCTTGAAAAATCGTAGTAACTTATTTATTTTTGCTGTTTATGACAGTGGTTTTTGATAATTTAATAGTTTTGTTAATTATTTTTAGAAAGAATAATTCTTTAAAAAGAAATTCAAACATAAGCTCCAACATAAATTCACAAAAATATGGATTAAATGCCATTCAAATCAGAAACTAGAATAAAGTAATTGTCTTTAATCCTTTTTCTTTCCATTCCATCCACTAACTATGATCAATTTATTTCCATCCTTGAACGGATTTAATTTTTCGGATCCCAAAGGCGATCCACGAGTCCCAATTAAAATCTGACCGCTGTTAGTAGTGCAATTAAGTTCATACCAACCGACACCCGAAAAACAATGGAAAAATAAATCCCAGAACAATATCTGAGCACAAGAACAAAAACAAAAAACAAAGCTGTAAGCAAAATGACAACAAAATCCGGTATGCAAAAAAAAATTACAAGAAAAAATAATCGTTATGGAAATTTCCAAGCGAAAACTCTCTCAACACATTTTTTTATTAATCCTTTAAAGGATTGACACACGGACAAAAACAGCTTGTTCGAAAGCAGCCGCAGAAAATTCCAATTAAAGTGCTTAAAATTTTCACTTCAAATTTAAAAAATATGAAAATTAATCAGTTCGTTAAATCATTAAATTCAACAAAAAAAGAAACACACTACAGATGAATGCAAATACTGAAGAGGAATGTAAAAAAACAAAGAGGTATGAAAAAAATAATTAATACAATAAAAATTAAATTAATCCTTAAATGTAGGCCAGCAAATTGAGTAACTTGTTCAATTATTCGAAATTAATTGGAAATGTTGAACAGTTTAAGCAGCATCCAGTTGACAAGTTAACACGAGCCGTTTATATGCGGAAAAATATCCGTAAATCATGGCATTTCCTGAAATGGCACTTATTAATTTACGAAAATAAAAATACTGATTGATGTTAATAATATTTCTCGAATTCTGGACACCAGGAAATTTATTTGATTTTTTAATTTATCAATTAATAATTTTTTAGTTTCTTCAATAAATTGTTTTACAGGATTTGGAGATCTTATTTCATATTAATTTCTATATTCGTTTTTAGTTTCATTTTACCTTATATATTTCTTTCTATTTTAATTTATATTTTAATTCATATTTAATATTATATTTTAATTCATTTTTAATTTAATTTCTATAAATTCTATTTTAATTTCTATATTGATTTATATTTTATTTTCTTTTCGATTTTATACTTTAATTCATATTTAATTATTTATTATATTTATATTTAAAAACATATTCTTTAAATTCTATTTTTATTTTTTCTTTCTATTTTTTCTATTCAATTTCTACTCAAATTCTAACTAAATTGTTTTCTAACCGAGAAACATACGGAGAAATTTCTCAGAAATCTCAAACAATTTCCCATCGTTTCCATTGAATTTCAATTTAATTGAAGAGAAATGAAAATGAAAATAAAACTATATCAATCACGAACACGATGATGCCGACATTTAAATTTAACAAATGGACCAATTACAAATTACCCATTACCGAGCAACAACATTGTAAATAACAACAAGAATAGGAGCAACAATAACAATCGGACCAACAACAATTGCACCAACAATCTCATTACCAAGACCAACTCAAGTCAAGTCGAACTCAAAGTCAGACAAATCAGCACAATGTCAAAGTCATGGAGCGTAGTGATTGATTGATGGATGGATGGATTTACGGCAAGCGAAGGCGATTGAATTGACCGAGAGAGCGAGTGGTAAACGATTAAGAGTGAGAGAGAGATAGGTATGAAGAGTTAAACGATTAAGAGAGAGGTAGGGATAGGTAGAAAGAGATTGAGAACGATTGAGAACGAGATATAAAAATAACCCTTAAATGGTCCAATTAATTCGTACAAAAACAAGTTCAACAACAACAAAAGTGACGAAAGAAAGTAAAGTGAAAATTCTGGAAGTCTGTCGATCGATCGATTCCCAACGAACGATTCACGGGCCTCGATGCAGACGGACAGACGATGGGAATCGAGAGAAATACATGGAATACCATGCGAGAGAGATTCTATGGTGATCATGGGAAAGTCTAAAGTTTCCCTTGGTAGACGAACGATGAAACGAGCCTTTCATTAATATTTCATATCAAGAAAGAGCGAGATGGAGGGAATAAAAGCCCAAGTGTCGCAAAGGAAATCACATGTGGAACCGGACCATCTGATCGAGCTGGAACGAGGAATGTCTGCGTCTGAGTGAAATCGATATCGTGAAGGACGTCGTATCGATTGATGAGAGGAAGTCATTCAATCAGGTTTCTCGTATACAAAGAACCACTGAAAGGTAATCGATTTGATTTCATATACCATGAAGTTATCAAAGTTTCAAATAAGTTATCATAAGAATAAAGATCCAAGAAAGATTTATTATAATGTTAATGATCCACCATGATTTTCTATAACAACAGATTATGATCGGTAACCCTAAATCACTCCAGTTGTGGGCTTTGAATGAACTTATCACAGTCTTAGATTCTTCTAAAGAGACAGCGGGTTATTTATGATTAACCGATAATCGCACGATCACTATAACTTAATCGTCACTCTTGTGCACTGGATTCTACATACTAAATCAAGCCCTAGGTGGCAACAAGATATGTGGATGTTTGGATGTAAAATGATACCGAGATCCGTCCTCGAGCGCCGTTTGTCTCTCACGCACCACGATCGTTCATTGAGGCCATGATCGGCAGTTGATCGACGATCGTATTGTTGTTGGTCTTTTTATTATTGTTGGACTTGTTGTTATTGTTGGTGTTGTTGTCGTTATTGTTGGTCTTGTCATTATTCTTATTGTTGTAGACAAGGCGACACCGGCCTGCATTTGTGTCGATTCGTTACGAACTCGATACCAGTTACAAGAGACCGAACGCCACCACATCTCACCATACCATACCACACCCTACCTCACCTCACCTCTGGTAACCCCCATCATCACCTCTGTCGAAGTCCATTGAGAGGTTTTTTTCAAAAAGCGAAAGGTTGTTTGTGTCTGTCGTGTCATGTTGATTGCTTCCTCTTTTCAACATGTTTATTCAATACCTCTTTGTTGCTATCTTGCTTCCCCCAAAGATCCGGTGTCGATGTCGGTATCGATAATTTCGTTGTTGTTATTGTCGATGTGACGTCGTGGTCACCAGCTCTACCAATGATCCCCACATTCATCATTATCATCATCAAAGGAAAAACCGCTTGAAAACGGACTTTGTCAGTGGGTTACATCGGTTTACCATGATTGTGTTTGAAATTTCCCATGCTTTTTTAATGTCTTTTTTTTTTTGTTTTTTCCACCATCTCCAACAAATGTCGAGTTCAAGCTCAAGGTACCTTTCGCTTTCGTTCCAACGAGGTGAGAGATATTTTTTTGTGATTTGTTATTTCCAAATGAGCTGCGAAATTAAATTCCTGTGGTTTTCCTCCACTCCATTCGCGGTGGTTTCCAATGGTATATGTATGTATATAACATTGTTTTACCATCTCATCATAAGATACAAACTCATCCTTTAGTTCATAGAAGGTTTGGTTCATACAAAGTTTGGTCAATACAAAATTGTCACGTTTTTCGTCGGTTTCTTTTCAAATTTCTTGTGGTCATCTCTCAGATGAAATATTTCCAAAACTTCGATCACTTTGACCTCGATTTTTGGTTCATTTTTTCCTGATCTTTTTTTATATTACTGATCCAATTTCGTGCCTATTTTTATTCTATGCATATTTTCATTGTATGCGTATTTTTATTCTATGCATATTTTTATTCTATACATATTTGTATTCTATGCATATTTTTATTCTAGACCAATTTCGATTTCAAACCAATTTCTATTCTACTCCAATTTTTATTAAATTTCAATATTGATTCGAACCACTTTCTTTTCGAATTCCATTTTCAATACTAATCCAATTTCTTTCTCCGATTTCCGATTTCTATTTTTTTCCTGCTCCAAATATTTTCTCCTGCATTATTTTTATTCTCCTTCTATTTACATATCTTAATTAAGTTCCACTCATATCGCGCCCCCAATCAACCAGAAACGAGCCCCCATCCACACAAACACACAGATTCACACACATAACTCAATAAGCAGACCCTACTATGATCGCAATGATGGACGGCCTCCATCTCATCTCATTCCAATCCATCTCGTCCCTCTTCGATCTCGATCATTCGTTCACATAGTTGCCTAACAATCTACTTCCGTTCGATGGATGTGATTTTTTCCACTCTCTCTCTCTCTCGCCATCCATCGTCCACTCTTCTCATCCGTCCATTATACCTCCCATTCTTGTCACCTCCTTCCACCGCCTCCTCCCCACACCTTCTTCGGACGTGGTATTAATCTATCGTCAAGTGGTTCGGTCTTCAGTGGGTAAAGTGTATCGTGTTGTGTTGTCTCCTCCTCCTTCTTTTTCATCAAAGGCGCTTTTCTGTGGTGAGTTCGTCTGTCTGTTCTTCTTTTGATGGTGTATGGTAGTTGTTGTTGTAATATAGTTGTTATTGCAATTTGCAATATAGTGAATTTTTTACTATAGTTATTTTTA
>CM029565.1:36287861-36377063 GCA_017309665.1 Coelopa frigida
TTCCAAATGAGCTGCGAAATTAAATCCTGTGGTTTTCCTCCACTCCATTCGCGGTGGTTTCCAATGGTATATGTATGTATATAACATTGTTTTACCATCTCATCATAAGATACAAACTCATCCTTTAGTTCATACAAGGTTTGGTTCATACAAAGTTTGGTTATACAAAGTTTGGTCATACAAAATTGTCAGTTTTCGTCGGTTTCTTTTCAAATTTCTTGTGGTCATCTCTCAGATGAAATATTTCCAAAACTTCGATCACTTTGACCTCGATTTTTGGTTCATTTTTTCCTGATTTTTTTATATTACTGATCCAATTTCGTGCCTATTTTTATTCTATGCATATTTTCATTGTATGCGTATTTTTATTCTATGCATATTTTTATTCTATACATATTTGTATTCTATGCATATTTTTATTCTAACCAATTTCGATTTCAAACCAATTTTCTATTCTACTCCAATTTTATTAATTTCAATATTGATTCGAACCACTTTCATTTTCGAATTCCATTTTCAATACTAATCCAATTTCTTCTTTCTCCGATTTCCGATTTCTATTTTTTTCCTGCTCCAAATATTTTCTCCTGCATTATTTTTATTCTCCTTCTATTTACATATCTTAATTAAGTTCCACTCATATCGCGCCCCCAATCAACCAGAAACGAGCCCCCATCCACAAACACAGCATCACAGATTCACACACATAACTCAATAAGCAGACCCTACTATGATCGCAATGATGGACGGCCTCCATCTCATCTCATTCCAATCCATCTCGTCCCTCTTCGATCTCGATCATTCGTTCACATAGTTGCCTAACAATCTACTTCCGTTCGATGGATGTGATTTTTTCCACTCTCTCTCTCTCTCGCCATCCATCGTCCACTCTTCTCATCCGTCCATTATACCTCCCATTCTTGTCACCTCCTTCCACCGCCTCCTCCCCACACCTTCTTCGGACGTGGTATTAATCTATCGTCAAGTGGTTCGGTCTTCAGTGGGTAAAGTGTATCGTGTTGTGTTGTCTCCTCCTCCTTCTTTTTCATCAAAGGCGCTTTTCTGTGGTGAGTTCGTCTGTCTGTTCTTCTTTTGATGGTGTATGGTAGTTGTTGTTGTAATATAGTTGTTATTGCAATTTGCAATATAGTGAATTTTTTACTATAGTTATTTTTATACTATAGCTATTTTGATACTATAGTTTTTTTATACTATAGTTTGTTTTATACTATAGTTATTTGTATACTATAGTTATTTGTATACTATAGTTCTTTTTATACTATTGTTGTTTTTATACTCTAAGTTTTTTTTAGTCTATAGTTCTTGTTTCGATATTATTTTTGTTAAAATATTGTGTATATTTTGCTACTATAGAATTTTTTGCATTATATTTGTTCTTGTTTTAAAGATGTTGGTGCTTTGTATTTATAGGTCCTTTGTATTTGTTTTTTCTATATAGTTCTCTTTTGCTTCTTGTTGTTGTTGCATTATAGTAGTTATTTTTATTGTAGTACTTCACTTGTTATTGTATCGTTTGAATAGATGATGCTGGTTTATTAATTGAACAAGCCTCTCATTTTCAACGCATCAACCACGACTGCCTCCTTCTCTTCCGTTTGTTTTATTTTTCTCTCATCTTCTTTTCTTTTTCCTCCTCATCTTCCCTCTTCTCCTGTCTCCTCTCCTCACTTCTTTATCATGGGTTTACTCCTCAATACTTTTCGTCTTTTCATAGTTTCCTCTTAATCCTCATCTTCCTTTAACTTCGTCTCAATTCCCCACCTTCTCCTCTTCCACCATCATCATCTACCTATTTCATCCTCCACCTCCTCTCCGTTCTCCATCCTCATCCTCCTCCATCCTCCTTTTCTTCCACCTCCACCTCCTCCACATGGAAATCTTAGCTTCCAACTTCTCTTTTATCCCTCTGATGCTGCCGAATCGTAGCTACAAGACAAGCTGAGTTTCAGCCTCCTCTTAGGAAATTATCGAAGACCTCTTCGTCTTCTCCGCCTTCTGATTCTTCTTCAAAGTTGTTGTGGGCTCGCTGAGATCGTGCTCCAAATTATGACAGCTTCCAATTGAAGAACAGAAGCTGCCGAGAGAGATCAGAGCAAGAGATCAGGGTTCGAGGTAAGCGGAGATTGATGAGTTTACAACAAGTTGTTGTTGCCTTTATTGTTCTCATTGTTGTTGTTGTTATCATTATTGTTTTTATTATGGTTGTTGTTGTGCCCGAACTCTTGGCTCAAGTGTTGGAGTAGATTTTGTTGTTGTAATGGTAAAGGTAGTTGTTGTTGTTATCATTTGATTTTTTTTTTCTTGTAATTTATTATACTTGTTATTGTTTAATATATCTATTATTGCTATATTTACAATAGTTGTTGCTTTTGTTTTTTTTTGTTGTGCTTTAGTATTGTTTTTGTTCCATTGTTGTTGACCTTTGTTGTTGTTTTTATTGCTTTGTGGTTGTTTTTGTTCCTCTCATTATAGGTTGTTATCATTTTTATTGTTGCAATTTGTTGTTATTTGTTTTTCCGATAGGATCGCGATTTAACGCCATGTGATTACTATGATTGTTGTTGTTGCTATAATAGTTGTTGTTAGTGTAATAGTTAGTAGTGATTTATTTTTATTTTTCGTCTTTATTTCGTTTTAATTTACTTTTGATGGATCGTTTTTTAATGAGGTAGAATTTAATTGGCATCGTGGTAATTGGTAAAAATTGATGACTTTGACTCGAACTCGAATTTGACTTAAATCCGTTTGTCTTGAACCGGTTTCGATCGTCTCCGATCGTGGTCTTGGATTAAGCTAATGGTTTTCTTCAGGGTTTGTTGTTGTTTTTTTTTTCAAAAGGTCTTAAACCTACTTTTCATCGGATTCGCACATCATTTGTCTGAAGTTTGTGTGATTTGAACTCGAGTTAACCTTAGTGGACCTAACACCAACATCTTCTTCTTCTTTCCCTACCCCTCTCTGTTTCCCTTCTTCTCACTATTCCTCTATCTGTCACTTAATCGTTTTCTCGACATTGACTTTCAAGGAAACTTGTGTGCATCCGATGTTGATTTACTTGATCTCATCTTCTTCATATTAACTCGAACCCTTCATGCCCTTGTCACAAGAGCCAACAACAAATGCAACAACGAGAAATGCGGTTAAACCCAGTTTTGTGGCCAACGACCTGAGATGCATGCTTCCTCTTCCAGTCATTACCATCGTCATTATGATCTTCTTAATGTCAGCGACAATTTCTGGCTTCCGTTGGGACAAAAAACTTCTCCAGAAAAACGATCCAAAGATTCGCGAAGGGAAGAAGGGAAAATAAAATAAAATAACTTCGATCGTTGGCATTCGATGGCAATGATGATGATCGATATAATGACTATTGTAATAATGAAAGATCACAATAATGACGATTGTAAAAATAAAAGGTCATTAAAGACAATTGTATTGACGACGATCGTAGTAATAAAAGTTTGTAATAAGGTTGATCGTAATAATGAACGATTGTAATAACAATCGCAGTATACACGATGTTTTTTGATGAAGTTGATCACGAGTGCGGATCAATAATGATCGATGTTTTTATTGATCCTCACAGAGCGTTGAGTTATTTGCTGTCTCTTTTCACATTTCTCCCTCTCAACCTATCTCCATCTCTGTGGTTATGAGGGAATTTATGCCATCGGCATGTCGGGAAGTCTAAACGAAGGAAGTTCTTTTCATTTTCTCCGCCAACGGGGATCGTGAAAGAAGATGTAAAAGAAAAAAAAACAAGGAAAATAAAAGAATTCAGTGCTTTCTAGAAGAAGGAGCTCAAAGTGAGAAAAGAGTAAAAAATTTAGGAATTCAGAACTTCAGTTCACTTAAAATAATGAAAAGGAAATGAAGGGTCATGAATATTGAAGAATGAAAAAAGCTTCCATAAATATTTTAGGTCAATGATGACGTGATTAAGTAGCTTCTTTTTTTTGAGATAATGAATCGTTAATTGGGGAGAATTAAAAGCCTCCAAATAACCTAGAGAACCTTCGTCAGTCTCCTCGTGCCATCGAACCCAAGGTTCAAGCGATCCAAAACCCCCGCTCTTCATTTTGCATGTGTGGGCAAACGATGTTAATCAAACGACTTCTTCAAGCCCCCGCATGCGATCGCGTGCCACGCCCTCTTCCGTTGGAAGACATAATTTTATGCGATGCCTACACAAAGTATGATGTTAAAACAGGGAGACAGAAATGGTGATAAAGAGACAGAGAGAGGGAGACTAACAGAGTGGAAAAGAGCGAAAGAGAAGATAATTTTATCGATATAATTCAATATCAGAAACGATAACAATTATGAACCTGCGATAGATGGTATTATGAATGGAAGAAAAGCGTGTCATGGCACACGACCACACGACAGATCAATGAACAGACGGTTGGACAGACAGACCGGTTGCTAGATCAATGAAAAGACAGAGAGATCGACAAATATAGCAAGATCGACTAATATAGTAAGATCGACCCCCGCTATATTTTCAACCCACAAACATATTTAAATTCGCTCGGTGGGAGTTGAAAGAGTGAGCGACAGACAGACGAGAGACGATGGAGTGGATGAAGATGGAGGGATAGACAGATGATGAAGGGAGGGACGGAAGATGAAGGGAGGGACAGAAGATGAACAATGGAAGGAGGACAGATGAAGGGACGGACGGACGGACGATCGATCCAGAGAGAGTTCAAAGTAAAAATCAACCATCAGAAAAATTTGAACCAACTTCTATATATAAAATGAAATAAACTCCTATATATTGTGTAAAATTAGCACCATTTAACTGAAATGATCGATGAATTAAAACCGGGGCCTAAAAAGTGTGGTCAACTGTGGTCAATTGTTGTTTTTGGTATCGATGTTGCTCATATTATTTTTGTAATTGTCGTCGCTGTTATTTTTTATTGTTGTAGTTAGTCTTGTTTTTACTATTTTTGTTAATTTATTTTATTTTTACTGTTTTTTTTACGTTTTTCCTCTTGTTTTTAGTCTTTTCATTATTCTTGCTCTTGTTGTCGATCTTGCTTTTGTTAGTGGGAGTTGAATCAAAAAGAACCAAAGTTTTGTATTACTTCTTATGTTATTATTTTTTGAATTATTGTTTGTTGTATTATTATTATTATATTATTTTTTTTTCGTATTATTATTTTTCGTATTATTATTTGTTGTATTAATATTTGTTGTATTATTATTTTTCGTATTATTATTTTTTGTATTAATATTTGTTGTATTATTTTTTGTTGTATTAATATTTGTTGTATTATTTTTTGTTGGTTTCTCTATGCAATCGGTGTCAGCGGTCACTGCTCAGTCTGGCCGACGCTAATTGAAAAGACCTTCTCGCCCGCCTCCACCAGCATCGTCAACCGACACCAACCGAACCGTCGACATCGCCCTCGGCCGACGCCGACGCAGCCACCGTCGTCGCCACCAACGCCGCCTCCACTCGTCGACCGTTGGAAGTGCGTGGACGGACTGAACTGGGGAAAAGTGCGTCGTACAAACAGACGGATGGACAGACAGACAGTTGTTTAGTTGTTCGGCGGTCACATGATTGCAATTTACATAATTGTTGCTGGTCATTTCGAGATGAATTCTGCTGGCGTAAATTGGGGTCGGTTTTGTTTTAGTTTTGGTTTCGGTTTATATTCGATTTTACTTTGGTTATTTTTTGGCTATTGTCTTGGTTCTTGTTTTGGCTTTTATTTTGGTTTTTCATTTTGTATTTGAATTTTGAATTAATTTTTTTTGTTTGTTTTGGAATGTCGTTTTGGATTTTGTTTTGGGATTTTTCTTTGTTTTGAATTTAATTTGGATTTGTTTTTTAACGTTGCTTTAAATTTTTTGTTTTGGATTTTATTTTGAAATTTTGATTTTTGAATTATATTCTTGATTTTCTTAATATTTTGTTTTTGATTTATTGGTTTTTATCATTTTGATTTTGTTTTGATTTTTTGTCTTAGACTTGAATTTATTTTATTTTCCATGCGTTTTTTGTTCTTTTTGTTTGGAGTATCTTTTGTAATTTAGTTTTTATTTCTTTTTGTTTTGATTTTGTGTTGCATTTTATTTTGGATTATATTTCATTTTGTGTTTTTTTTATATACTGTTTTCGATTTTGTTTTGCATTTTGATTTAAACGTTCTTTGTGATTGAATTTCGTATTGAATGTTTTTGGACTTTATTTTAGTTAAAAATTTGAAATACTGATTTTGATTTCAATTTGTTTTGTTTCTTTATTTCGGATCTTTATTTGGATTTTGTTTTAGGTTGTTTTGTATTCTGTTTAGGTTTTGTTTTTGTTTTCATTTTAATTTTTGCTTTTGTTTTATTTATTTTTGTCTTAGTTTTAATTTGTGTATTTGTTAAAATTTTCCATCATAATTTCCATAAACTAAAACGAGGTTGCAATTAACTCTGTCGGCCTGTATTTGAAGGTTCCATCACAATTATGACAAATGACTTCTGAACTTAAAGCTGGGAGAAGACGAAAATAAATACAAGAAGCAACAATTGTTGCTATTCCTAAAAAAGAATCACCTTCTTCCGGATGAAACAACAATCAACAAATAACAACATGAAAACCTAATAAAATTCATTTGCAAATGAGTCCAACTCTTGAATTCCAATGAAGAAGCCTTGAGAAAAAAAAATCTTCATGAGAACAAAAATCATCACTCTTGGGAATGAATTGTATAGAATTTTTCCTAACTTCACCAGAAGAAGAAGACACTAACAATTATAATAGAAACAACATTTTATACAAAAACAATTCTAACAAAAACAACATTACAACAATCTCTTTACAACAACAACAAATAGTCAAAGTAGAAGAACCCCCAACACATGTTGTAACGAAGACTTAAAAAAAAAAGTTCTTATGGATTTCATGCCAAATCTTGAGAACTGCTTCAAACTTCATCTTCGTGTGTGGAAGTTAAGAGAACCTTGAAGCGAACTTCGAAACTATAACAACAACAACGTTGACTATAACAACAACAACGTTGTCTATGACAACAACAACGTTGTCTATGACAACAACAACGATTAGTACAACAACAACAACGATTAGTACAACAACAACTAAAACTAATATAGAACTCTCAGCCTACGAGAAGCTTCCTAAGCTTCGTCTAACAGTCGCAGACATGTCTTCAGAAGCTTAGTCATGTTGTTGTAGATAGATTGTTGTTGGTGTTTTTTTTTTGTTGTTGTTATTATTGTCGTTGTCTTGTTGTTTTTGTTATTGTTCATGTCGGCGGATCTTGAACGGAAGACATTAAAGAATCTGCCCAGACATGAATATAATTCATCATAATTTCCGTTTTAGACTCTTGATATCTTCGTGTATGTGATGTGTGTGTGTGTATGAGTGTGGGATATGTGTGAACCAGCTACTAGAAACAACAACAACAGCAACCACGACAATTCACATTAAACGGTTGGATGTTGTTGTAATTTATGACAACCATACCAAACGTTTAGAATCCATCCATTCAAAGGCTTCCGCTTCAGTCGGAAATTCTGCGATTGGATGTGTTAATGCGAGTGGCCAGAGATTAGACAAGCGGACAGACAGTTGGATGGACAGAGAGACAAATGTAGAGACATACAAATGGAATGATAGACAGAGAAACGAATAGATAGACGGACAAACGGATAGATGAACGGAAAAATAGGAAGCCATGGGACTAATATGCACAATTGGACAGATGATCAGGAAGCTGGAACGGACAAATATCGATGGATATGAAAAGGGATGGGCAGGAAATCTACAGATATACAGAGACAAAAACAGATGGAAGAAGATAGAAACAGATGGATGGAGATAGAAGCTGATGGAAGGAGATAGAAACAGATGGATGGATATAGAAATCGATATGAGAAACAGATGATAGAATCCGATAATATAGTCCGATGATAGAATCCGATGATAGAATCTGATGACTGAATCCGATGATAGAATCCGATGATAGGAACTGATGATAGAATTCAATGATAGGCCTCTGAATTAAGAGATCAACATATGAGTGAATGGACAGACGAGTGAATAGACAGACGAGTAGACAAGAAGACAGTCCATCAGACAGATAGAGAATATCGACAACCGGATGGTCAAACGAATTAGTTGAGGGGAAATTTCCTATCCTATCTATCAATTGGAATGAGGAACTAATTAGTATTTTTTCGTTTTATTTGCTCTTTGACCGGAAGTTAGAAGGGTCTCAAGCAACAACAATAACAACAAATACTATGGAATGGAATTAAAGGATGAACAGGAAATTATTAAAAGGAGTAATATAGGAAGAGATGAAAACATCTTTGGTGAGGAGTGGAAGTAGGAAAATTATGGCGGTCAATAGAGAGAGAAAATAAAGCGGAAATGAAGATGATTTATTGCATTCGCGATTTCAAGAGATGTAATGTTTGGAATTGAAAGGAATTTTCTAAAGGAAATTCTTGAAGAGATTCTCCAATTAATTTGAACTATGTATATATATATAAAATCTTTACTATTATTTTTATTTTAATCAACTGATTAATCTTAACTGCATTAATATTTTATGTATTCTAATAACCATTTAATAAAAATTCATATTTTTTAACTCTTAATTTTTAGTTTCAGTTGTTTTAATTTACATTTACTTACATTTTATTTATTTAAATATTTCTAAAATGCATTTCAAATTTTCATTTGTTTATTTAATATTTTATTTTAAGGAAACTCATTGATTTTATTAGAATTATTTTAAATATATTGATTACATATAAATTAAATACAATTATCTTAAATAAATAAATTTTATTATTAATTGATTAAAATATTCAAAAATTTTAAATATATGTTATTACTTTATTTTTAAATTTTCACAAATTTAAAGAAATTTTTATATATATTTGTTAAAATGTTGTTAAAAAATTTGGTTTATTAAAATTTGTTTAATAAAATTTTCCATTTATAAAAATGTTTGATTTATTTATGGTTCTATTAATTTAAAATAATTCAATAAATATTAATTAAAAATTATTAAAAATAATATTAAAATATTAATTTAATAAATTTAAATTTAAACTTTGTTCAATTTATTTTATTTAATAACTTTTAATATTCATTAATTTAAGTAACATATATTTCAGTGTCTTTAAAAATTATCTTTTGCTCAATTTTATTAAAAGATTAAATTCCCACTACACAATTGTTTTTTCTGCATCTACCCAAGAGAGCTCCATGAATTTGATACGATTCCCACAGCTCTGAAAGTCATTATAGGGAATTGGATCGATATTGGGAGAAATTTGTAATTACAATTTCTATAAATATGTCGTACAGAAGAAAAGTCCTCATCCTCATGTCGAGCTTCTCTCAAATCGAAGCCAATAATTAAATTAATTACAAGTGCAATGAATGAGAGAAAATTAGTTGTTGTTTCTCAATTAGTTTTAATGATGCATTTTGTTTTTCACTTTTTAGAAATTGAAAACAAGAGAGAGGAAAAAATAAAAATTGAAAGGAAAAAATTAGAGAGAGAAAAATAAAAATAGAGAGAAAAATAAAAATGGAGAGGAAAAAATAAAATAAATGAAAACTAGTGCATGTTGGAAAATATGTTTGGATGGATGTGAAACAAGTCGCCGGAAGTTGATGATGATCATTTGCAATGGCAACAATAACCAACTTCATGCGCTCTGTCTCATTATAAGCACGTTACAATTTTTTATCTCTCTTCAACTAACTCTCTTTATCTCCCCCTCTCATTCGTTTGAATGCTCTCACTCTCATTCACTGTATGGAAGTAGAGTGAGAGAAATTTCTGTAGACGCCATGTTGAACCGGAAGCTGTTTGTTTTGAATGGAGTTTTGCTTGTGTTTTCTTCGGAAGCGAAACAAAATCTCGTTCTCGTCTCTCTCTCACTCTCTCTCTCTCTCTTTTCGACAACAACGCATGAAATATAATTACATTTTTTTGAATATGAAACCATTGTTGTTATTGTCTCTTTATCTGTCTATCCCTCTGTCGTTCTACCTCTATCTCGTTCTCTCTGTGACAATAACTATGGGGAATGCTACAATAATGATGAAGAGACATGAACAATGACAGAACAATAGCTTGTTAGCCTATGGGAAATATGATGAAGACTAATCAGAAAGCAAATAACAGATAATAAAAATAGAGAACAATAAAAATAAACAAAAAAATATAAACAAGGGAAAAAATAAACAAGAATAAAATTAAAATAACCAAAATCAAATAAAAATGAATAAAAAATAATTGTAATAAATAACTAAATTAAAAAAAAACTAATAAAAAATAAACTAAATATATAATAAAAACAAAAAACTAATAAAATGAAATAACAATATATTAAATATAATAAAACAATAGAAATTTACAAACAATAATTAATAACAAATAAAATATAGAAAACAAACAAAAATAATTCTCAAAAAATAAAAAAATAAAGCAAGCAAACAGTAAAGAAAAAAACAAATTAAAATAATCATATAATTAAGATAAGCAACAGAAAAGGAAACCTAATAAAAATTAATAACACAAGTATAAAAAAAAATACAAATAAAAAATAAATAATACAAGCGAAGAAAAATAAATAAAAAAAACATAAAAGATAAGTACATAATCAACAAAAACAATAAAAAAACCAAAAAGAAAAAAAGTAACAACGAAAAAAAAAAACTGAAAATGAAAAACGAAACCAAGTAAATAAAAAAAAGTGAAACCACAACAATTGAATGGAAATTCACCACAAATTACCGCTACGTATGTTGAAATTGCTGCTGGTGGAGATGAATTGGGGGCGTGTGAGGAGGCGCCCTCTAGCGATGATCCGGGAAGCTGCATCAGAAATTGTCTCCACTGGAAATTTTTTTAATTATTTTACTTTGTCGAAAATTCGCGTGAGGCTCGCAATAATTGAAAGTTTGATTTATGTGAGAAATTTTGTATTTATTTTTGTTGCTATTGTAATTTTTCTTTACTTTGTTGTTTTTTTCCTTTGTTATTGTTTACTTTTGTTATTGTAATTTTTGTTATTGTAATTTTTGTAATTGTAATTTTTGTTATTGTAATTTTTGTTGTTATTTTTTTCGCTGGGAAAATCTATAAAATGTCGCGACAAGCATAAAAGTGAAACTGTGGCATCGCCATGCGCATAATGTGAGAAAACCGCTTGTCATTAGTTCGCAACAATAGTCCATAGATTTTTATATACGACCAGTTCACGCTCTTGTTATTGTTGTGATCCAAATAAATTCCCCTTGGTTATTAATTACTTTCTCACTATATCGCATATACAATGTATGTTGTACGTAAATAATGACGGGAACTTTGAGAAATACTCGTCCCGAATTTTATCTTGATCGGAGTTTCCAACAACAAAGACTTTCATAACTGGGTCCTTTCCCTTTTGAAAAATCAAGGTTTTTTATCACATTTCTTGGAGTCAAAACTCGATTTTAAGAGATTTTTTCTTATCAAATAATGTTTTCAATCAATTTTAATTATTCCAATTTGTATTAATCTAAATTTAATATATGTTTTTTTAAATATATTCATAGTTGTTTATAAAATGTTTTTATTAAAATGTTCATTAGTTTATAATAATCTTCCTTTGCATGAATGTAGTTTTTTACATCTATTAAATTTATTTATTTCATGTTCTTCATGTACTCTATTTATGTATATATTTTATTAAAATTCCAATTCTAATTTTCCTTCTTTTTAAATATATTTAAAATTCATTCATAAAATAAAATTCATCTAATTAAATCATAAAACATTTAAATTATCCCTTATTTAATATTTACTTTATATAAATTTTCCTGTTAAATCTTCTTCTATTTAAATTTTATTGTATTTAAATTCTCCTTAATTCGAATGTTACTCCATCAGAATTTTCCTCTATTTAAATTTGCCTTCATTTTCATTAATTACAATTTTTTATTTTGTAGCTTTCTGCTGTTTAAATGTTTCTGTCTTCCTTCTTCCACTTCCTTCTATCATATATTCTCCATTCGATCTTATCACCTTCAATCTCTGAGAATGTCCATCTTCACTTAAATCCCAAGGTAAGAACAATCTTTTGAAATAAACTTAGTAGCCGGAAATAGTAGAAGTCTAGGGAATACGAAAATACAAAGCTCAAAAAACAACAATGACAATAAAAAAAACAACAACAAAAATAAAAATAACAACAACAAGTACAATACCCCCACATGTAAAGAAGCTTCTGGGGCACGATAATTAAACCTCCCACAGCTCGGGTCGAACTTTGGGCCCACTGCAAGTGCAACGAAGCATTACGAGTCCACTTTTTTGCTAAATGCTATGCTACGCTATAGGATCGAGAATTATTATCATTATTTAGATTCGCAAGCCAGGGTCACGCTTGACGTGCGCTGGGGCTACGAGTTGGAGCCTCCACAATGTGGGGGCAACGCACAGTGGATCGAATTTTGAAATTACGAAGCATTTAATTTGAAGTTAATATAAGGTAAACATTAATGGTTGGTAATAAAAATAATAGTCGCTTATTAAATTTTAGTTTAAATCATTTAAAATAATAATTATCAAAAGAAAGTCAATAAAATAAGAGTTTTAATACAAAATATTTTTCATCAATATTTAAATTTAATGTTTATCTTATAAAAAAATTAATTATTTGTCTAAAACTTGAGTTGAAATAACTTAGAAATTAATTTTTAGCAAAAAATTAAACTTGTTGTAAACAGTTTATCATAAATTTATCAATTTAGAAATCGAAAATGATTTTTTTTGGTATACAATTTGAGTAATTTAATAAAATTAAGTAATTTTTCTAATTTTTTCATTAAAATATAATTTTGAAAATCTCAAAATAAATATTTTTTTTTGTTATATTTAAGGTATTTAGAAAATACAATTCTGGTCCATAAAATACCCTTATTATTGGGCTCCAAAACCCCAACAATAACAACAGAAAAAACAAAAACTGCGTCCTCTGCATGCGGGAAAGTAATTTATTTTCTCTATATCTCAGAGACATTTCCTCGACTCGTTTTGCAAGCCGAAGTTCCGAATGGTTTGACTGACAATTACAAAAACAATGACAAGAACAACAAGAATAACAATGATAAAAACAACAACAATGAGAACAACAATAACAACACCAACTGACAACAGCAAAACTTGGCTGACGTTGGAGACGACCACCAACAACAACAACAACAATGACGGCCCCAACTTCAACTTCAAAGTCTTGGAGTCACCGGTGGAAATGGATCCATCAGCTGTTCACCGAATGGGGTCAACGGACGTTGGTCTGTCTGTGTCTCTGACAATCTGTCTGTCTGTTTGCTTGTATGTCCCTCTGTCTGTCTGTCTCACTCTATCTGTCTGTCTCTCTATCTATTTGTCTGTCTCACTGTCTGTCCATCGAATGACTTTAGCAGCGAATGCGAACATTTAATGGTTGAGTGAGTGAGTGAGTGAGTGAGTGAGTGAGTGAGTTTCTTGTGGGTGTATATTAAATAATAACAACAGGACCAACAAAGAACAACTTACAAATAGCAACAACAACAATAAAAAATATTCAACAACAACATGAACTATAAACACCAACTACAAACAGACAATAAACAATCAAAACGACCAAAAAATATTCAAAACAACAAAAACTCCCATCACTAATATCAACAGAAAAATAAAATAAAAAGAACAACAACAACAGCAGCAACACCAACATAGGGTGGTTGGTAGAAGAAGAAGAAGATAATGAAGAAGAACAACAACAAATGCAAGAACAACAAAATGCACCCTGACTGGAGTTGAAGACGCTCCCCTTTTTGCTGTGGTGACAAATGAAGACATAACAACAACAATAACCACAACTACAACAACAATAACAAAAACTACAACAAAAAGAAGTGCAAAAATTCAATACAAATGCAACAAAATGCATGGCAAACGCAACAAAATTCATGACAAATGCAACAAAGTTCAACTAAATACAAAAAAGAGTAGAAAGACGAGAACAACAAAAATCAAATACAACAAGAAAATTCAAAGACAACAACAGAAAATCAAAAAACAAAAATCAAAGACAAGAACAAAACTAAAATACAACAAGAAAATTGATAAACAACAACAAAAATCAAAGACAACAACAACAAAAAATCGAAGACAACAACAAAAAAACAAAAACAACTCCAATGAAACAGCGACAACGAAAACGTAGGATGTTCAGGAAGAAACACACCTTCAAAAACAACAACAATAACAATAAAAACAACAACACCAACAACGAGTGAAGAAAGGAACATTTTGTTGTCTCTGGAGTTCGTGTTTCGTAGGCTGAGGGGAAATTTGGGGATCCAGGGGATTGGGGTTGAGGAAAGGGGGCGGTGACGACTCAGACACATTATAAGCAGACCATGTAATGGAGATGAATACGAAGAAAACGCAGGGTGTTTTGAAAAGAAGATTTCTGAGAAAGAGGTGATGCAAAAGGGAAGCGAGGGAGTAGTGGAAGGAGTGGAGGAAGGAGTACTAGAAGGAAGAAGAAGCGAAGGAAGACGCAGAGGAAGAATGATAGCGAGGTAAGAAAATAAGGTGAGGCCGAAATGATCAGAGATGTGGACGAACAGATTGAAAATGGGTACGAAGAAAAGTGATCAGTAGAGAAAAGGAAGAAAAGAATGAAGAAAAATAAAGAGGAAGACGAAGTAATGGATATGAAACCAAAGAATTAGAGATGGGACGATCAAAGGGAGACGTGGACGAAAAATCTGAAGATGAGACTAAAAAAAGAGAGATGGAGACGAGGAAATGAAGATGAGAATGATCAACGAGAAATGAAGTATCGGAAATGAGATTTAAAGAAGATGAGATTAAAAGGATGAGATGAGGATGAAAAAAGGGATATGAGAACGATCAATAAGGAGTTGTCAATAGAGATGAGAATGAGGTATCAGTTATGTTAATATAAGAAAAAATTATCAAAAGGAAAGAATAAGATATCGAATCCAAAGGTAGAAGTAGGAGTTCGGAAGTATTGAAACATATGGAAGAAAAAAGTTGATCTTGTAAGTAAGAGAAAAAGAAAAAAGAGAAAGCAAAGAAAAAAGTTCCAGGAAGAGATTTTTACAATGATTAAAAAAATCATAAAATAAAAACAAAAATTTGAAAAACACTGCTATCGAAAGAAATCTCAGAAACGAGAACAAATCGAAGATCGCGATCATGAACCCACAGAGAAAGAGAGATCGAAGAGAAAGAGAGAGAAAAGTCGATAAGAGAGAAAGAGAGATCGAAAACGAAACAAAAACCAAAGTACTCAACATAGTATGAAGAAAAGTGATCATTAAGAGATCGTGGCAAAAACGGAGAAGAGGAAAAAAATATGAACAAAAGCAAAAAAAAAAAAAAAATACTATAAACGATGAGGAAAAAACGAAAATGAAAATAAAAACAAGGAAAAAACTAAAATAAAAACAAGGAAATGAAAATAAGAACATGGAAATGAAAATAAAAACGTAATGGAAAGAAAAACATAACAAAATGAAAATGAGAAAAAAAATCATAACAACATTAAAATGAAAGCAAAAAATTAAATAATAATAAAAACATCAAGTCATGGACATGAAAACAACAATATAAAAATGGAAACAACAACAGAAAAATGAAAAACATCAACAGAAAAATGAAAAACATCAACAGAAAAATGAAGAACAACAACAGAAAAATGAAAAACAACAACAGAAAAATGAAAAACAACAACAAAAAACGAAAATTACAAGCGAGAACAAAAAACTATATAGAACAACGGAATCGCCCCAGTTCGATCGCCGACAGATGATTTCACTTCTCTTCCGATTACCGTCACCTCCAGATCCCTCTCCATCTTCTCCCTCTCCATCTTCTCCCACTCCATCTTCTCCCTCTCCTTCTCCAACTCCATCTTCTTCTTCGCTGAAAAGACCATCTTTGTGGAGCATCAGACGCCTTAACGGATCAACAATAATACCCTCTATCTTTGCACGATCTTCTTCTTCAACTCTTTCTTTTAACAGAGACTCCTTCAGAAACCCACATATGGTGCTCATATGCAAGATCAATCGATTGAGTACTCTCTATCTCACTCTCTATCTCACTCTCTATCTCTCTAGCTCTCGTTCTCTTTGTCTCTCTTTTCAGTCCCTCTTCTTCTCTCATATCGTGTCATGAAAATCGAATGTTTTGCATGCAATATTTCTGCGAATAAAACTGAAAGCTTCGATTGATCGCAATTAGAGTTCAATGTGATCGTTTATGAACGAGTGGAGAAACAACAAGAACAACAACAAGACCAAGTTGGCAAAAACAAGACCAAGTTGGCAACAACAAAATCCATATAACAACCAATCGACAAAAAAACCCCAAGAAGAAGTGGAACAAATTTTCACTACAAACTCGAGTGGGTTCCAAGAATTATCGTAAGCAGCTTATTTATGGCTGCATTTGTAATATAATTAAATATCGACGGAGATCGGAGAGGCGTGAGCTTTAACGATGTTAATGACAAAATAATTTCTACATAAAACTAGGTATAAATGCAACGTTGAAGTTGATGACGGAGTCGTGATCGACTTGTTGTGATTTGTTTTTCAGTTGTTGTGAGTTATTTCGGAGTAGTAGTCATTGGTAGTTGTTTTCGAATTAATATAAGTCGTGTTAAGAGTTATTGTAACCTATGTTGAAATAAGTGATTGAACATGTGGCTGAGATCGATGTTAAACTGAAAGGAAAGGTCAACACATGGTGGTCATAATTTCAATATAGAGTAAATTGTTATAATTTCATGGAATTTTAAACCCTTCAACAGATGGTTTATGGACTTTTAAACCTTTTAACAGTCTGGTAGCCATAAGGAAATGATGATTTATAGTCTTAGTAAAAATAAGTGGTTGTAAAACCTTTCAAAAGAATTCTACATAGATCAAGTACTTACCATGACTAACTGTGAGTGCTAGAAAGATTTCATTACAACTATTCCATTCAGATATTTTCTCTATTTCTTTGAGAGTTCATCTTTGACTCGTTGGAGTTCGTCTTTGACTCGTTGTTGAAGCTAATGGTATAGTGAAATTCCTCCCACTATTCTTTATCCTAATGTAAACAGAGGCATCTTCATCGTCATCGTTCTCATCATTGTCGTGTTCATCATTTTCATGTTCGTGTCAATTGTACAAATAATACAAACTGAATACATATGAGAAGAACTGCAAGAAATGCCAACGAAAACAATGCAATTGTGTGCAGAAATGTTCAACGAGGATTGAGGATGGAGTGAAGAAGTGGGATGGTCTGGAGAAAGAAGTGGGGGAAGAGGATGAAGACAAGAAGACAAACTCCCATGACAACGGAGATGGCATGCTATAAAATACACGGCGGCAAAAATAATGTGAACCAAATAAATCACAATCGCACGTAGAAACAAACAGAGAATGAGATGAATAGCCAGACGAATGGGAGGCAGACGGTTAGAGAGACAGACGGTTAAGGAGACAGACGGTAAGGTAGACAGATGAATAGAGAGACTGATGGATGGAAGGAAAGACAGACAGAAGACGGACAGAAGACACCTTCGAGCAAAAGTCATACAGGGAGCAATCAGAGGAAGATGTAAAGGAAGGAAGGTGGAATGGAAGGAAAGAGTTTACGACTGAAGGAAGAAGTGTTGGACAGAAAGACAAAGTGGTAGACAGAAAGTCAGAAGGCACGACAGAAAGATGAACTGGTCAACAGAAAGACAAAGTGTTCGAGAGGAAGCCGAAATGGTCGAGGGAAAGACAAAGTGTTTGAAAGAGAGACGAAGTATTTGAGAGAGAGAAGAGGAAGATGGAATGCAATACAGAAATACAATCCAGTAGACAGAAAGTCACCAAAGACCGAGTGACAAAGGACGAAATGATGTAGAAGAAATTAAATAAAGAAATGCAAATAGGATGAAGACTGAGGACGAAGGTGTGAAGGGCCAAAGAAAGTCGAGAGAGACCGAAGAAGTGGGGATAACTTGAAGAAATGTAGATGGATATCCCAAAGAAATGAGAAGTGTGCGTTGAGGAAGGATGAAGAGAATAATCGATGGATAGGAATGAAAAAGAGAAGTCAAGGAATGCAAAGGAGACGAAGGAATGAACAGACGAATGGAGGGAAGGGGAGAAAAAATAATGTTGTATGCACGAAGGGAGCATCTTCGAGGGACAGATATTTGAAAGAAGTGAAAGACAGACGAACGTGCCGATAGATAGAGATTATCAGACAGACATATCGAGTGACAGACAAACAGAGTGAGAGATAGAGAGAGAGACAGAGGGAGAGACAGGCAAAAGACATCGTGAAGCATGTGCTTCCCACCGTCGTGTAGCAATAACAATGATGCGAATCTCTCGAATAGCGATCAAGCTTAACTCAGCTCGGAAAGATATGCGAGATATTCGAAGAATGTTGCTGCAGATTGTGATAATAATGATGGTGTTGGTGGAAATCATGCGTATGTTGGTGGTGTGAATGATGATGATGTTGTTTGTGTAAATAATGCATATGTACTTGGTGTTAATGATGATTATGATATTGTTATGGAGGGAATATGTTGCTTGTGATACTGATGATGATGTTACTGTTACTCATGGTATTGGGGATGAGAGCAGAATTAACTGCATGAGAATGTAAGACAAACGAACGGATGGACGGACGGACAGACAGATGGAAAGATAGACAGGCAAACAAATAGTTAGACAAACAAATGGACTTACAGGCGACAGAGAGATTGACAGATGAAAACATGGCCAAGTGAATAGGCCTGAATGAAAGGATAGACCTGAGGCGACGACGTCTGTCAATTGCAATGAAATGCGAGGTCGACAGGCGAAACCAAGATCTGCATCAGAAAGACAATGATAATGATGAAGGTGGAGGAGGAAATAAAGGTAGAGGAGAAGGTGAAGATAGAGAAGAAGATGGAGAAGAAGTTGAAGATGGAAAAGGCGTTGAAGACGAAGGAGAAGGAGAAAGAGAAGTAGAAGACGGAGGAGAAACAAAATACGATACCGTCAAAGGCGAAAGTTTGTGAAATGATGTTTCTGGGTTTCGAATGCATTGTTGTTGCTATTGTCCATTGCACACACTCACCTGCACTTACTCATTCCCACAATCAATTCAATCATTCTCACACTCAATCAAAGCATTCTCACACTCAGTCAAAGCATCAAAGCACCCGATCAACCCATCTTCACACTCAGCCAAACCATCCTCATGTCATTTCCAACCAACTCAAATGGAATGAAACCCAAGCGACCATGTGTCAAGACGAAGACAACTAACTTGAGCCTTGAAGATTTCATACCTTGCTCGTATCCATTCAATCAATCAATTTAATCGATACAACTGCAACCCATACAACTACAACAACCAATTACTCTCAACACTAATGTGCAATAACTTCTATCCTTCTTCAATATTCTCATCTCTCTTGACAAAGTGTTTTCAGGTCGATTTCCATCATTGTCAACCTCTTTTAATCACGCCACAAATTGACATAATAATACCATAAAACAAACTCTTTCTACCACTTCCTCTCCTCACCTTGTCCTCCTTTCAAACGAACTTCATTTCAAAAACTTCACGGACTTTCCCAATTATCTTCTTTGTTGATTGTCATAGAAAAAAACCAATATAACAATTACCACTGTCAACTGGTGTCAACCGCATCCCAACAATAGAGATAGACATAAAAAATAGAGAGAAAGATAGAAGTGTTTTCTACCTCTCAAAGCTTATTAATGCTTAAAGGTATTCAAGTGAATTTTTGGATTTTGTGAATAAAGATTGAAAGAATGTTTTATTTTATTTTTTCCAAGATTTTTGATCCTTCATTTGTTATAGCAAAATTCAATTCAATTTTTGAAATTCCTTTAATTGTTGGTGTTTTGCAATTTCCTGACCAAGAAAGGACGGATGATGTTACAAAATGTTACAAAAGAAACTTGAGATTCTCTTGTGACCTAATATAAAACGCTTTGACGAATTTTGATATTTCTTTGATTTTGATTTCAGGTCAAGTTTCTTTGGTGAAAAATACGTTAACTTTTCTTCTTGTTTTAGATTCTGCTGGAGCAGAAATTGAGAAAAATTATATCGCCTCGAAGGGCTTTTCATTCCGCTCCCTCGAACAATTTCATTCCATGTCTATGACCTTTTTCACTCTTAATCTATCGCTCTCTTCCATGTCTTTCGCGCTTCTCTCTCTTTCACGCCTCTCTCCTTTACTTCTCTCTCTCTCTCTTTCCACGCCATCATTAAGTATTTGTGTCCTCGATTGTGGGAGGAGGACAGCACGTGTCACAATTGTCCACAGTTGTCTGAGGCAATTAACAAGTTCGATGCTCAATTATTATGGTTATGATGTTGTTGTTATTATGATACTGTTGTTGTTATTATTATTAGTCTGGTTGTTATTGTTATTAGTCTGATTGTTGTTGTTATTAATTAATACCAGACGGTGACAACAACAACAAAACAATCACAGTTTCCACCACGACAAAAACAACAAAGAAGATGATAATAATAAAAAAAACAATAACAACAAAGAAGATGATTTATAATAAAAATAAATAAAATAATAATAAAAGAAGAAGCGTGCTGCATTTTCTACGAAATCTATTTTGACAGCTGACGGATGAGGGAACGTCATAACTCAGTGTTGCCAACAATGTTGTTTTTTTTTGTTGCTGTTGTTGTTGGACATCAACGGAAAAAAAATGTTTATTATAAAAGTTTTTTTTTGCTCGTTATTTTTGTTTTTGTGTTTCTTTTCATTTTGATTGTTATTAGCTTGGTTGATGTTGTTTTTGAAGTTATTGTTTTTGTTGCCAATGATATGGTTATTGTTTTTTTATTTTTATTGTTCTGGTTGTTATTGTTGTAGGTTTATATTGTCGTATTTTTTGTTATTTTTGTTTTATGGGCACAGCTGCTGCCAAATGTTGAAATCATCTTCCAAAAAAGGTCTCCTGCGAAGCCTCGCACACAACCTACGACAACAGACACTTTGATGCGAGAGAGATAGACACAGAGTGACTAAGATAAAGAGGGAGAGACAGAGAGAGATGGAGAGAGTGGGTGAGCAAAAGCTTTGAAAAACATATGTCGCCAAGATGGTGGCTCCCATCCGTTGCAGCTTCCATTCGCCGGAAGTTCGTCTGGAGTTTCAAACTTTAATTGATTAAAAAGTTTTTAAGGCGGGACATTTTTCAAACGAAGAAATATAAATAAAAATGTGTAATAAAATTTCAACAATTATGTTTAAAATTGAAAAACATGGTTTCAATAAAAATAATTATAAACGAGACTTAAATACAATTTTTTTAAATACAAGACTTAAATACAAATTATAAATCCCCTATTGCAAAATCAGTTTACAATAACACAGAAAACATTACTGAAATAGCAAGAAAATAAAAGAAAAACACCGAAATTATTTTTCTGTTTACATTTGCAATCTATTTACATTTCCCCGTTTATTTACGATTTTTCATTGTCTCTTTTTCTGTTGCACAAAATTGAGAACGAACGTGAAAAAAAAATACGGGAATTTATCTCAGGGTCAAGCGTCGGCAACGAAAAGTAAACAAATTGCACACATGTGGTGCACACTCAGGCATACACACACACATACACACATTCAGACACACATTCAGACACAAATATTCAACCACACTCACACCTCCAATCCTTCAGAAACACATCAACACTTTGAGTTGCGGACGCAAATTTGGAAATTTCCTCACCACACAAACACTTCGAGCAACGATGTGGCAACGCCAAGAATAGCCAGCGATTGCGAAGGGAAAGGAGTGGAAAAGAGAGAGAAAGAGAAAGAGAAGGGAAGAGAGAAGGGAAGAGAAGATAGAGAGAAATAAATGAGCGAAACGAACGCAAAAATTGCCTGCCAAAATACAAAAACAATTTGTGTAACAACAATAAATGAAGAAGGAAACAAAAAGAATAAAAAAGAAAAAAACACCAATATCAAATTGAGAGGAAAAGAAATACAACAACAAATTACGAAAAACAAACAACAAATTATGAAAAAAAAAAACACAAATTGAGAGGAAAAAGACAACAACAACTGGAGGCCGGGGAAAAAACACAACAACAACAGAGAAAATAAATGAAGATGAAAACAAGAACAATAAATCGAGAGGAAAATTAAAGGAAAAGACATAAAAAAAAAAAAACAACAACCAAACCGAACGCATCACCACGAAAGAAAATATAATAAAAAATTTCGCGCTCAGATGAACGAACAGAAAGACAAAAAGACAGACAAACAAATAGATAGACAGAGATACAGTGGAGATTGATGAGCGGACGGATGGACAGATCAACATGAAAACAGAGGAAGATAGGAAAGGAAAACAAGGCGACAAACAGACAGATAGCTCCACATGCAGAAAGACAGACAGCTCTGCAACAAGACAGACAGACAGACAGCGACTTTTCCGGACAGACGGACAGACAGCCAGACAAGCGACTGTCAGTGGGCCGAACATCGTTCGTTCGGCATCATCGACACCTACGAAATGTAAACAAAAAAACATCGTTTGGCCCAACGATAGCAACAGTTGCTGGCGCTGTGTCCGTGGGTGGGCGGGGAAGTGGGAGGTGACTGCGGTGAACCCCGGGAGGGAGGCAATTGAGAAATTGCACGAGAAATCGCGGTTCGAGGGCTGGAAGAGGAGGTGAAGGAAATTCACTTGGCAATGAGCGAGGAGATGGAGTTGGAGAAGTTTCGCAACATGTTGCTGGCAACATCATTCCATAAGAAGACACTTCTGGCAACATGCTGCGAAGCATCTGAAACTTTCATCAAACTATGAAAGGAAATAAATTTAATAATAGTTAATTATATTTCTAAACTTTTCTTTAACTAAAATTCTTTAAACCCGATTACTTCTTTTCGCACCGATTTTAAGTTGAAATTTTATTTTTGACTATTCGCATCGACTACATACCGGTATTGGAACGTCACTATATACTATATATAAAATACTATATATAAAAAAATTTACGTGTTCATATTTTTCCTAAACTCTTTTCCCTCAACATTTTTATCAGCAAAATAAAGTGTGTCTTTCATCTCTTCCTCATATTGCAAACTATTGAAAAATGTAATGATATGAAATCCGTTATCAAGTCCCTTTTGATCCCTCACCGATTTCTCGTAAAATTTTCGCAAATTCATTGTCGTCAACAAGTTGCATTTTGATCAGACAAAATTGACCCAATTTTTCAACGCTAACGAAATGATCAAAAAGGAAAATAACAACATCAAAGAGTTCAGCAATTTTTCAATTTGAATATATTTCAAAAACAACAACGAAAAAAATTATTTGGTGTTAGCTTTCGTTTCCTGGTGTGGCGCAATTTAAACTCGATCAATTTTCATGATCTCGCCAAAGTAACTACAAAAATGAAAAAAATAAACAAACAATAAAAAAAACACCCGCGCAACCGTTAACGTAACAACAATATAACAATAACAAGAGAAATAACAGCAATAACAATAGCATTAGCAACAACAATAAAAACAACAACCATAACAATAACAACAACCATAGCAATAGCAACAAAAAATTTCTGGCCGCAAAAAAAATGTATTACAACAAAAAGTACTTAACCCATTGTGTCGATCCGTCTGTCCGTCGGTTGCTCCAACGATCGTTCGGTTTCACAATTGGATTCAATTGAATTCTATCCACCCGTCTCTTTCTCTCTTTTGTCTCCGTCATCCCTTCAATCGACGGATCGTTTGGTCAGCTTCCGAATCAGATCGATTCAATGGACATTGGGCAGTGATTTCATTGTTTGCACTCATAGTTGTTGTTATTGTTATAAATCTTAATAATGTGCCTATGGAGTTGAGATTTTTGTTGTAATATTTTTTTTTTTTTTTTTGTTTATTATAATTTTTTTTTCATTATGCTATTTCTTTTTCTTTATTATTTTTGTTGATATTATCAATAGTTTTTGTTGTTATTGGTATAGTGAACGTTGACAAGTTATGATTATTTGGAGTATACGATAATTTATGTTGCGTCAATTTTTCATGGAATGTCGATCATTCAATTCGGTCCAGTTCGCGTTTCTTGTAATGAACTATTATTTCTTCCTTATCTTAAGAATTTAAATGGTTCTTTAAGTTTTTGGCAGATCAAATGAGAAGCTGAGTAGATTTGGAGTTATAATGAATATAAATAATGGATATAAATAATGAATATTAATAATGAATATAATAATGGATATAATAATGGATATTAATAATGGATATAAATAATGAATGTAAATAATGAATGTAAATAATGAATGTAAATAATGAATATAATAATAAATGGATATAATAAATAAATAAATGAATTTCAAAAATTCGTAAAAGTTCTAGAGCACTTCCAAATATATTTGTAGTAGTATTTGTTTTGTTTCCGTGCTTTCTTTTATTTCTGTGTTATTTTTTATTATTTTTTTCAATTAATGATAGTTACTTATACTTTTTTTTTTTTGTGTATTTCATTCATGATAATATTTTGATTTAGTATATTTTTTAATATTTTAATATATAAAATACCTATTATAAAAAATTAATGAAAATTTCATTTGTGGACGAAATATTTCATATTCTTTTGAAATTACAAATATTTTTGTGAGTTCAATGGCTTACAAATGAAGTTCTAATAATTCACACAACAATAGAAATATTTCCAAGTCATTAGACATTAACGATTCAAACGTACATAAATCTTCGTTATCTCCCTTATTGCTGTTTTATTGACATCTTCTTTAAGAACACGAAGAAGAAGAAGACCATCCGATTAAGAGGCAACTCTTGGCGCCACTTGGTGTCACGTGTCAATGCGTTCAATCATCATCATCTTCGTATTTTCTACGAATCACGAACGAATGGAATGGATAGTGGGATAGAAAGAGAGAAAATAAAATAGAAGGATAGAAAGAACACGAGCTAATTACGTGCAGCGTTGCCAACTGACATCACATCAGCGCAGCATGTTACCAAATATTTTTGTGTGTTTTTGCCGTAAATTCAGCAAATTATTTTGTCATGAAAAGAACAAAGGGAATAACAACAAGAGGAACAACAATGGGAACAACAAGAGAAACAAAAAGGAACAAAAAAAGGAACAAAAGGGAATAACAAGAGGAACAATAAGAGAAACAACAAAAGGAACAACAGAAGCAACAATAAGAGAAACAACAAAGGGAACAACAACTGAAACAATAGCAAAAACAAAATGAGCAGCAACTTCAGCAAAAGAAAAAAGAAAAGCTTTCGTCCTTGTTCCTCGTTGACTTCCGGTGCGAAAAATGGCGCCACATAAAGGAAAATCAAGTGAATTCGCCACGCGATGAAAATCGTTTTCACTGAACTTCTCACCACGTCTCTTTCCCCCCTCACATCCTTTCCTTATCACCACCACCCGATTCCAAGAAGAGGAAGTAGAATATAAACCGGAAGTTAGGTTCCTTGCACACCGGAAGCGGCGTTCAAAATGGCTGCTCAACTTGCATGCTTGTAGATTTTTGTTAATTCAACGAACTTAAACTGAAAATCGAAATTCACTTCGAGAACTTCGTTGTACAAATATTTATAGAGTTGCCAAGTTGTAGGGGAAAGTAAGAATTTTTTTCCAAACAAAAATATTTTCACTTATAAAAACATGGAGTTATTGACTTTAGTGGGAGTGTGTAGAAAATTCATAGGGTTGCCAACTTGTGAGGACGATATCATAAAATCAATAAATTGGCAATTTCTCATATCTTCAGATCACTCTCGTCGGCGGCGAACTCGTCTCCGGTCCAGCCGAGTGCGACATCGATGAGTTCCTTCAGCTCGAGCAGCGGCAGCCCGTGATCCTGCAGCTCCTGGCGCACCTTCCGGACCTCCTCCACCCGGCGCAGGTTCCTCAGCAGTTGATGGAACTCCCCGGACCGCAGACGCCGCACCACCTCGGGCAACTGGGCATCCGACTCCATGTGGCGACGAAACAGATCCTTTTTTAAGCCAATTTAAGATTTTCCTCAAATTTTGCACGATTTATTAAAATATCAAAAAATTAGAGGTCGTCACGAATTACGGTCCTTTTCTCGAATTTAAAACACACAATTTTAAGTATAAAATCGTTATTCAATAATACAAGAATACAATACAAACGCACAAGGGACTGTGGAACCTCCGATTAAATTTCCAGGACACGTTCTGTAGTCTCGGAGTCGGGGCCGACGACTACGACAAAGTTCACGCCGTATGTACGAAGTACATATCGATATAAAGGAGAGGGTTCGGACAACGATCGTAGTAGATCTGCTCCAATTTGGGTAAATTTTAAAATCTACTCTACTAAAGTTATTTTTAGTGGAACTTCATCATATGATGTGATTTCGTGTGCTAAAGTAGAAATTTTTGCCACTCATTCAATGTTGATTTACACTCTGATATAGATATAATTCTATAGAATCATTAAAAATATATAAATTTTGGGATATTATTAAACAAATTCATTGTTGATATTTTGATATTATATTGAAATCTATTGAGTAGTGTTTAGAATTTTGTACTTTCATTTTTTATGAGTAAATATTTTTTATTATTATTATGGTTTATGTTTTCATATAATTTAATAGGTTTAATATTCTTCAATTTAAAAAAAAAACAATACATAAATTTATGTTTGGAATTTAATATATTAATGATATTGTAAATTTACGAGTATTCAAGAATTTTATTGTTCAATAATTAAATTAAATTAAAAAAAACAGAAATTTTTGAAATTTGATAATTTCAGGAATGCTTTTTTGTTGTTTTTTGTAATAATCAACGAAAGTCGGATAACTTTTGGATGAGAAATTTCGATCCTTGTGGGTAGGAAAATGCGTGTCCACTGGACATTAAGCGAACCACATGCAACAGGGACATATTTCCGTCGACACCAAAGGGACACGCAGGACTCCCAGGCGAAGGGAAGGATTCAAAGCAATCAAAGGACGGGATCAGTTCATCGAAAATGCGAGTGGACGAGGGTTGGTTGAAGAAGTGCATTTTCGACTCTTTGCATGTTGGGAATTTTATTGCAGACTCAAGGGTGCAGCTCGATGTCCAGAGGGGGGATTTCAACCCCAACCTCTCCATCGTCATCATCATCGTGATGGATTCCAACGAAAAGGGTGTGGATCGGACCCATGAAGGTGGAGGCGGGGTCCATGCGTCCGAAAATGTGAACAAGTGCGGTCGGAAATCAACCCTCAGGAAGTCGAGGCAGATAGTGGTAATTTAATAGTTCAACAGCCGAGCTTTAATTATTCTCAAATCCATTAGGTTAATTAAACAAGGTCCGATGAGGGGTGAAGCGAGGTGGGGTGTTTGAAGCTTGTCAAACTTTTCCAGGAATATCAGTATTTCATCAATGAAAAACATATCGATGTTTGTCCACTGACATAGAATAAAGTTTTAATTGATATGGGGAAATTTAAATGATTTGTTTTATGTGTTCCTGAAGATGTAAGAGAAGGGAAAATTAAGAGAAATTTAATTTATGAGAAATTATTTTTAAGAGAATTTAAATTTAAGTGAAATAATATGAGAGTCAAATAATATTTACGTGAAATTAAAAAAAAAACTTTAAGTGAACTGAAATTTAAGAGAAATTAAATTTAATTTAAATAAAATTGAAAAATTAAATAAATTGAACTAAAATAATGTTAATTTAAATTAAATTGAAGTGCAATAAAATGAGATCAAATTAATTTCAAGTAAAATAAAATTCTACTAAAATTAAATTCAAGTGAAATTAAATTCTAATGAACTAATATTTAAGTGAAATTAATTTTAAGTGAAATTAGTTTTAAGTGAAATTAATTTTAATTGAAATTAAATTCTAGTGAAATTAATCAGACCAAAAATTATATCAATTCTCAATTTTTAAATGGATTTATATAAAATATCACGAATTCCTTTCTGTTTTTAATTTAATTGGTTGCAAGGTTTATAATTAAAAAGTTTCCCAAAATTTGAAGGATATAATATTTAAGAGAAAATAATAAATCAGGATTTTATATATATATATATACAATATATACAAATTTGAATGGTGTTACAATTATATTTTTGTTTTTTGTGAATATAATTAATTTCTGGTATTAAGGCTGATTTAAGTTAAGGAAATTGCGAATGAAATTTTGTCTAAATAAAATGATGTCTAATTAATTAAATAGAAAATTATTAATTTAAAAAAAATCCATATAAAAATCAAATATAACAAATTGCAATTAGTTTGTTTTAAATGAAGTTGTTTTTTTTAAAGCGTTGACCTCGCCTAAAAAAATTCCCGACCTCTTCAAAACCCGAAAATATTTCCGAATCTCGACAAGATCGACGATCGATCGAAGTATGTGACATCGAAATCAATAAAAATTATTGGGAAATTTAACGATCGAAAATATTTTTCATTATCAATGCTGAAGTTATTGAAAATAAAAACAACAATATTACAGTATCTTATAACAACAAAAATATTATAACAACAACAATATTACAACAACTAACAACAACAACATTATACAAAAAAAAAAACTTCCAACAATCTGTGGAAAGTCGTAAAAACGTAGAAAACGCATCCGAACGAAACATGAATTGAATTTGAAATTATTAATATATTTTTTTTTTTCCAATCGGAAATAGTAACCATTTACCAAGAACAATAACAACAACAAAAATCTATGACAAAAACAACAAAAATTTAAAGAATTCCCATTTTTTTCAATTGTTCTTAAGGGCCCTGACTTTCCGTTTGGACGTGTTTTTTTCATGTTGGCATCAAGAAGCCGTCAAGAGGTTTCGATGGAAAACCTTGTGGCAAGTGCATGGTTGTTGTTGCGTTAATTGTTTTTGTATTTATTATTTTTGTTATTGATCAACCTAATCATGAGCTTCTGTCGCCACCCACAAGCGTAGATGCAGACGGCAACGACGCCAACGTCTACGAATCATGCTAATTATTCGAGGTTTCACGCGAGCTCAAAATAATAGAAGTCGAAGCCGAAGAACTCAAAACAAAAGAATTTGAAGCCGAAGAATTAGAAACAAAAGAAGTTCAAGCCGAAGAACTCGAAGAAGTCTTTGGCTCGTCGAAGGTCGGGCTTCTGTCGAGGTGCCTCCCACGATAAAGCTACCTCTCTCTCTCTCTCTCTCTTTTCTTCTTTCTTCTCTTCTCTCTGTTCTTCAATCGTTGTTGGGGTTTCGTGTGTTTCTCAAGGTAAACGTTTTGGCTTTCATAAATTTGATTCCTCTCTAGAAGGATTAGGAAGGGGTGGAGTGAAATGGAAAGAGGGGCATTGGGTAAGAAAAAAATCCATTTGGCTAGAACGGAAGCGATTTGTATGCGTGCAGCAGGTGACTAATTTTTCCTTAACCTCTTCTTCCCATTGCTCTTGGAAATTCTTCAAGTTCCGATAAAGGTTTTCTTTCGGGTTTGAGGTCGTCGTTAACGGTCAGAGTCGTCCGGTGAATGTGACGTCAATATAAACGTCGCATTTTAGTGTTAATTAGAAGAAATTAATTCAAGGGTCTTTTTGGTGGGGGTCTCTCGAGGGTTTGGTATTGTGGCTTTGATTTTATTTTTCTTTTCAAAGATTTTCTAATAATTTTGTGCCTATGGGAATAATTTTTGAAGTGTTGACAAATTATCTCTTGCACTTTAAAACAATTTTAAAATAGCTTGAGGCTTTGGAAATTTTGAAAATTTTTAATTTTTTTTTTTATTAAATATTTTAGCATTCTTAATAAATTGTTAAATTTTTGTAAAACACTTTTCAACAATGATTTTTGGACGTTTTATAATTTTATTCAATTTTTACAAATTTTTGGACATTTTCATAATTTTTCGAGATTTTCAAAATTTATTTGTTGAATTTTTGGTTTTTTTTTAAACATTAAAACAATAAATTTACTATTATAATTTATTATTACAATAATAAAAAAAATAAAATAAGAGCAACGAGAACTATAATGACGAGATTTTGATCAACAACAACGAAATAATAAAATAGATCATACACAACGAGAACAAAATACGAAATCAAAAATAACGTGATCAAAATAATATCAAAAATAATATGATCAAAAATAACGAGATCAACAACAAAGAGATCAAAAATAATGAGATCAACAACAAAGAGATCAACAAGAACATGGACAACAACCTGAAGTCAGCGGACTTCGTGGACCATTGAACGAGGAATCAGTTCACGAAATCGAGGAATCGGAATCAAAACAGAAGACAGATGAAAGGAGAGATGGACCGACGAGTGAAGAAACGAACAGATGCGAGGAGAGATGGACAGATGCTATTATGAGAGGCAAAAAAATTGAAAGGACAGACGGACGGACAGCTGAAAAGACAGACAGGTGAATGAAACCAAAGGAGGATCGTCGCGAGGACACGTGTTCGCACTTCCGCTTTGGAGGATCCCCTCGTGCTCCCCTCGGGCGTATTCGAATCGAGCAAATGCTCCAGAAAGAACAAGGTGCAAAAATCCCAGAAGGATCGAAGGACGATGAACACCTGTGCGATACGGGGGATCAAAGGATAATAATAACAAAACAAAAATTAACTAAGAAAATAATACTAAAAATAATAAAAAAAGGAATAGTACAAAAAATAGTACAAAAAAAAAATTATACTAAAATACAATGCCAAACAACAATACCAAAAGACAGTACCAAAAACAATACCAGAAAAAAAAAAAAAAAAATAACAACAAAAACTATAAAAACAACAACAGTAATAAATCATTGAACCCCTCGTCCTTTGGAACTTCCAGGATACACGATGTTCAAAGAAGCAGGTTTTTACAAAAAAAACTACACGGATCATGTTCCCAATTAACACAACAACAATAAAACGTTGTAAAAAAACAAGACAATGAAAAATAAACATGGAAAACAATGACTGAAACAAGAACAACAAAATCCACCAATAAAGCGGAAATTAATGAATGAAGAAGAACCAGGACAAAAGGAGAAAAAGAGTCTTCGAAAAAGGATCGAAATTATTGGAAGGAAAAAGCACGTGCCGTAAATTATGAACCGGATGTTAAAGTAAGTCCATCATCCATGATGAAAAAGGACATTAAGAAGAACAGCAAGAGCAAGAAATTGTGGAGAAGCAAATAACATTGGGGAGACAGAGACAAAAACACATGCCGACAGAGATAACCATATCAAGAAGCTATTAATATGGCAATGAATGAAAAGAAGAAATTGGAAAACAAGCAAATTACAAAAACAAATTAAACAAGTTATTTGTTAGTAAATGCGTTTTATTCTTTAGAAAATGTCACGACGATATTTGTGTAATCATAAAATTTCAGATCTGGTGGATTCAATTGAGTCTGATGATGAATTCAAAGACTTTTATGATAACATTGAAGATATAGATTATCTTTACGATGACCTCGTACCAAATTTATTCTAAAAAATGTCCTTTCACTAAAAAACAAATTTTTGTCCGTTTTTTTGCTGAACATAAAAAAATAGTGAAAAAAAGTAAAAAAAAAAGTATTTTCAATTTCAGCCAAATGTTTAAAAACTAAAGCGTGCTTACTTTTAGGCATTAAATTTTAAGTTTGACTCCATCTAAGACCGCAACCTTTTACTTTTAGTTCAGACAAGAACCTCTGTACACTGTTGTCGACCTATTACAATTCTGCGCTCAGCTGTTTCCCGCTGTTGCTGCCACTGACATTTCGCCGCAAACGTAAACAAAAAAAAAATCGATACAGAGGGGTTGCGAATAACAAACCAAAACAAAATAGACGATAATTTCAACTTTGCGCTGAAACTCGCCGGAATGGGAACAACAAAAAATAAACAAAAACAAAAAACCACCTGTTCATGTCGATTTTGTAAAGCATCCCTGTTGATGTTGACTTTTTCATGATTTCATGATTTTAACTTTTCACTTTTTCATTAACCTTCCCTGGTGAATAACACCGTGCAATCAGTGCACGCAGAAGTTTTTTTAGTTCGGTTTTGTTGTAAATTGAGAGAAGTTCTCGCGTTTCGTTTGTTTTATTTTGGCAAATTTCGACGGTAAAAATCACACGAAAATGAACCAAAATTGTGCGAAAATGTGCAGAAAACGTTGCTCAAACGATACGCAATAGAGAAAACCCAAAATATAAAGATGTGAGTGCGGAAAATTCGTCCAAGAAAAACGTCGAGTGAAAATTTTCACGAAAAATATTTTTTGTGTATTGAATGAGCGAGCGCTGCTGGCTGGAGGAGTCTCGGCCGCTCGAGTGGGGTGGCGATGGCGACGGCGGCGCTCCGTCGTGGCAGGAACACGCCAGGCGGACCGGACCGAGTGACGGTTGTTGGTCGGGCTGACGGTGACGATCCGTCCGTCGCCGCCTGGTGGTGGCAGCGACAGCGACGACGGTGATTGCGACGTTCGCGAGCGGTGTAGGAACAAAAGTCGGAAAATGAAAAATCAATACGCAAAATCCCTTAGGGAGCGAGCGAGCGCGACAGGGCGTGAGTGAGATGGAGGGGGAGGCGGTAGAGCGCTCGCTCCTGGCGCAGGATATGAGGGCAACAACCACACAACAACAACAACAATAAGAAGAACAACACGCGAAAACGTGTCAACGTCGAACGTCACAGGACGAGTGCCACGACGAAGACGATGTGTGGCTCGAGGATCCGGTGACGACAACGGGTGACGGCGACGTTGAAAGGATTCTCGGCAGTTGCCGCCTCTTCTGCTTGAAGAAGTCCTTCATTTGTTCGTCATCCATGCCATGCAAAGCTTTTGTCGAGGTTTCACTCTTGACTTCCATCATTAGGCTCATCCATTCATTGAGTTTCTCATATGTTTCTTAACTTTCATTCATATTTTTCCCTTTGCAGCTACTCATTTATCATTATTTGCCTATTGTTCGCACTCATCGTCGTCGTTGTCGTCCACCTTTTGACCCAATGACCTGCTCTGAACAGTAGTTCAACGGAAATCTTTGGCTTTTACTCAAAAATTTCAACGCGAATCGAGTTCAACGCAATTTTCTCATTATTTAATTTATACAATTCTTTTGTTCTTTTGCGTTTTTGCATTTCCTACGTTCTCGTCGTTTTGTCTCACATTCCGCGATAACAACAACAATTCTACGAGCTGCGAAAATAAACAATTAAAAATTGCAAAATCTCAAGAGAGAAAACTAAAGAAAAAAGTAAACAAAACCAGTAAAAAATGCTAATTTTTTTCTCTCCACGCTCTTTCTCTCTCATTATATTGCTTGTTTTTATCTGCTGGTGCTCATCCTCTTGTTTGTTTGTTGTTTTCACATATTTCACCACGCGTTTCGCGTTTGTTGTTGTAAATATTTATTCATTATTGTTCTTGTTATTAGTCACCAACTGCCTGCTTCCCCATTTGTGGCAATAGTTAGTTAACATTCGCGTGAGAGAATCGTGCATACATAGCCTCAAGCCAGAAGATGGAGAAGAACAAAAAAACCGGGGATACCGGGTGAGAGAGTGAAACACGATGAGAAATAGAGATAAATTGTGAGGGAGTCGTTTTTTTGCTCCACTCTCTCATGCCCCACGGTATTATTAAAATAAACAAATGTTTTCTCATGCACCGACTGCGTCTCAAACAATTCTGAAATAATTATTTATTTACTGGAATTTTTGTTGTTTATTACTATTTTTATCTCCCCTTATTAGCTTTTTGTTATTATTATTGCTATCGTTATTATCATTGTGTAGGTGTCAATTGTATGGAGGTGCAGGCGACTATGATCGAAGGTGTGCGATAATGTTTTATTTGTATTTACTCAACATGTTTCTTCTAAACTCAAAAAGGAATCGAACAATTTCGTATATTAATCTTGATCGTCTTCATTTATTACCAATCAGATAAAGGTTTCAAGTGATTTTTTATATATCAAACTCGTTCCCGGTGATTCATAACTATTTTTGTATAGCGTTTATTTGATATTGCATTTTTAATTTTTCCCCCCATATTTTATACGTTTTTATTATTTTGTATTTTTATCGCTTTATTAATTTGATTTTTAATTTGCCAATTATACTATACAATTTGTTATCTCTTATCCGTTGTTTATTCCATCATTCATTCATTCATTCATTGTAAAATATATCACATATCTCATTAATTAATTTGGGTTTATTATTCTGGCTTGTGGCTAATGCATTACTAACATCTGTACATTTATTGATTTGTAAATAACTGGTTCATTTTGATGCATTTTATTCATACTTTCTACCGTCTTTGTATACACTTATATTCTGTACCTCATTATTATTTAGCCATTGTTATTTAGTTCTATTTATTTAGTGTTCTAATAAAATGTTTATCTCTTAAATTTTTGGTGTTTTATTTGTCGGAATTTTGTATTTAGTTGCTTATTCTTAAGTTTGTTCCAAATGTCCTCTTTCATTGTCATTAATTTCATTCATGGTGTGGTTTAATCATTAATTCATTCTCATTTTATTCATTTGTTTAGAAATGTTTTGAAAATTTGTAAAATTCAAGGTTTATTGAAAACCCAATATAATTTTCCCTTATTAAATAATTCCCTTCTATCAATTAATTCAAAAGTTGACTTCTCGCTCCTTATTCCATAATCGATTTTCGAAGTTCATCGACAATTTTGTTTGCACTCAATAATAATAATAATAAAGCCGGAAAGGGAAATAAAAAACGTTCTACTTTACTTAAGAATTATTTTTAATTCTCATTGAATAATTTTTCTTTCGTTCTTATTTCATGAATTCATCGACCTCTTGTTTGTCGACTTCTGTTGGTGACTTCTGTTGTCGACTTTTGTTTTGTCGTGAAAGAAAAATTTTATACAGAAAACATTGCCGAAAGGTGTTTCGAGAACGCCTCTTAGCTTGTCACGAAACTCCCCGTCAACAACATGTTCCATGTGTTTCATGTTTCGTTCCCTTCCCCCTACTAGTGTCCCATGTGTTTCCCCCTTGCCCTCCTTCTCCACTTCTCCTCGTCGCCAACCCCTCCTCAACGTCAAACACTTCCGACTTTTGGCCCCGCTTCGGCAATTCAATTGTATGGAAATTGATGATAAAAAATTTTAAATAATAAATTCAACCATTTCCCGTTCTCGTCTCTTTTTCAGTCCCCCCTCTCCCTTTCTCTCTCTCCCACCTCTTCACATGTCTTCCTTCTCCACTGGACATCGGTGAATCTCTGCGACATTCATTGAGTTCTCGCCTCGCACGTTTTTTTTTTGTTGTTGTCCCCATCTGACGCACGATGGGTCGCTCGGTCGTCGTGACCGGTTGGTGGTGCTGGAGGAGGGTGGGAGGAGCCGACGGTCGCCGACTTTCAATGAATATAATGAATGTATTTGCTCGTTAGGGGGCGTGGTGGGGGTGGGGGCGTTAGGGAGAGGCCGACAAACGCCTGTCAGCGGCACGACATGATTCTCTCTGCAATTCACTTGGTTGCGTAGTTCTTTTTCCTACACACAATTTGTAATCGTCTCTTGTTTCTCGCTCGCTCCACGCTTCATTCGACATTCTCGTCTTTTGTTTTGAAATTTTACATCATCAACACTGTTATGTTATTATTCTAGTTTTTTTTACAGTATTATTTTTAATTTTTTTTTTATATTATTTTTTTACTGTATTATTTTTTATTGTCTTATTTTTTAAGGTCTTATTTTTTTACTCTTAATTTTTATTGTCTTATTTTTACTATATTCTTTTTTTACTGCATTTTTTTACTTAATTTTTCTTTATTTTTATGTTTCGTTTTCATTATTTTATTTTTTTTGTTCTGTTTATTTTTCTTTTTTACTATTTTTTTATTTATTTTATGATTCTTGTGTTTTTCTTTTATACATCTTTTCTTAAACATTGTTCTAGTTTCTCGTACTTGGTTTAATTATTTTTAGACTTTGTCTTGGTCGCTCACTGCAATTGCAAGAAATAATCAGTTTTTCTTTTTATCTCGTTGAGCAAGAAGGAATGAAGAAAAAAAATAATATGACCTACTTTAACCTTCAGAGAGAGCAAAAAAAAAGAACTAATGTAGTTGGCAACTCCGATGCCCAGCTTCCAACGGCCTTTACGACGGTCTGTAGGTCATTCCATCGATCTTGGAGTCCACGACGTCGTCGTCGTCATCGTCTCCGTCTCGTTCGCTTCGTCGATTATCGTTGAAACGCCTCCGCCGTCTGTCTGGCTTTAACTCGAGTTAATAGAATAACTTATATACGATTTCATTGTTCTTGTTACTGTTGTTGTTATAGTTGTTGTTTCTGTTATTCAGATTCTCTTGTTATTTCAGCTTAAACACTTTTAATTAGAAAACATATGCATCGTAGTTTTTGCATTTATGGTAACTGGTTTCTGTTGAGCACTTTTGCACTTGATTTTCCACACAACCCCATCGGACTTTGTTCTAGAAGCACGATAAAGTGAAATGCATCATGGGGGGTTTTATGACATAATTTTATGGATCAAGTTTTATGACCACAAGTCCATTATTTTTTATTTTATAGAGCGTTCTTTAGAAGTTTTACCCTTGATTCGGAAATCCTCTCCTTTATTTGTAAAATACATTTCTTGTGAAACCCCTTCCTTTGCAAAATCTCAACTTATGGCTACCGTGAGCACCTTTCTCAACATTAAAAAAAAATCCTCGACTTATGCATTATACAGTAACTCTTGGGGTTCTTCGTGAAAACTTTCCCGATGCTTCAATGGTTCCATCTCTCTCTCTCTGGACTTGACCTTTTTCGCTCTTTTGGTTACCTTTACCGCAAAACCACACGGCGCAGCTCCTTCTTCCAGAAATGAAAGAAATCAATCTTTGATCCAATACCTTCCCCCAAGTGAGGTTTCCCTTAATGAAACTTCGCTTACACTTTTCTCCTCTAGCGCTTTCCGTAACTCTCTTTTCCTCCCTCTCCTTTTCATTCTTCCTCTCTACTTTTCTTTCTTCCTCTCTACTTTTCTTTCTCCCTCACTCTTTATACCACTCTATTTCTCTTCCTGTCCTCATCAAACACGAACCTCCTCCACCCTCTGCTCCTCAGGGAACGAGCCTCGAGCTGCTTTTATGAAGGGGAACGATATCAAAATACCGTCCATGACGAACGATAAGCTCTCGTTCTCCCCTCTTTCCCCTTCCTCCCACCCTTTCGCCCAGGTTGCACCTGGTATCAAGCAAAAAACCGCAAAACATACCTCACCTGTTCTCGGGGAAAAGTAAACAACAAATCTTTTTGATGATATTGAGCTAGTCATATATTCTTGTGAGGTGATTTCATTGACATCGAGGGAATTCGTGCGATTGTCTTTTAGGTTCCCAACAATTTGCCTTGCAGTGTTAACAAACCAGAGCCAGAGAAGTATTTCCGTATATAGTCGAGCTTTCGACTTATTTTTTCAAAATTAAACTAATAAAGAGTGTTTCATTAAGGGCTTATTAAAGTTGGGTTTTCTAATGTTGAGTTTCTTCAAGCTGGTTTCTTTAATTTGGGTTTCATAATATTGGGCTTCTTACAATTGGGTTTTATAAAGCTGGGTTTAATAAAGTTGGGTTTTATAAGGTTTCTTCTAGGTGGGGTTTTTAAAGTTCGGTTTCTCAAAGTTCGATTTCTCAAAGTTGGGTTTCTCGAAGTTTCTTAAAGATAGGCTTCATAAAGTTGAGTTACATAAAGTTAAGTTTCATGAAGTTGGGTTTCTTATCATCAGGCTCCTAGATCGATTTCCCCCACTCCAACTAATCACAATCTTCTCTCCTTCCAGTTATAAATGCAATTCCATTGATGAGTGAAGTGTGTATACTAAGAAAATCATCTACTAATTAACTAGAGAAACCAAAACGGAAGGAAAGAAAGAGAGCGAGAAAAGCTTTTAAAGAAGACATGAATGTGATGCGCAAATTGCGCGGAGGCACGTCGGGTGGCAACACCATGGCTTCGTCCTCATCTGGCTCCTCGTCCTCGTCGTCCGCGACAACGGGCAACTCACACAGCAACGGAGCATCGCCGACACCACAAGGAGCTGGTGGTGGAGGTGGCGACGATGCGGCCGCCATCGATGCACGAACCCAGCTCAGTCTGATGCATCTGAAGAAGCTCTTCAACGAGTACACACACCCCAAGGAGCCGCTCAGCGAGCAGGAGCGCGACCTGAAGCTCTACAACATGTTGCCGCTGTTCTGCAAGGTCTTCAGCACCTGCCCCGCCTCCGACATGAGCGAGAAGTTCTGGGATGTGGTCGCCTTTTGCCAGCAGGTCTCGCGACTTCTGGTCACCGAGATCCGGCGACGGGCGTCGAACCAAAGCACCGAAGCGGCATCGATAGCGATTGTGAAGTTCCTCGAGATCGAGACGACGGAGGAGACGAGCAGCGGTTGGATGCTGTTGTCCACGTTGAATTTGCTCGCCAATGGCGATGTGTCCTTGATTCAGGTTTTTATCGAATTCTTCTCCTCTCAAATCATTTCTAATTCTTTGGGAATTTTCTTCTTCAGGTGATGACAGCGGCCGCTGTGCCCTCGACTCTGGTCAAATGTCTGTATCTGTTCTTCGATCTGCCCGATGTCGAGGACGATCCACCGCCGGCGGACGGACAGTCGGTCAGTGATTTCAATGCCATCGAGCGGCGGACGCTGATGCAGAAGATCTTCGTTCAACTGTTGGTTCAACTTTGTTCGTATCCGTATCCGGCGGAAGAGTTGGCTCGCATGGACGATCTCACGTTGTTGTTCTCCGCGATCACGTCGCCGTGTCCGATGCAGAACGTCGTGTGGCGCAAGAGTGCCGCCGAGATTCTGACCACGTTGTCGAGGCATGGCCTAAAGGACTCCGTCGTCAGCTACATACATTGTGAGTTCTTGAAAATCTTTTGCACATCTCAGTTTATAATTAAAATACTTCTGAAAAATTCATTGTGAAATGCTTTTGTTAATTCCTTTTGTTATATGCATCTGTTTAATCCTTTGTTAACTATTCTTCTATAAATCCTTTTGTTAAATCATTATTTAAATCCTCATGCTAACTCCTTTTCTAAAATCCTTATATTGAATCCTTTCTTTTCCCATTACAGCCAAAGGTTGCATGGCTCTGTGCGTGGACAACATGCAGCGTTTGTCCTTCTCGAATCCCCTGGAGATTGTCGAAATGTTCGTCACCGTCTTCTGCTTCCTGAAGGACTCTAGTCAAGTGTCGCAAATCCTGTTGGACGACTTCAAGGCCTCGCAAGGCTACGTGTTCTTGAGTGAATTCCTCCTCAGGTAATTTCACTGTCTTCGGTTTTAGTTTCTTCTAATCGTTTTCCTCTCTCTCCTCTTCCTCCAGATTCGACACATCACGGTCACAGTCGATCGAGGTGCAGGCGGCCATTCGCAATCTCGTCCTGATGGTCTCCTCGCTGTGCATGTGCGGCTTCCACGAGTTGCGGCCGCCGCAGAATCAGGTCAACTCCCTCTTCAAGATGCAGAACTTCCAGATGCCACAGGCGAGCTCACGCGAAACCTGCGTTCGGAACATCTACGCCTTTCAGGTGTTGCAGAATGTGTTCCTGAAGTCGTCGTCGCCGACGCTCTGCTGCACAATACTCGACTCTATCTCACGAGTCTACCATTCGGAGAATGCGAACTACTTCATTCTGGATTCGGAGAATACACTCAGTCAGTTCACGGAACGCATCCATCTCAAGGGTCCCCAGATCCAGGAGAAATTCTTCGATCTACTCGAGTTCATTGTGTTCCAGCTGAATTTCGTCCCATGCAAGGAGTTGATCAGCCTGTCGCTGTTGCTCAAGAGCAACCACTCGACCAGCTGCAGCATCCTCTGCCTGAAGACACTGCTCAATATACTGCGGCACAATGCCGTCTTCAAGGATGTCTATCGGGAGGTCGGCATCCTCGAGGTCTTCGTCACGTGCCTGCATCGCTATGCGGATCATGTGCGAAAGATCACGAAAGGCGATGAGAATGTCGAACTCCTCGCCACCGAAATGGGCGCCGAGGATCTGCCCGATTCACTCGGTAAACATGTCCTCGAAGCTCTCACGATCCTGCTGTCGGGCAGCAATGCAAATGCGAATGTCTTCCGCGAATGCGGAGGGGCGAAGTGCATTCACGATCTGGTCAAATTCAAGCATTGTCGCCCCCAATCGTTGGGCATCATTCGCGAGTTGATCCTCTCCGCAGGCGGTGATGATGACATGCTCTTCATCTTGTCGGTGATGCATGCGGTCCCACCGCATCAAGTCGAATTCAAGATCCAGATATTGAATATGCTCCTGGGCTGCTTGAAGGATTCGCATCGCACGCGAACCGTCTTTCGTAAGGTAGGCGGCTTCGTCTATCTGACCAGCGTCTTTGTCTCCCTCGATGGGAAGCTCAACGATTTTGATGGGGAGCAGGATCAAGATCATGACAAGAATCAGGATAAGAATGAGGATCTGGATAAGAATCGTGATAAGGCTCAAGATAAGGATAAAAATAAGAGCCAAGATAAGGATAAAAATAAGGATCAAGATAAAGATCACAATAAGAATCAGGCTAAGGTTAAAGATAAGATTCAAGCTCAAGATAAGAAGAATTCCGAAGAACTCGTGACCGAGGGTGAAGACGACTCGAAGGACACGCAGATCACGCAAGACGATCTCATTCTCCTGCTGCAAATCGTCTGCCAGACTCTGGCTACGGCGATGCGCTTCGAGCCGGCGAATGCGAAGTTCTTCCACCAGGAAATCTGCACCGCATCCCTTTGCGACACACTGCGTCTCCTCGGATGCTTCGGTCCAGCCACCGAGTTGTGCGACTTCCGGGGCGATTTCAAGGCCGATGCCGCCACTCAGAAGTATTACCACGAGGTCTTCTCCGGCGATATCCTCAACTACAAGTGAGTTACACCACTTTAGTATCAAGTAGTATCTTTTCTGATATTCCTTTCCATGGGCAGCTTCTCCACGACAATTCCTCGCTCGATGTCCTACGTGTGCGTCGTCTATCGGCTGCTTTACAGCATCGCTCTGGACAACTTTGAGTCGCCGAATCTGGGCGGGATCATCTCGCTCTTCAACGACCCGCACGCCTCGCGCTCCCCCAGCAAGGAGGCGGGTGGAACTTCGTCGTCCTCGGTCTCCGTGGTCCACCCCAATCAGTTGACGTTGACTCAGCCCGCTCCGGAGCCGCGCATCGTTCACCCCGGTGTCGTGCTCTGCATGCTGCAGCTGCTGCCGAGCGTCGCCCACGACGAGGAGCCGATGTTGGCGTTGAATTTGCAAGTCTATCTGTCGGAGATCATCAAGTCGTTGGTGCGTAGCGAACGCAATCAGCAGATCATGTGCGATTTCGGACTCGCCGAGCAATTGCTCAAGTTGGCACGGCGAGCTCTCGCCGAGGAGTCGAATCCACTGCACGTGGCCATGCAGTACATTCTGGAGCGTTTGGCCGCGCAGGCGCTGCAGCCGACCGAGCTGCGCGAATTTCTGCGGCTCGGTGAGCCGCTCTCCTGTGCGGACATCGATCTCCATCGGCCGTATCGCATGGGCGGCCCGGTGCCGTTGACGCGCATCAAGACGCTCGTCTCGATGACGACGCCGCGCGATTTCCGCGCCCACGGCTCGAGCACCCTGCCGCCCTTCGTCGAGATGGACATGACCGCCGAGGGCTTCGGGTGTCTCTATCTGCCGTCGTTGGCTCCGCAGGCGGCAGCCACAGCCGGTGGCACCATCGATGCCAACACCATCGGTGGCATCGGCTCCGGTGATCGCATCTTCCCACCTCAGACGGGTCTCTCGTACTCCACCTGGTTCTGTGTGGAGAAATTCTCGGATCCCAAGTCGGATCCGCACTGTGTGCGTCTGCTGACACTGGTGCGAACGGTGAATAATCCTCGAGAGGAGCATCTGGTGTGTTTGTCGATCCTGTTGTCGGCTCGCGACAAGGCCATCGTAGTCTCAACGCAGGAGACTCTCGTCAAGCCAAGCAAAAGTGAGTCTAGATCACTTTAAATACTCTTTTGAAAAAGACTAATAATTTCTTCTAACCCAACAGCTCTTGGCGATTGGGAGCCCGAGGGTTCAGACGATGGTAGCGCTCGCATCTGGTGCCCGGATCTTTTGCACGAGGGCCAATGGCACAATCTGGTCGTGGTTCTCAATCGCGCCGTGCTCAAAAACTCTAGTCTCACACTTTACCTGGATGGAACGGTGAGTTTCCTTCTTTTATCTTCTGTATAGTTTTTATAATATTTTACTGATCTTTTTTGGATCTTTTCCCTCAGCCCATGCACACGCAGAAACTTCATTATATATCCCAGAATCCCGGTGCTGGATCCAATAACCTGGCTGTGGCCAGTCAGATCTATGGATATATTGGAACTCCGCCCATTTGGCGTCGTTATTCGCGTCTCTGCTGGAAGCAGGGCGTCTGCCATCTTCTAGAAGATGTCCTCACACAGCAGACCGTTCAGACGATCTACAATTTGGGGCCTCATTACATGGGCTCCTTGCAGGCTCCACAATTGGGCAAGCAAAGTGAATCTCTGCCTCCGTTGGTGCCCGAAGATCGTGTATTGTTGGGACTTAATGCAAAAGCCGTGTCTCAGTTGACTCTGGTCAAGATCCGGAAGGTCTACAGTCGGGCGGACAACAAGTCGATCGCCAAGCAACTCGGAATGAACTCCCACGAGAATGCCACGCCCATCAAGTAGGATCTTAACACTAAGTCTTTTTTGTTAAAGCTTTTAATATTTATTTTTTCAAGGATTCTCCATAATTCGGCTGGTCATCTGGCTGGCGCTGGTCGCTCTCTGGGCGGCGTTGTCGTCGGTTACCTCGGCGTTCGCGTCTTCAGTCCTCACCCGGTGTCTGCGATGATCGACACCGTGGGCGGCTGCAACGTTCTTCTCGGCATCATCGCCATGGCCCAGGACGTTGAGTCATTGTATGCTGGAGTTAAAGCTCTGACCTGTGTGGTGCGTAGCAATCGTGCTGCCCAAACGGAGATGGATCGCAAGCGTTCGTATCAAACACTGGGCATGTTCTTCAAGAAGAAACGGAATTTGCTCAATTCGCACATACTCCATCTGACCTTTGGCCTAGTGGGCACCGTCAATAGTGGACAGGAAATGTCTGCCATCCCGAATATCACCGCATTCCAGGATCTCCTCTGCGATCTGGAGATCTGGCATGGTGCACCGAATGGCCTGCTGCGCTCGTTGCTGGAGCATTTGCTCGAGTTGGCCGTCGAGTCGACGGAGAAGAAGCAGAACGTGAAGATCATGCGCGATCTGCAGTTGCTCAACAAGTTGCTACACATCATCACCGACATCCAGGATCATTCGACGCGCGAGATTCTCTTCAACCTGGTGGAGACTCTTCTCGGTGGTCAACCGCGCCACTCGGATCTCCTTCTCTTTGGTCAATACATTGCGGCCAAGTTACCGAAGGTCGATCACCCAGAGAAATCGTTGATTTTGCCTACGATGAAAAGAGATCAAAACACTGGTGCTCCATCCACCAATGGCGATCAGGATGCCATGGCTCAGAACATCTATCTGCGCAATCGATGTCTCTCGCTTCTCCATGGTTTGCTCTTCACGCCGCGCAACACCGTCAACTACATAATCTGCGACGACATCTCGAAGACTCTCGGCATGGACTGGTTGCTGTTGTTCATGCAACCGCATGTCCATTTCACCACCGTGATTATCGTGGTGCGCATCCTGGTGGTGGTCTGCGCCAACGATAGCTTCCTGGTGCGTTTCCGCGACGCCTCCCACAATGGCGGCTATCTGCGCTTCACCGAGATGGTCTCGCAGCGAAAGATGCTCGGTCTGGGAGCTCAGCAGTTGGGCTCTGGCGCAGCGAGTGGACAGAACGGAGGATCCAGCACGGTTCTCGTCTCCACTGCAGCTAACAACCTGCAGCATCTGCCCACCCAGATCGCGGGCGAAGTGCGCCCAGCTGCCCTCAACATACCAGGTGAGAGTTTGCTCTTTTCTAGCTTTTGTTCTTCTTGATTGACTTTCATCATTGAATGACTTTCATCATTGAAGGACTTTCATCATTGTATGACTTTCATTATTGAATGACTGACTTTTCCTTCACTCCTTCCCTACCAGGTTTCCAAATGCTCGAGTGGCTGTTGCAGCATCATCTCGACGTTCCGGAGCTGTATTTCCTCATCACCGCCCTGATCATGGGCCAACCGGTGAAGGTTCTCGCCAGCGAACACACGAAATTCGACCTGGATCGCGTTTGGTCCTTCCTCTGGGGCGCCCCCGTTACACATGCCACGCCCAATGCCGTGGCGGCCAAGATCAACGTGTGTCCCGAGGGTGTCTGCGTTCTGCTCGGAATGGTGCGAGCCATTGTCCATGCCCCGGATAATGCTCCATGGCTCAAGAGCCACCCGGAGACCATCATCCAGTTGCTCTTCAGCCTCTACCAGAATCTGCCCGACTTCATGCCGGTTCTCATGTCAGGCGACGTGATCTCCTCCATGGTCGCTGTGCTTTTCCCGAATGTGAGACGAGACGATTCCGAACCGAACAGTGGAAACTCAACGCCGACGGACAACTCATCGTCGGGTGCCGCCGGTTTCGTATTGAATGCCGACAGCTACGTCGAACGGCAGCCACAGCCACCGCACCAATTGACCCAGCATCCGGTGCGCAAGTGCATCATCGACTTCCTTCGTGTCGTGGTCGTGGACTCCCTGAGTCTGAACATCCACGGCAAGACAACCCCAGTGATTGATCTCGTGTTGGACGCATCGCCCGAGACCGCGGAGATGTCGCAACAGATCGAGTACCAGACGGAGATCGTGACCGCTCTGATGGATCACCTTCTGGCGGCCGATGTTTTGGTTGGCGAACAAGCAGCCCTGCCCATCGTCCCGCTCCTGCAGAGTCACACCCAGCACATCGCTCCTAATGTGTTCTACTTCACTGCTCGCGTGGTGGACAAAATGTGGCAATCGTGCCTCACTCGCAATCCTCACGACATCTTCGACTTTGTCATCAAGTTGATCGCTCAGGCCAAGCGTCGCACGTCGGCCTCGTTGACCCTCGAACAATTGCATCATTCGCTCAATCGCACGATCCTCTTCCTGCTGTCGCGTCCCACGGAATCGATCGCCGAGCAGATGAGCGTTCTCGAGGCTCTGCATAAGATCATCCAGCATCGACTGCTCATCTTCGGCGCTGGCAATCATGAGCTCGAGTTCATCGGCTGTTTGACCTATTGTTTGCTTCAGCTGACCGCTGACATGAAGATCATTCTTGAGCCTTCGACCACTCGCAACACAACCTGGCATGTGAATCCCCAGACGGATGTCATCGAGCCAAAGGACGAAGATCTCAATCAACTGCAAGGACGGAATCTTATCGTGGGCGCTGCCTTCCGTGTTTGGGAGGAGTTGTACGTATGCAAGAAGCCGGCCATCGAGGAGGTCTTCAAGATCTCGCTGACACCGCCGCCGGTCAACTCGAAGGCTCCCGATCTGCAGACCACACGCGAGCAGGTCATGGAACTGGCCTCGAAGTTGTGGTTCAACTACGTCGATGCCGAGCGCAAGGCCTCGTATCGCATCCCTTGGGAGTTGCACAATCAGATCCAGTCGAAGATCCAGAAGGTCACTGGGGGCTTGACGCGTCTCGCCAGCCGCACCAAGGTCAAGAAGGACGAGCTGATGGTGCGCATCCGATCGTCGATGAGTCGCGAGATGGCCTTCGAGTGCACAGCCGTCCATGTCCAACTGATCAGGTGGGAACCAGCCCGATCTTTTCATAATCTTTTGATTCTAATGGTTTTCTTTCTTTCTTTGTAGGGATTTGTGGGAACTTCGTTGCAAGCAGTACATCCAGATGCTGCAGCACACACAGCGCTACGTCTACCAGGACTGGATCCAATCGGAGACGGAGCTGACGCGCGAGCGTGGGCTGTGGGGACCCGAGGGTAGCTCGACGCTGGACAAGTGGATACTGGACACGACCGAGGGGCCGCATCGGATGCGCAAGAAGACGATGCGCAACGAGCTCTTCTATCTGCAGTATCCCTACCGCCCGGAGCTCGAGCTAGCCGATAACGTGAGTCTGATTTTCGCCCCCGTACCAGCACTTTTTCTCTAATATTCTTTTCTATTCCTTTGTTCATGATAGCGTCAATTAAAATACAAGGTTGCCACCAGCTTTGATAGCAAAATCTACTACATCCACTGTCAGCAGCCGCCGCGCATTCTCTGTGAGACTGATTCATTGCAATTGCATCAACAACAATCACTGCAACAACAACACTCCATGGAGGCCAATAGTTCGAAACAAAGCCAGCTGCAACAACAGCAACAACCTCATTCATTACCACCACATCTGCAACAATCGACACGTAGTGAAACAGGTGGCAGCTCCAATTCTCCACCACAAACTCCCATCGAATCGAAGTTGCCACATCATGCGAATTCGACACAAACGCAAGAATCGGTGGATGGCAGCGGTACGCAAGAGGAACTCGACGAGGAGGAAGAAGATATGTCGATGATGTCGGACAACGAGACGTTCTTGCGTCTGCTCGAGGAGCAGGAGAAGATCTCGTACATGTTCCGTTGTGCACGCATCCAGGGCTTGGACACCACCGAGGGTCTGCTGTTGTTCGGCAAGGAACATTGTTACATCGTTGATGGTTTCACGTTGCTCAAGAATCGCGAGATCCGCGACATCGACACCCTACCGCCGGGCGCCTACGATCCGATCATACCAAATTCGGGAGGGTCGACGCGATCGCAAAAGATGCGACAATGCTCGAAATTCTCATACGAGGAGATTCGAGAGGTCCACAAGCGAAGGTATCTTTTGCAACCGATCGCTTTGGAGGTCTTCTCTGAGGATGGTCGCAACTACCTGTTGAGCTTCCCAAGGAAAGTGCGCAACAAGGTGAGGTTTTTCTTTTAAATTGGAGTCCTTTTATGATCGTTTAAATTGGGGTCTTTTTCGAATCTAATGATTTCTCCTTGGTTTCAGGTCTATCAACGTTTCATGACCCACGCCACTGCGATCAACGACAACGCTCAACAATCGGTGGCCGGCCAAAAACGAACCGCCAGCGTCGAACAGACCTCGGGCATCTTCAGCAGTCTCATCGGGGAGACGTCCGTGACCCAGCGATGGGTGGTAGGTCTCAATAATCTTCTATTCACCTTCTTAGTCTAATAAAATAACTCTTTTACTCCCCTCTCAGCGTGGCGAAATCTCCAACTTCCAATATCTGATGCATTTAAATACTCTCGCCGGTCGCTCATACAATGATCTCATGCAATATCCGGTATTCCCGTGGATTCTCGCCGACTACGATTCCGAGGAGCTGGACTTTAGCAATCCGAAAACATTCCGTGACTTCTCGAAACCCATGGGCGCACAGTCGGAGGAGCGACTGGAACAGTTTCAAAAGCGATTCAAGGTTTGATCCAACTCTTTTTTCAATAAGAATTGAGAATTTATTGTCTTTTCCATTGTCAAGGAGTGGGATGATCCACATGGCGAGACTCCTCCCTATCATTATGGAACCCACTACAGTTCGGCGATGATCGTGTGCTCGTATCTGGTGCGTTTGGAACCATTCACTCAGCACTTTTTGCGGCTCCAGGGCGGTCACTTCGATCTGGCCGATCGGATGTTCCACAGTCTCAAGGAGGCGTGGCTGTCGGCCTCGAAGTTCAACATGGCCGATGTGAAAGAATTGATACCTGAATTTTTTTACCTCCCGGAATTTGTGACGAATTCCAACAACTTCGATTTGGGTATGAAATACAATATTAATTAATTGAATTAAATTAAATAGTTATGTGATTTTAGGTACAAAGCAGAATGGCGAAACACTGAACCACGTTGTGCTTCCGCCTTGGGCCAAGCAGGATCCCAGAGAGTTTATTCGCGTGCATCGGAGTGCCTTGGAGTGTGATCATGTCAGCCAGAACTTGCACTTGGTATGAGAATCGATATCTTTCCTCCTTTCGTAGGTTAAAATTTACTATCTCTTTTCCAGTGGATCGATTTGATTTTCGGCTGCAAACAACAGGGACCGGCTGCCGTCGAGGCCGTCAACGTTTTCCATCATCTCTTCTACGAGGGCAATGTCGACATCTATAAGTAGGTTATTATTTGAACATAAATGGAAACCTTTCTCACAATCCATAATTATCTTTTAGCATCGATGATCCTTTGAAGAAGAACGCGACCATCGGGTTCATCAACAATTTCGGTCAGATACCGAAGCAACTCTTCAAGAAACCACATCCAGCGAAGAAAATGACAAACTCTCGACATTCCACGCTGATCGATCCCGGAGCACTGATTCAGGGTAACACGACCGTCCTTCAATCGGATCGTTTGTTCTTCCACAATTTAGACAATCTGAAGCCAAGTCTGCAGCCGATCAAGGAGCTGAAGGGACCTGTGGGGCAGATTATACAGCCGGACAAGACTGTGTTTGCAGTGGAGCAGAATAAGGTAAGGGTCAATGGATTAATTTCGAAGAATATTAATCGCAAAATCGCAATTTCAGGTCATGATGCCTCCCACCTATGCGAAATACATCGCCTGGGGTTTCGCCGATCACTCGTTGCGCATCGGTCTCTACGATTCGGATCGCGCATCCTTCGTCTCGGAGGCTGCGGCCCAAAACTCCGGCGAGATTCTGACCTGTGCCTGTCCCAATGCCAAGATGATCGTGACCGCCGGCACCAGCTCGGTGGTGACCATCTGGAAATTCGATGCGAATCGCAAGAGTCTCACCGTTCGTCATTCGCTGCATGGACACACGGATGCTGTGACCTGTTTGGCGGCCAGTGCCGCGTACAACGTGATCGTGTCGGGATCACGCGATGGCACGGCGATCGTTTGGGACATGTCGCGTTTCACATTCGTCCGCCAGTTGCGCGGACATGTCGGAGTCGTGGCTGCCGTCGCAATCAACGAGTTGACCGGGGACATCGCCACCTGTTCCGCGACCTGGCTCCACGTCTGGTCGATCAATGGAGACGCCTTGGCCACGGTGAACACGAGTGTGGGTAGCGCCGATCGGATGCAGCAGATTCTGTGCGTCTCATTCTCGCAGATTCGCGAGTGGGATCAACAGAATGTTGTGATCACCGGATCCACCGATGGTGTTGTGAGGGTGAGTGGTGGAATTATTTAAAGTAGACTCATTTCAAGAAGACTCAATAATAATGCGAATCCCTTTCAGATGTGGTCTCTGGAGTACACGCAGGTTCCGATCGAACGGAAGCTGAAGCGTTGTCCGGAAGTTAGCTCTCAGGAGAAGCCCGATAGTATTGATAAACCTTCCTCAAGCTCCACGAAGTCGGCAGGAGCGACTGGCGCCAATAACTCGAAAGCTGATGGCAAGAATCTCGATCTCTTCAAGCAGATGAAGAGCATTGCTTCCAATGAGGAACCAGGTGAGAGAAATCATTACTATTCATCAAATGGATTGTATTAATAGAAGCTTCTCATTTTCAGAGGTTGCAAAGTCCGCATCGGAGAGCAGTATTTCAGAGGCTTCCGGACACAGCATAAAATCGAATGAATCGGACAAACATTTGCATGAGGTTCAGAGCACGGAACGGAGAAAGAGTTCGTTGTCTGGAACGAAGTCGTTGCATGAAATGAAATCCGCTACAGTGGATGAGGTGGAGAAGGTTCATCGCAAGGCAGCAGAAGGTAAGATCAATTCTATGAGATGAGAAAGAGAAGAAATATTTATAAATTTGAATATTCTTTATAGAAAAATCAGCCAGTGAGGAGCAACGTTCCATACGTCCCAGCAAATCGGACACGAGTCTCACCGACGGCTTCGTCATGGTCGACAACGAGCGACAGAAGAGCGAACATTCCTTGCGAAAAGGTTGAATTCTAATGAAATTCCATTATCCTAGATTTTACTAATTGGAATATTGTTTCGTAGGTTTCAAATGGCAACGTCAATTAATGTTCCGCTCCAAGCTTACGATGCACACGGCCTACGATCGCAAGGACAATGCGGAGCCGGCGAGCATAACTGCACTGACCGTGTCGAAGGATCACAAGATCCTCTATGTTGGTGAGTACCAGAGAGAATCTTTCCTTTTTGAACAATGATCAAGAACTAATTTGTGATTCCCTTTAGGTGATGCTCGTGGTCGGATATTCTCGTGGTGTGTGACGGAGCAACCGGGACGCGGTGTGGCCGACCATTGGCTGAAGGACGAAGGCGCCGATCAGTGCGTGAAGTGTCATGTCAAGTAAGATCAAAGCTAAGGCTTTATGAGAAGCTTTTTTAAACCTTCAACCTCTACAGATTCAATCTTTATGAGCGGAAACATCACTGTCGAAACTGCGGCCTGGTGTTCTGCAACAAGTGCAGTCGCTTCGAGTCGGAGATCTCGCGTCTGCGCATCCTCAAACCGGTGCGCGTCTGCCAAGGATGCTATAGTCAATTGCGCGCCAACTCGGTGGAGAATTGAATGCCAGACGCAAAATCCCAATAAGCTTAAGTTCAACTCTATACTTTCTATACATATATTCTTAATTTAGTAAATGAAGGCTGTTTATTATTTAAAAAAAATGTTTATTTAAGTTTCATACCTACCTTGATCGAGTTCAAATTGTAAATGTATTTCCAAACGATATATTTTTAATTATTTGACGCCTTACTTTTAATGCGTAAGCGTATTTATTTTGAGAGAATTATGATCTTCACAACATGACATGTTTTCTAAATTTTATATGATTGTACATTTTATCCATTACGATATATATTTTCTCAAAAAAAAGAGATAGAAAATGTTTTCATTGTTGCGATTTCAAGCATTATATATACAAATTTCTGAATAATGTTGCATGAAACAATAATAGCAAGTTTTTGCATAGTTTTAGGCTTTATAGCAAATAATTGTGACACACACATTAATGTATGTATAAATGTATTTGTAGTTGAACGTGAAAGTATGTTGATATTCTCCCGAGCAAACATACTTGTATCAGAGAGAATCATAAAAGGGAAATGAAATCAGGAGAAATTGAAAGAACTTTCAAATCAATAAATTGAATGAAATTAATATACATAAAAGAAAAGAAAAGCAAATAAGTAAAGTATTATATTGAAAATCCCAAAATTATGTTAATTTTCCATTGTGAGCTGTTAGGAAAAAGTATTAAAACTGAAAAGTTAAAAGTTTAATCAGTCATTTGGCAAAGACATGTTTCAAAAGCAAGCAAACGATTGTATATTAGAAAAGTAAATACATAAAATTAGATGAATAAATAAAAAATTATAGATTTAGTTGAAAAAGAAAGTAGCATCCTTAAAAAAAAGCTTTAATTTAAATAATTTATCCGCTCTCATTCGACCTTCTATTCCAAAACAACAAAAATTCCCCTATTTTAATTTATTTATAACGGATGCTTATTTATATGCTGTTATTAGTTAAATGTATAAGTTAGTAAAAATTTTAATTCTGTTATCGTTTTTTTAAGTTCCATTAACCAAATAAATATAAAAGTAAAAATAGTTCACACTCTTTTGTTATTTGGTATATTTTATTTTTTTGTTTTTTTTTCTTTCATTTCGATAATTATGAGAAATCTTCCGGCAGCATTCGAGAGCCATTGCTTCCACCGCACCAGCCAATGCAACTCAACCGCCACTGCACACACATGCAATAATGACGTAGTAGAATTAGCAGCAGAAAATGCCTTTTTTTCTCACATACAAAAAACCCTTCAATGCACGGCAAAGAGTTGACGAAAGGAAGAAGGATTTTACAATAACACAGAATAGTGTAATTTAAAAATACGCAAAAAGGACAAATAATAATTTATAGCAAAACAAAAAGAAATGGAGCTAAATTTACTTCGATTTACAACAAAATACATACATATAAAGCTTTTGAAATGTTTACGTGAACAAAGAAGTAGAAGAAGATTAAAAAATATTTGATTTTTGCAATAAAGAACAAAAAACAAAAAAGAGCATAAATATACTTAAAATGCACATAAAGTAAAAAAAAGTAGTTAAAAGAATTGTAGTAGATATAGTAGTAAGTTATAATAACACAAAAGTAGCGAAAGAGAATATTAAGAAATGTTTAAAACATGAGTCAAAGATTTAAGATGTTAACGAGAGAAGCAATGAAAAAAAAAGAAAATGAAAATATGAGAAATATCAATGTATAGCAAAGTTATAGAATCTTCAACAAATTTCAAATCCATACACTTTCACACACTCCAACACAACCAAACACACAATTCCAGAAAAACCAACACTAACTCACTAGACTCACAGCATATAGAAAATACACACCCTGTATATCCTTGTATTATCATTACTCCGTAATATCCTTTGTAGACGAGATTTATTTTTGAAGAAAACTCCTTTTTGTTGTTTTATATGAATACGTAATTTACTACTCCCAAATGAAGACAACAACAAAAACCACAAGAACAACATGAAACCAGAACATGAATTAACAGTAACGAATACAAATCAATATTTTACATAATGTACTAAAACAAAACCAAACAAAAATCCATGAATGATTAACATGATGGAAGCAAAAGTCTATAAATATGATAAGTGAAAAGTATTTATTGAAATAAAGTAAAAGTTTAATTGAAAAATGAGAAAAACAACTATGAATTTTTAATATTTTTTAATATAATTTTAAGGATTAGTTTTTATCATTTTATTATCGTATTGAAGAATTTTATATGGTCTCTAAAAATATTTAATTGTCCGTTATTTTATACTCAGTCTTTGAATGTTGAGGAACCCTTCTCAAATTATTATTGTTACCATGCAATTTTTATAGCTCAATTTCTCTCAGTGTCCCTTTTGTCCAATGCCCCATGGCACACTTTCGAAACAATGGAAAAAAGAGGGAAAACCTCAAGAAGGAATCCTTTTGTCATTTTGATCGTTCCGCTCAACTCATCTCATCCAACTGCTGCCGTCTTTCACATCGTCAATATTTTATGATAACTTCCACCAGAAATTAAGAAGATGATGGAGAAGAATGTTGCGAAAATCCACAAAATGCCTAGAAATAAAACACGACACGAAGGGATAATAAAGCAACAAAAGCAAAAGGATAACAAGAAAATGAAAACGTCTTCAAAGGACAGACAAATGGACGAACCGATGGTCACTCGGATGGATGGACAGACAGACAGACAGACAAACGGATGTACGAAGCGAAGCGAAATTGTCCTAAGAGGATGATGAAATCCTTTGATATAGAACAACAATTCCTTAAGACGTTGTCGTCGTCGTCTTCGTCTTTGCCACCACCGTCTCAGAAGATGTGGCTGTGGATGTGTGGTGACGAATAGCCAAAGGCTATCATTTTCATGTTATCCTTTGAGCGAAAGGATTAGCTGTCCGAAGCGAAGCCTCATCAAGTATTTACGAATGAGTGATGTTTGATGATGTGTTGCTGCGGCTTATGTTCCAGAGCTTTCATTGGCATCCTTTCAATAATAGTCTCAATGTATGTGTGTGTTCGGGTTCCACCTTGACCAAAACATTGGCCTAAACATATGTCTGTCTGTTCGCGTGAAATTCCAACGACAGCTGCTGCCTACACCAAATCATATCGTATGCAAAGCAGCGGCCGAAAGGATTTTCTTTTCTTTCTCCATCTCATTTTCTTTCATTATTTTTTCTTTCTTCTCTTTGAAGGAAATGTAATTTCGATGTCTTAGTCCTGTCCAGCTAGGAGGCTTTATTATCCTTTCATTGTGTCTTATTTATTTTTCACGGGACGACAATTCGATCATTCGATATATTGTTCTTTGGGGTTTTTTTTCTTCTTTAGTTCTATGCCATCACTTTGACGACGATGTTTTTCCTAAAATTAGACAAGGAAACGATTCGATTGATATCTTTTCACTTTGATGAGTTCTGCTGCATACTTTTGGGAGAATAACAAATGGTTTCTTGGAGAACAATTTCTTAGGATTTGATGAGCCCGAAGGAGAAAATGGACAAAATTTCAAATGTCCTCGGGGTTTTATGGGAAGAACGCAAAGTTGAGGAGGATGAGAATGAATTACATTGATAAAGGGAAGAATGTGATGAATCGGTAGTTGGGGATCATAGGATCATAATTACGTCTATTTCTATCTTTATTTCTATTTCAATATCTTTTTTTATATTTCTCTAATCATTAGCAATCAATTACAGTATAGTTTTTTTCTATCGCTTTCCATCTCTTTGACCACGTAATTAATTTTTCAATTAAAATCGCAAATAAAACTAAAAACTGGAGCAGCTGCGACGGAAAGAAAAAAGGTATTAGTAACAGCAACAACAACGACGACATCATCAACAACAATACCAACAACAAAAACACCAACAACAGCAAAAACAAACGCCTTCAACACACGATAACACTTGAGGACGAGCAACTTTCCAGCTTCCACTGCAATCAATTTCATACCATGATGGTAACTTTCTATTTGGTCCTACAACAATAAAAACAACACCACTAACAACAACAGAAATAAAAACAACAACATCACAAACAACAAAAATGACAAAGTAACAACAACAACAACACACCGAAAACCATTGCGAGGTGCACGCGATGTGAATGCAGAACACGTGGTCCAGCTCACATGAAGGTATTAGCGCGAAACACTCGATGCATGATTAACCCGGACTGGACCCCAACCTCTGCAACAACAACAACAAAAAGAGGAATAACAACACTATGAACAACAACAACAACAACAACTCCATGAACACCACGAAATTCACTACGGAAGAAGCCGCACCCGAGGTTTAGAGCTCAAGGCTCAAAAATAAATTCACTACCATGCGATGTCTATGACCAAGGCTCACGAAATGATGGAGACAGAGGGAGAGAGAGAGAAAGAAAAAGAGGGAGAGAGAGAAAGAGAGGGCAAGAGAAAGAAATAGAGAAAAGGAGAAAGAAATAGATGGAAAGAAAAAGAAATAGAGGAAAAGGTTTGGATTGAAAAGGAAAGAATGAGATAGCGAAAGACCTAGAGTAGAACCAAGTTAGATAGTGAGAGGAAAAGCAATAAAACTCTTCTATTTCGCCGTGAACTTCATTGTACTTGAAGGATAACATGAAGGATTTCGAGGTCGTCAACGGCTTTCGGCCATCAAGCCAAATGTTCTGACATGACAGCCAGAAACTCGAGCGATGGACGATTCTCATGGTTTCGGTAGAAGATTTCATCACTTGAAAGAACGATCGTAATTTTCGCCCATAGAAAGAGAGAGAATTTTCGATGTGTCATGTGGATGGTTTTCTTTCGATGGATTCATTTGCCGATTTCTTGGGGTTGTGAGCGATCCGGACAATGGTCAATTGTTGCCATTGTTCATTCTCGGGTAGTTTCTTGACCGTAGCTAATTTTGATTGTGTGCTCATTGAAGGTTTTTGGAATTGAGTTTATTGTATCGGGTTCAATAGAGGGAGAATAGAAACGATCTGGAGAGAAAGTTGCTGTATGTATAGTTCTTCAATAAGTCATCATAAAATTCACAATAAAATCCTTCTAACTCAATTTCCTTTTCCCAAAAACCCCATTTAAAAAAACTCCATATTATTAATATTATATTTTCCTATATGCTTTTATTGAACGCCTTTGATTAAATACAAGATTATACTTCATTAAGATATACATAGGTATTATTTATATATATATATTTTTTTTTATATATAAATCCAATAACCACTTAAACATATACTATTTATATATAATACTCATTACATTTTCTATGAACCTTCTTATACGATTTTATTTTTTCTTATTCGATTATATTTTTTATCGTTTATTTCTGTATAATATAATAATTATTTATAATTTTTCGAATTATATATAATTTATTTTATAATGATTTTTGGCGTAGTTTTTAAATATTTATGTATAATATATAGCAGATAACAAGTTTTCTCTTCGTGTTTATTTTTAATTTGAAATTCAACTAAATCGATAAAATGGGAAGAAAATGTAAAAATGAGAAGGAAAAAGTAAAAATGAGAAAGACAGAATAAAAGAGATAACAGACAAAATGAGAATGATAAAAATTAAGTACATTTTTGCACATTGCAGTTATTTTCTTCTCGTCCTTGTCGTACTTTCACAGAGTTTGTATGTTGTACAAAGAGAAAGAAGGACAGTGAGATGGTGAGTGAGGGAGAGAGAGATAACATTTTACATACAGCAAAGAGTGGGAAATTAGAAAGGTAGAAAGGAGGAGGATGAGGAGGAAAAAAGCAGCACCTGCAGCAAAGTTATTTTTTCATTACAACTAACTTCGTAGCAGAAAAAAGTACTGCGCAGGATTCTAAACACGACGACCAACGACGTTTTCACCGCCCACTCCACACCCACTTCTCTCTTTCTCTTTTATACTCCCACCAATCTCTCCCTCACTCACTCTCTCTCTCTACACCATGGTTTAATGGTGGAGTTTTTTTTGTTCTTCTCCCCGTTGGACCCACCACAAAGTCTGAATTTTTGTAGCGAGATTGCGGTAAAATATCCGAAGGGCAGCCATTTTCCAAAAGGTGCCAAGCGACGAAGCAACGCGACAGAGAGAGAACAAAATGGTGGGCGAAGGAGGAAAATGAGAGGAAGGACGAGAAGGAGAGGAAGACCAGAAGGACATGAAGGATGAGAAGGATGCAGTGCAGAGAGGTCGACGACGAGGTCGAAAAGAGGTTGAGGGCATGATAACGACCATGACGATGATGACGCCAACGACGTTTGACGATGAAAAATCTAAAAATTGAAATTTCAAATGAAAAATAAATATTGAGCCAACAGCAATTGAACGAGAAATAATATTTTCCCTATGCCACACAGAGGACTAAATCATCTGCACTTGTCGTTGGCGTCCTCACTGTTGTCATCGTCGTCATCATCATCGTCATCGTAATACTCGTCATCCTTGTCATCATTATTGTTTTATCATTTGGTGAATAGAGCACGTCGATGACCTTTGACATTGTGATTTGTGGCTCGCCTTCTTCCTCTTGATCTTCTCCTTCTCGATTTCTTTCTACTCGATCAATCCCTCCCTGATCGCCTCCTCCTGATTGATCTTCTCCTTTTCGATATCTTCCTTTTCGATCTTTTTCTACTGAATCTTTTTTTTCTCGATCTCTTCCTTCGTCACGATCTCCTTTTTGATCACCTTCTCCTCTATCTCTTCCGCCATCTCGATCATCTCTTGTTCGATCTCCTCCTTCTTGATCTCCTCCCTCTCGATCTCCTCCCATTCGATCTTCTTCATTTCGATATCCTTCTCCTCGATCGCATCTTGCTCTATCTCCTCCTTCTTGATCTCTTCCTGATCGATCTCCACCTCCTCGATTTTTATGTCCTCGATCTCCTCCTGATAGATCTTTTTCTCGTCGATCTTCTCCAAATCGATCTTTTTCTCGTCGATCTCCTCCTCCTTCTCACTTGTCCACCTGGGCCGGCTCCATCGAGTACATGTCGCGCAGCAGTCGAGCTATCGGAACATTGCCGATTGTCTCCTTGAAGAAGAGCGCCTCGATCGTGGATGCCCGAATCGTTCTCAGCGAGGGAAGCAACAGCAGAAGCCGACCAAAACGCGTCGCCTGCCGCGGATAGCGAAGCCGAACATGGTCCGACAGGATGCATTGGGCTTGATCCTGCAGCATCTCGACAGGTTGGACATCACAAAGACCCGCCGTCTCTGGTGCGAACAGAGCGATCGCCTTCATGCACCCGACCTCGCTGCCATCGGGAGCGATCTGCCGGAAGCGACACAAGATCTCCTGGATCGTCTTCATCTCGGTCTGCGTGGCCTCATCCTGCAAAACGCGCTCCTTGATCATCGGCGATTCGAGAATCGGGGTCAAGTCGAGAGGAATCGTCCATTGGGCCAGATTGAGGAGAAAGAGTTCCTTCCACGATTCCTGCAGCAGCAGATGTTGATCGTTCTTCGAGAGCGTCTGGAAGGGCATCAAACACTTGACCCACCGCACGGCCATGAACAGCAGACGAGCCGTCGTCTCCTGCAACATCTCCCAGGACAAGAGGCGCGAATCCATTCCGATCAGCTGTTGCGGCAGAGCGGGGAAAAGGATCGAATTGTGAACTTGATATTGAATGATCTCCTGGCATTTGTCTGGACTCAGGAGCAGTTCGAGGAAACCGTTTTGTCGGGCCGTGTAAAGGGCGCCGGCGGCATTTGGACTGACGCCACTTGAGCCAACGCTGCCGCCGCCCATCATGGCATTGCTCGAGCCGGAAGAGGTTGGGCTGATCGGCTGATTGATGGCCAACAAGTGATTGTTGTTGTTGTGATTGAGCTGATGATGCTGACTCAAACCGTTCTGATTCTTGTTGCTGTGATTATTGAGATTGAGATTATTATTATTATGATTGAGAGTATTGTTATTATTATTATTATTGTTCTGATTACTATTATTATTATTGTGATGACTATTGTTATTATGATTGATATATTGCATCATCGGCGACGCTGGACCCGTGGCCGTCGTGTTCGTCGGCGATGGCGCCGGTGACGCTGTTGCCGACAACGGTGGCGTCGCTGACGGCGTCTCCGTCTCGACGTTGACGCGTGAACTCTCGCTCCCCCCATCCGAGCTGCGGCCGCCGATGCTCGAGATCGATTGAATCGAATTCGACGGCGATGGTGAGGAATAGTTGAGGGCACCGATCGTCATCGATGATGCTGCAGCTGCTGCCGCCGCCGCTGCTGCTGCCGACTGCTTGGCGTAGAAGTCGAGGCTGGCGTTGGTTGAGGTGCTGCCGCTGCCACCGCCGCCTCCTCCGGTGCTGCCCGAGGAGCCGCCGCTTGTGGTCAGATCGTAGGTGGGCACGTTCAGGTGATGATGATGATGCTGATGATGGTTGAGATGATGGCCAGGAGGACTTCGATTGGGCGCCGGACCGACCGAAGCCGTCGCTGTTGCCGTGGCTTGGACGGCGCCGACGATGGTGGCCGCTGCCGCTGTGGTCGCCGTTGCCGCCGAGATCGCGGGAAGTTTGCTCGCAGCTTCCGCAATCAGATTGTGATGCATTTGCGGTAGAAGATGTGAGGGGAACGGCAGATGTGGATGCGGTGTACCAACGACCGATGTGGCTGATCCGGCGCCTCCTCCACCACCACCTCCTCCTGCTCCATTTTGTAACCCATGATGTGCGGCCAACGGGTGACCGGGATGATGGAAAGCCGTCGGATGACCGTGTGGCCCATGGAAGCCTTGCGATGGATGCGTCGAGATGTGCGAGGTGTAGTTGAACGAGGCCGAGACGTTCGTTACCAGCGAGACGGGCAGGTGCGATGGATGGTGATGTGGATGGTGTGGCGTCAGACCGTTCGCATGATGGTGATGGTGGTGATGATGGTGCGGATGGTGGTGGTGCAGCTGCGGGTGGAGCTTCGGCTTGCGCGGACCGCGCTCGTGCTGAACGGCTGGAAGAGAGAGAGAGAAAGGAATTTTATTAAAATCGGTTTGGAAAGGACCAAACGTTTTAAAAATCATTACTACAATCACTTGAGATACTTCAGAAGGTCTCTAAAGGAATCGGAGTGTTCTCCTATATAAATTTAATTTCAAAAAATACTAAATTTACAAAGACTAAATATTATTTTTACCGTACAAAGTTAATATACAGTTTTTTGAGACTCTATAGATAAAATCTCTAAAGGAACTGGTGATTGTTCCTATATAAGTTTAAAAGATTAGGATAAGACTAAAAATTATGTAGACTGTTTCTAGAAGAATTAGAAAAAGGAGTCGAATCGAAAATATCATCCATAATAATTTTATTAAAAAAGTTCCAAAAATCCTAAACATAAACTCATTATTGATAACTTTAGTTATAAAAAGGAATCGAAAACTTTTCCTATATCATTTTATTTATTTAATAGTCTTTGGAGACTCTCCAGATGGATAATCGGAAACGCTTTTTACATCAATGACCATCTAAAAGTTTGCAAAACGACTAATAGACTCCTCTTACATCATGGAAAATCCACCCAACCACAGCAAAAACTTCCCTTTAACCGAAAGACATCCCCCTAATACAGAAATCGTTGCCTCCGAAGATCAAAGGCTGCCTTCTGAGATGTGAATGATTTTCTTCTCTTCTATGCGATTTAAATTCACTGAAATTGAACGAAGAGAAGAAGAAGTCTTCTTCTTTCCCTATGTGTGTTCATGGTAGAAATTGGAAATTAACTTCGTATTTATTTAAGTACTTAAAAACAGATTATCGCAATTATACACTCAAGTGATTTTCATGCAAATCATCTGCTTCGTTGTCATCATTCCTTCGTCGTTTGTTTCTTCGATATTTGTTCCTTCGTCGTTTGTTCCTTTTTCGACATTGGGAAATCAAGAGAAAAGTTTCAATTTCAAACAAACACACAAAAATGAGGAAAAAATTAGAGCATGAGAGAGGGAGAGACTTTTCCATACCCAGTAAAGAGGATATGAAGGCAAAAGAAGGAAACGGAAATAGAACAAGAAATGGCGGTTGCTGGAGCGAAAATAAATCCGCCGCACAAGGGATTCAAAACTGAGTTCGAAGTTGGTAGAAAGAAGACGAAGACTGTGAGAAGATTTGAAGAATGAGGGAGTTGGCAACGGAGAAGACGAAGGAGTTGTCAATGTAGAAGACGAAGGAGTTCTCAATGAAGAGGACGAAGGAGTTGAAAAGGGAGTGAGAAATGCAGAGTGAAGGAAAGGAGTAGTCAAAGTAGTCAAAAGAGCAGTAAAATAAGTAGATAAATAATGTGTGGAAAGGCGTATTCAAGGAAGAACTCCTGGGGATGGAGTCCTCGAAGCCATGTGGAAAGAGAACTCAATGCCATATGAAAAAATACAGCGAAATCATATGCAAAGAAGTCTTCGAAACCATTTGGAAAGAAGTCCTCGAAATCATATGAAAAGAAGTCCGCGAGACCATATTGAAAGAAGTCCTCGAAGCCGAGTGAAAGGCTGAAGGAAAGTTCGTAAAGTTACTTAAGTAGAAAAGAAGAAAGACAAACTTCGTAAAAGGTGTGGTAGCAACAAATTGATGTGTAAATAGGACTCTGCATATATTACCAAATTGGAAAGGAAAACGGAAAATTTCCATGAGGGCAGAACCTTACCAAACTTAAAACCAAACTTAATGCCGACCATTCAGATAAGTATCGATAATTTGTTTGTGGATCATTCGCCAGACATCATTCATCCACAATGTGAGCAATATTTCTCCCACTTTGTCTTCTCCATCTCTCTGAGAGAAGACCTTGTAATCGGGGGCTTATTATTTTCAGCATCATTTGAGACAACTTATGTCCTTCACCATTCATCGTCCGCCTCCCCGATTCGAATTGAGTCGTGTCCCGCCCTACTCGGCTTCGATTTGAAAATCCACTTAAAAGAGCGCGTAAAAAATCGCTTTAGCAAACAAAACGATTCTCCTTCCATCTCTATCCACCCAGTCTGTTCATTTTCTTCTCCTCATTCTTTTCTGTCCTAGTCCTTATTTTCTCTCCTCCTCCTTTTCCTCTCCTCTCATCCTCCTTTTCTGTCCACCGATACCGTTTGCGACAGTTGCCGAACTCTGGCATCTTGTCGTCTTCATCGTCGTCCTTTGTCCCCCATTAACACAAGCTGCATAAACCACCATTTATAACGACGACCACCGACGCCCACCGACCGCGCCCCCTCCTCCTCTCTCGAAACGCCAGGATGAGAAAAAAATGTGTTCGTCTTGTCATATTTTCCCATGATTACTTTGTTGTTGTGTTCTATGGTGGTGGTGATGGTGATGGTGATGGAGACCACGACGCCGACGACGACGAGGCCTTCAACGCAGTCATCATCATCATTATTCACATGAGTGCGCGGCTCTTGCAATCACTCCCAGCTGCCCTCCGCCTCCTTCTCTTTCTACCCATCTCCTTCCCTTTCTCTCCTTACCATGGACCACCAAAAGGTTGCTCCTTTTTGTATACCAGCCCCAACTCCTTCCTCAGACCCGGTCCATCCATCCTTCTCGTACCACGACTTTCGGCCTATCGGCTTATTGTGAGCGTAGCTTTTCTTCTACAGACTTTTCTTTCTTTTCTTTCTTAACACTCTTTATATTATCTCATTTTTCTTTTCTTTATATATATTTCTTCTCTTCCCTCTCTTTCTTTTATTTACTTCCCTTTCATTCTTTTATTCACTTCCCTTTCTTCTCTTTTCTTCCTTTCTCTTCCCATTACCTCCATCTCTTCCAACTTCTTCATGGTCTCCCTCCCTCTTCTGATTTGTTTATTTGTCGTATTTTTGAAACATCAATTTTGATCGTCTGCATCTTGTTCTTTTTCACCATCGTCTTCTGTGTGGGATTCTATAGCATTATAGTGCGTGTTTTTCTGGAATCATTTGTTGTTTACTTAAAATTTACTTTATGCTCGCATTTACGTGAATCCTCGTTGATTCAGGATGATGATTTCTTTTTTAGTGACGAGGACGAGTACGCAAAATTTGTTGAGTGATTTGTCAGAAGTACCTTCCATTTGGATTGAATGATTTCCCTTCATGTGATAATAAAAATGTTTTTCTTTCGCTCATTTGCATCGTTTTCTTTTTGGGCATATAAAGTTATTGCCTGTTTTATTTTATGATTTTCCTTACATACATTTTAGCAATTGTTTATTTTATGAAAATTTTTGTGAATATAAATAAGAGTTTATTATACATATAATGGATTTTAATAATTACTAAGGATATTATTTAGAGTTAAATATAGAGCTTTAGGATACCTTGAACCATTTCACTATAGATCATCCTTATATAGAAATGTATTTCTATGGTATCAAATCGTTAGAATTTTGAGCTTTGGAAAAATTTGTTTATTCTAAACAAAAAGTATGGTATATAATACTAGTAGTAATATGATTCTATAATTATTATTCTAACTAAATACAATCTCATCCCTCCATTAAAACTCCAGCTACTAAACTCTATCATATCTCATTATCCACAGTTTCATCCCAATATCTCAATTCACCAATTCCCCTCTAGATATTACTCAAATGACTACACCGCCCTCTCCACGGTCATCAATTCGCGAACGATCCTCATGAATTGTTTTAATTATTTTCCAAATTGAAGAGCAATTACCAACTCATTGTCATGGTGTTATTGTTCATGCACCTTTCGAAATCCGACTTCCATTCCACTGACAGTCCTCCGTTCGCCCTCGTCATCCAACCCCTCCGCCCTCTTCATCCAACCGCACCGCCTACGTGGATGAGCCCTTATCATCCCTTTGTACACCCTTCGCACCCTGCAAATCGAATCACATCAAGTGTTTTCATTTGTAATTTCATGGATTTGCTTTTGTTATTTCCGTCATAACGCGCATTTTTCGTGTTTTCTTTTAATTTTCCTTCGGCTCATGAGGCCCACCTTCTCTACATGGGTTTCTCCTTCTCTTTATGAGTTTCTATTTCTCTCTGGGTTTCTCCTTCTCTTCATAGAAGCTCATGACTTATACTCAACCTCCCTATATCTCTTTCTCTTTTAGTTCACCTTTCACTTTGTTTATTTATTTATTTGTTTCTTTGTTATTGTTTTGTTTATTACAATGTTTTATTTATATATTTTTGTTAAATTGATTTTTTGTCGGTTGTAATTTTTGTAATTATCTTCACAACAACAATCACCATATCTATATCGCCACCCTCTTCTTTTCATCTCCCTCCCACACAATTACAACGACCAGATCCTTCCGCAATGTGTGTGTGAAGCTGACAGCTGTTCATTGGGAGATCGTCCTTTCTTTCGTCCCTTTCATCATCATCCTTGTGGATGTTCACTCATTAATTTTCTTGCTCTCGTTTCGGTTTTTGTTTCATTCTATTGTTTCTTACCATCCATGTAGATATATTTTTTCTCCCTTTTTCTTCTCATTCTCTATATTTTCTTCTCATTCTCCCTATTTTCTTCTCCTTGCCCCTCTTTTTATCTCACTGTGCTTACCGCTGTCTCTTTCTCTCATCGCTGGCATTCTGACACTTTTGCCAATTTGTCTCGACACTCGGTCTTCCGCTCCTTTGAAGGATTGCGTGAGTCCTGGACATCGCTTCATGGATCGCATTGAATTTGCTCGAGGGGTGCCAAGAGAGAGGGAAACGGTGAGAGAGTGAGAAAGAGGGAGTGAAAGAAAAGGTTGTTATGGAGAGACAGAGAGAAAGAGAAGGTGGTTGGTATACGCCGAGTGTTTTCTTAAGCGTTCCTAATTAATTGATTAGCTTCACTAAATCGGTCAATATGCTGCCTGTTGTTTTTATTTTTGTTTCTTTCTCCCCTCAATCCTCTGAATGAGTTGCTAATTAGATTTTTGGGCTCGTAATTTGTGGCTTTTTCGAGAGGGAACTTCTTTTGGTCGATTTTCTTTTTGAGGTTTTTTCTCTTTTAGGTTTTGTTTTTCATTAGTTTGCCTGAAGAAATTTTTGGAATGATAGACTAAGTAAAGGGAATGCTTTCAGGGTTTATATTGGAATATTTTATCTCATCTCTTCTGAGTCTTACTCTTCTATAGAAAGTGAAAACCCGTTGGAAAATATTCTCCACCTACTTTTTGTCCCTCATTTCATCACTTGATGTCCTCAACGTAATCTCTTATTTTTCTTATGGCTATCCTTTTGACATGATGACAAATTGCTTTCTGTCAAGAGACAGTTCATAAATAGAGTGTGAATAACAAGAACAACAATGAAAATAACAAAAACAACTATAGAAATAACAACAAATGTGAATATAACAACAAAAGGCGAAAAAAACAAAAACTACAAAAGCAAAAATGATTGCAATAACAAGAATAAATAGACAAACAAACAAACGATTAATGTCACAAAGGTGAGAATTTGTCAAGTGTTAGAAATTGATATTCCACACACACACACTCACACAACAAACACACACTATATATATGTACAATACATACATATACTTCCATAACCACTCACACCCACACACATGCGATTAGCGATGGATCAAAATGTCACCCCTTTGACAAGCGTGCGCAGGCCAAGGATAACGCATGAGCGAATAAACCCACACAGACATACAATCACACTTATGTAGTCACTCCCCCATATACTGACACACACACTCACCCATTCACACATTCAACTACAGCACTTTATTACAAGCAAATAAAAGTCATCCAAGCAATCGTCATCGTTGGCGTCGTCCTTCGATCTCAACGGATTCCGCAACCTTTTTGACACCAAAACCCCTCACACTCAACCTCTCACACTCAACCTCTCTCACACCCAAACACACACGAACACCCACCCACCCACACATGCTCACACACGTGATGGTGTTCTCACGCCCTTCGCGTGGATTCGCGTTACCAGGACTTTGGATTCCGGATTCGAGGGCGTGCAAAGGGTTTCGTTGCGAATTAAGAAACCATCGTCCGACGACCTTCTGTATTTTCCTCCGACCACGTCACGGTTTCACCGTCAAGACGAAGGAGGAGGAGAGAAAGAGATAGAGAGAGAGAGAGAGAGAGAGTGGAAGTAAAGGACGAATTGTATCGAGTGTTGTTCGAGACCATGAAACCGCGTTAATCCGATTTTCCGGCTAACAATAAATAGTTTGAATTCGCCTCTCCTTCGGATGCCAAGATCAAGTTTTGATGATAACATTGAGGAGGAGTAAAGGAAGATGAAAGCGAATGTGAGGAGGAAGAGAGAGAAGAATTCTAATAATGGTTTCTCCTGGAAAACCGAAACTTCTTTTGCATCTCGATTCTGGGTGATTTTTCTTATTTAAGAGGATTTAACGTGGAAGAAGCAGCTGATGGGATTTCTATAACTTTCAATATTACGGTTTATAGATAAGGAGATATAAAACAGGTTAGGAAAAAAATGTTTCATATCTAAAATATTTTATTTCTTCAAAATACTCAGAAAATTTAATTTATTTTTTTTTTAATTTTTTTGTAGTGGAAAATATTGACTTTTCCAGATTTTTTTAAATTTAAATATATTTTAGTATTTTTTAATGTTTTCTAATTTATTAATTTTAATTAAAAATTTAAAATTAATTAAATATTTAAGAAATTTATGTTCAAATTAAAAACATGTTCTTGTGCCAAGGTAATTCTTCTAAAAAAGTAAATTAAATTAATTTGAAATTTCAAAATATATTTTTTAATTAGAAAATAATGATAATAAAAATTAAAAATTTATTAAAAATGAAATTTCGAAATTTTTTAAATAATTTTGTAATTGTAAAATTTTAAGATTTTCGAAATGTAAACCCAATAATTAATTAATTAAATTAATTTTATTTCAATAAAAATAATAATTAAAAAAATTTTTTTTAGAAAACACAATTTTCTCAATTTTTCTTCACTGAACCTAAACCCCTACATCATAGAGTCCAGACATAATCAAGCTATACCAACACAATTCGTTTATTTCTAGCTCCGGTCCCTCCAAGCTTCGGATCTTAATTTAGGAGTCTTCTCTTGACTGCTTCTCGACCCCCTGCAACCATCTTGTTATCCTCACGTTCGGTATTTCTTCATGTTCTCGACTTGTTTTCTCCCTCCACAAAACCCTCTTCTGCTCCTCTTCTCTCACGACCATTCAGTTAACGACAGCCGACGAAGACAAATAGAAACTTTTAACATCTTAGCATCTTGTTTCATAGAATCTTAGGATGCTCGCACACAAGTAAACAAATAGTAAATATACAACACACACATAGACACTTTGGAATACTTGATGGGTTTACATAAAATTATGTAGTTCCAAAGACAGTGACAGAGGGCAGCACAAGCCAAGGCAATCAAGGCGAACAGCTTGAGAGAAAGAGGCGAGAGAGAGAAGACGACTAGAGTGAGTTAGACAGAGAGAGAGAGGGGGATAGAAAGTGAGATAGTAGAACAGAGAAGGAGAAAGGCCGAACATAAATTCGTCGAAGCGAAGTCCTTAATGAAGGATTTTGTTGGTAAGCAGAACATTGTTATTGTTCTTCTTATAGAATTTATTGTTATTGTACTCTTTGTTACTATTGTCCAAATGCTAAAATGCCATCATCTCCTTCGAGTCGAGTTCAACATTTCCTAGAATACATTATGTATATCAAGTAAATAGCTTCCCACAACACTGTCTTGAAGCCTTTCCATCATGTTCGACCATGTTTCCATAGGCTTTACTTTGCTTCCCTCCTTCTGGTGGTTCTGCCATGTTCTGTGGCCACCGGATTAGGTTCGTCTGGTCGTCAGCCTCCTGCTCCCCCGAGACGACAATAGGACGAAGGACCCGAGGTGCTGAGAGGGAGAAGTCGTTGGTGAACGTGCGACTTTTTGAACATGGAATTTATTAATAAATTAAAATATTTCATTGTTCACAAGTTAAATCGGTCAGACGATGCCAACAACAAAAATAAAGACAACAACTCAATGTCGAAGTTGTTGTTGGTCTTTTTGTGTTCCAAGGAGAAAGCCAAAATGGTTTCACAAATGGCCAGTTGACATTTTTTGTTTTTTGCCTTGTGTGGGAATTTCATTTAAGGGCTTATTGGGTGAAATTCTTAAAGAGGATTTTTTGGGAAAGGGTTCATAATGAAAGGCTGTTTTTAATTATTATGACCTTGGAGAACATTTTAAAATAACAAATTTACATGAGTTTGTCTTTAATAGAAATTCTCTAATTAATATATTATTTTAAGATAATTTATTTTAGTACATTCAAAGAAATTAGTTCGAATTTTTTATTTAATTTAATATCGTTTCATGCGTTATTTGATTAAAAACAAAAATCAAAAATTATCGATATATTTGATCAATATTTTGATCGAAAAAAGGCAACCATAAAATATATCAAAAGAATTATTAATTTGTTCTTAATTTTTATGTTCAAAACTTTAATTATTTCCCATTTATTACAAAATTATCAAGTGGAATTTTCACTCTTTTTTTCATTTTTCATCCTCTCGTTCGCCATCAGTGAACTTCTCTCAGAAATCGTTGGCTCCACCCACACTTCTCCAATTCCTGCTCAACTCACTTCGCCGTCTTCAAACTCTGCCAAAGAGCCGCGAGGATAAAACTTAATCTCACACAAAGACAACCGAACACTTAACGATGAAGCAGATTTCGAAGATCCCAAAAATAACGAGACAACAAAAACAAGAACAACAAGAACAAAAACCCGTACAACAAAAACATGGAGAAAAGCAAAAATCTAAAACTTCAATTAGGAAGAAACAGCGAACTCATCAACATTTCAACTGCGGGTTAAGAAAGTGAAAAATCCTGGCGCTCCGACTTCGTCCACAAATCCGTGAAGCACTTGCGGCAACCGGAGTCCCGAAACCCAAACCCCATCGAATGTCGCGCGAAAGGCAAAGTCGAAAAGGACGAAGTCGTCTGGGTATGGCCTTGGGGAAGAGAAGGAGGAGATGAAGATAAGATGCCAAAGGATGAAGTAGGGAGAGTGGAGGAGAAGTAGAAGCTGCAGCCAATGAGGAGAAGAGGTGGAGACAATGAGAAGATTGTGATGGAGACTATGGGAAGGTGATGATGGAAACCATGGGTAGGTTATGATGAAGACGTAAGGATCTCCTTACGTCTTCGAAGTCGAAGATACGATGGTATAGTGGAAAAAATCAAGAATTGTCCATATTTTTTGATTCAAGACATCGAAATAATGGAAACTACAGAAAGACGAGGTAGGAAAAGGGTGATCAAAAGATGAAGAAGTTGAAATGGAAAAAGAATATAAAAAGATCAATTATTGTGAAGACTATTTTCCATAGTTTGATTATTGTGATTACTAGGGAAAGGATGAAGTTAAAACCATGGAAAGAATTATGATTAAGACTATGGAAAGAACGATATTTAATGGAATTTAATGGACTATGAAAAGAACAATAATTAAGACTATAAAATTAACGATAATTAAAACTATGAAAGGATCATGATTACTACTATGAAAATTACGACTGTGAAGACTATGGAAAAGATCGTGGTGTAGACTAGAGAAAGAATGATGGTGAAGTCAATAAAAAGACTGTGGAAAAACCTGAAGTGAAGTCTATGAAAAAGAAAAAGAGGCGGCAGAGGAAAGGACGATAAATATCAGCACAATTCTGAGCCAAGGATAGAATTAACAGTACCATGATGAAGCCACCGAGACGTTGAGAAACATTGTTGAGAAGAAATTTACCACAATGTGAGAATGAGGTGAAGGCATAGAGAGAAAAGAATCAAAAAAGACAACGGCTAAAAAACTTCTTAAAATGATTTTTAACCCTTTCTATCGGTAGGAGGAGAAACAAGGGTTCACAAGGAAAAGTGTAGAAATTCGCGAAGAAACCGACAAAAGCAAAATGTCTTTTTCGCACTTTTCCCCAAAGCGCTTTTCATGGTTAGAGACTTCTTATAATTTTTTTGTTCTTAATTTTAATTTTTTTTTTGTTTCATTTTTACTTTTTGCTTTTTTTTTTGTTATATTTTTGATGAAGGCGACGAAAAAGTTTCGCGATGCAAAAGTCGTGTTAAGAAAATAAGTGCTGCGGGTGGCGTTGCCAGGACTTTGGAGGAGGAGTTTGAAGAGGAAGAGGAGAGTGAAGAGGAAGGATGAGAAAAATGAGAAATGAAATAATGGATCGATAAGAGTGGTACAGGGAAATATGGGAAATTATATAAAGTAGAATACAATTTAATGGAAAATATTTTTTTCTAATATTTTTTCATAAATTTGTTAATTTTGTTAATTAAAACACAAATCATACATTTTTCATAAATTTCAATTTAATTTTTTGATTTTTCAGCATTTTTTAAGAGAAATTAGAATTATATGAAAATTAAAATTATATGAAAATTAAAATTTAGAAAACAATCTTTCATTTCGCATAAAATATTTAAAAAATTATTTTTGATTTTTTATAAAAGCACGCTTCGATTTTGCATTAATTTGCTTGAGAAATTAATTTAATCACACTGTTAATTGTTTCAAATTAAAAAGAAAATAACTTCAATTGACTTTGTATTAAAACCCAGATCACAGAAATAAAAAATATTTTAATGTTAACACTTGAGAATTTAAAATGACCAAATCGAACGCTGATCAACTGCAAAACTAAATAGGAAATATATACATATAGAAGGATATATCTGTATGCCTGTTTATACATATATCCACATATATATGTATGTATGTCCATTGGTCTTTGGGTGGAAAATCCATTGACAAACCGGTAGCGAAAATAAACTGCGATGTCATGTCGGGAGTTGATTTTAAAAATTTTTAATCCGCTTGTATGTCAATTTGCACCAAACACACACACATATTCACACACAGACAAACGAGTGCACGCATTCACGTACACAACAATACAATAAAGGATACGTGTGAATGTATATGAGAATGTGAGCGTGTGTGTGTTTGTATGTTTGTTTGACAACAAGCCGATGTGGAAAAACCTGCAATGAGGAAAATTGCAATGATGAGGCTTGACATTACAGCCTATGATACAGACACACACATATATAAAGAGGCATCACACACAGTGTCAGATGCATCATCACTCTCACACCTACCACATGGACACTCTCTCACACATGGACAACAACAACAACAAGTGACAAAAGTGTCGGTGTCAACATTAAAAGCGGATTTAGATGAAACACACACAACCTCTCTCACTCTCTCTCTCTCACACTCGTTCTTCACTCTTTCCATCCATCCTTTCATCAGTCACGCACTCTATCCGTTCGTCGCACAATCCTTTCGATCGTCAACCACTCACACACACACTCACACATCCGTGTGTACGCACAACTAGTTGCAGTCACCGGAAGCGGTTGGCGCTGATGGCGGCAGGTGAAGGTGGTTGAGGTGAAGGGGAAAATGAATTGAATGATGATGAAGGATGGTGAGAGGAGTCGGTTGGAGGATCCCCGCAGGGTGATGCGGTCGAACACCAACGTCGACAATGATGATGATGATGATGGAGTCAATGATGACGAGGTAGTGATGATGATAGAGTCAACGACAATGATGATGGAGTCAATGATGATGAGGCTGGGTCGATGACAACGATGGGGGAAGTCGGTAAAGTTTCAGTAGTATGAGGTTTGGGATTTTGGGAGTGGTTAAAATTGTGGGTCGTGGGGGTGAAGAATCGAGGTGTGGTATTAATTGTGAGAGGCAACACATCTGCGCTCACATGTGAATGACTGAGGGTGTGTGTGTGTGAGAGTGCGAACGATAGATAAAGAACGCTTTAATTTTAATTTAAAATGCTCGCAACACATTTGAATTGGGGAACTCGAATCAGAGTGAATGAGACTGAGAGAAAGGGGAAGAGAGAGCGAGAGTAGCTGAATGATGTAGAAAGAGAGTGATATAGTGAAAGGGAGAGAGCGTGAGAGATACAATGTGAGAGAATGAGAAAGTGGAAATCGAGATGGATTTTGGCCCGAAAGCATTTGGCGCTCGTTGCAAGTTGATGTCATGTTGATGAAATTTTATGTTGCAGTCAACAATGATGATGATGATGGCGATGAGAGGAAAGTGATGGGGAGAAGGAGTAAAGAGATGAAAGATAAATGAGGAAAAGGAGTAATGCGGGAAGGAATAATGAAGGGGATCGAGTAAAAGCTGATAATAATGAATAATGTGAAGGTGAGATTGAGAAGCTGTTAAACAATGATAACGATCAAAAATATTGAGACGATTTTGGACTGTAGAAATTAAATTAAAATATAAAAATACTACTTACAAAGATGAAAATAATATTGATCGACTAGTTAGAAAAGCTGAAAATATTAAATATAAAATAATTAGTAGATGAAATTAAGAATAAAAAAATAAAAAAAAAGAAAAGAGTGATTTTGAAATAGTTATACAAAATTATATTTTCATGATAATAAATAATTTAAAACATCTGACAGGAAGGTGAAGTAGTTAAAGAAGACGAAAATAATCATGTACAGAAGTTAGAAAAGTATGAAAATATTTATGACCAAATAGTTAGAAGAAAAAAATAGTTTTGCCGACATTATAATCATTTTTAATAAATAGTTCAATAAGTGATAAAAGGAAAATATAGTTGGTAGCAAAACAAAATTTTAAAAAAATTAATGGAAAATAAAAAATGTTTTATGTTTTTATAATTTTACTAAATTTCAAAACTTGTATACTATCGATTTCAATAATGATACCAAACTAATTGTCATTTTCGATCACCGATGATGACGACGATGATAATGATGTTGGGGCCGCTAGTGTTGAATCCTCCTGATGGCTGTTGTATAATAATTTTGTTTATGCCAATGTGTGAGTGTGCATGCATGAATATGTAAATGTGAGTGTGTGGTGTATCGGTGATGGAGTCTATATGTCACAACTTAATGTTGACACAAAATAGCTTCCAGCGACATTAATAAATCATTCATCGGATTGCACTTTGGGACTTTGTGCATGTGGTTACCTCAACGAAGGATAAAGTCTGCCTGTGTGTGTGTGGGAGTGATTGTGCATGAGTGTGAGTGTTGTAGTGAGTGCATTGACGAGAGAATAAATGTGAGATAATTGAGTTTTAAATATGCAATATGTAAATTACAATATTATCGTCATGTTTCATGGCGAATTATAGTAAATTTTATTCAATGTAATTGAATGTGGTTTTTCTCTAATTCTATGCGAGAGATTAGTTTATATGGAACTGAGATTAGAATTAAATATAATTTAATGGAATTTGAAATTTTGTAATTTATTTACTTTGAACTACATTACGAAAATATATAAAATCTATAAATCTTTCTCTTGTCTGTTTTATTCGAAGGATTATTTTCTTGTTTACAATTAATTCTTAAATTTTTCATCGAAAAAATAATTTAAAAAAATCGATTTGATATTTTATTTTTTTAATCGAAAACGCCATTATTGTTCACTTCATATTTTTATTAAAAAATATAATGAAATTAAAATATATTGAAAAATATATTATTTAAAAAAATTAAATAAAAAAAATAAATAATTTTTTTTTGTTTTTTAATTAAAAACGTTATTTTCATATTTATTATTTGATATTTTTTATATTTGTTATTTTTGATATTTGTTGAAAATTTTGAATATCTGTTAATTTTTTTGAAAAATTTATTTTGGACAAATCGATAAAACTATTTTCTACCAAACTAGTATTTTTCATCTTCCACAAATGTTTATCCCAAATATCGACAACACTTTTTCTCTCTCCCTCCCTCAACCACCGCCATCGCATCCATGGATCTCACTCGATACGATAAAGCTTTAAAGCTCTTAAGCCAATATTAAATGTAGCATAAAAATACAAAAGCGATTAAGTCCAGCAGTGGCAACAATAAAAACAACAACACACGAAACAATAGAAGAGCAACAGAGGAAAAAAACCCGTGAAGAAAAATCCAACAATTTTCATGTCAAGTCGTGAGAAAACGAACACATTTAGCACCCTCAAATATATATACACGAATATGTATAGTATATGTCTATCTATCGAGATATTCTATTATGGAAAAGTGCACGCAAGGCGAGAAGCATCAACAACAACAACATTAATACCAACAACTTCCAGAGAAGCCGCAACAGCAGACGTTGGGTGATGGAGGGAGGTTGAGAAGGATGGATTGTTGGAAGGACGTAATAGAGGATTACATGCTTTATCCTCGAATATAACGATTGAACCCCATAAATGCAATAACAGAGGAGAAAACAACAACAATAACGGTAACAACAACAACAACATTCACAACAACAATAACGGTAACACCAATCATACCATGACGATTCATCGACAATCAAATGATTATCCTGTCAAGTTGTTGTGTTTTTTTAATGATCCATAAAACCGAGGCTTCGTCGGAGACCCCAAAACAATTTGACTGGTTGTGCGGCCTCCAGGGGAAGGTAGAAAAATAAAAAAAAAATAAAACTTTTCAAAATCCCCAACAAGTTCTCCACAGACACACATACATGACGCCATTTCAAAAAGTCCTGTAAAAGTCCCCCTTGTAAAGGATACAAGATGTAAGAAGATAGAGGGAAGATAGATGATGGTATGTGGTATAGAGAGAAATAGAGATGGAGCTCAGAAAAATGATAGGGTGAGAAAATAAGCTTTTTGGGGATTTTTCTTGGCTTTGAGCGACGAAAGCCGGGAGCGGGAAAAAAACATGGTCGAAATCGAAAGACCAAAATGTCGTCGGCTTTGTTATTTTTTGGTGTATGTTGTTGCTGGTTCTTGGTTGTTCTTATTGTTGTTGTGGTTGTTATTTTGGAACGTGTAAATTTCACCACATATCCCCAAACAGGACAACAACAACAAACAACATAAACCAAAACAACAATATCGGCGAGAAGAAAAACAATAGAAGAACAACAGAAACTGCCAAAAGAATAACATAGCTATTCTTTTACTTCTGTATTCTTTTTCTCCTTCTCTCACTCTCTTATTCCCTATCTCTCTTTTTCCCTCTCTCTCCCTCTTTTTTCTATTTTCTTCTGAGACAGTTGTTGGGGGCTTTTTGTTGTCTGGTCGTCTGAGTAAATAAACATCGAATCACACACACGCACACACTTCGAGTGTGGCATTAGGGACATCGTTTCGTGGAACGTGTCGAAGGCAACCACAGTCGTGGCCAAGAAATGGGAAAGGGATTCATTTTTGGGGGTTCTTAGGTAATTTTGGAGGAATGTATAAAATAAAGAAGAACAAATGAAAAATGTATTTAAAAATTTTATTTTTATAAAATTCTTAAAAATGTTGCCTTATGTAAAATTTTAACATTTTCTATTTTAAAATTTGTAATTTCTTTCGTAAATTCATCCCAGAAATAAAAATAAACTTCATCGAATGTCCGATAAGAAAACATTTTAACAAATAGGATTTTACACAAATATTCCATTATGCATCCTCCTAAATTCTTTTTTATATTTCTTAAAAATTTCCTCTTTTATCATATTTGATTTCCAAAAATATTTTCTACTAGGAAAAATATTCAAGCAAAATTTTGCAAAAATATCTCATCGTCTCACAAACGAAATCTCCTTCTTCATGTCTATGAATTAAAAACTCAAAAGCCCAAAAGAGCAAAAATAACAAAAAATACCACCAGTGGTGCCACACACAAAGTGGCAACATTGCGTTGTGGGCGGCGAATAATCAGCTTAATGACTGCTCTTGAAGATTCGAGATTGTTTGGGTGGGGTTTTTGAAGTTTCGAGGTTTCTAGGGGGAGACTTCGAGACTCCTCCTGAATCGCGAGACTTTGAGGTTGCTCGTGTATCCATGAGCCGTGTCAAAGCCTCGCCAACAAAGCAAAGTCTTCTCCACCAACCCAAGATTTATTTTCCCTCACCTCACCTTGATACAAAAAAAAAACGTTTCCATGGAATAAAATTAAAACCCAACTCGTGTTCGCATTTAGAGCCAATGATAGATGTAGAAAGCATATAAAGAAAAATCTTGGGATAGAGTATTGCTTACCATCTTTGTTCATGGCCGATTGGAAGCATTTGGCCAGACGACAGGCGCGACACTGATTGCGATGGGTCTTGTCGACGGGACAGCGGCCCTTCAGGTCCCCGGTGGCTTTGCAGGTGTAGATGCGGTTGCGGTGGATGCTGCGCTTGAAGAAGCCCGAGCAACCTATAGGTAACAATAGGAATTAATATCATATTCAATTCTTATTAAATAAAGCTACATTAATTAGTATTAAATTGAGAGACATGAAATTCTAATTAAATTAAATTAACTATTGTTAATAATTATTGCATGAATTATTATTATTTAATTATTATTTTTATATGAATTATTATTAAATTAAGGTAAATTAAATATTTATTGCATGTAAACAAATTAAATGTTTGTCGAATTAAAGGAAGTCAAATTATTATTAAAAGGAGGAAAATTGAATTTGTAAGAAATAAAGGAACATTTAATATTCTTAATAAAAATCAAAAACTGTATGAACACTTACCATCGCAACTGTAGATGCCATAGTGTTTCCCCGAACTCCGATCACCGCACACTTTACATGGGATGTCCAACAGGCGGTCACCTGAGTAAAAGGAATAAGAGACAAATTTACAAAAATTAATTTTTTAGTTTTATTTGAAAAAAAAACAAACTTTTTTAAATCAAAAGCTTAATTTACATTTTATAGTAATTAAGAATTTAAAATATTAATTTAAAACTTTAAAATTAATTAAAAAATTTTAAATAATATAACATCCATAATAATAATATCCATAATAGAAGGCAAAGTTAAAAAAAACACCCCATGGAAAGAAATTTGAAAAATACCGCAAAAATTTAAAATAAAATAATTTAAAGTTTATACTTATTAATTAAATGATTGTAATATTATAAATTTCTGAAAATGATATTAAGGTAAATTTATCTCAGTTTACAGAGATTGTGCAAAATCAATAATATCATGAAAAATTTCTTAAATGGCTTCAGAACATCGGGTTATTTCAACATTATATTACCTATTGTAAAATATCAATCCCGATTTAATATTAAAAAGAAAAATTAATTGAAATTTTTATAAACTAGACTATAATATAAGTTTTATTAGGTCTTTGGGACTGTGAACAGACCAATAGTTTCATAAAAAACACCCCAACGAAAGGGTTTGCAAAAATCCCTCAAAAACACCCAGAATTTCACCGAAAATCGCGTAAAACTTGCGGCAAAATCAAATTCGCCTCTCGCAAAAAATGTCTTCCCCTTGTATGAGATCCTTTACCCGGACCAATTGAAGGATATTTTGCTAATTACACAGATTTTGTTCATTTTGCTTGTGTTTCACCCAAAAAAAGCAAAACCCGGTAATGATCTAGGGTAGGAAGAAACCATTTCCATCACTCATCGTCAGGAAATCCTTTCACATACACAATGACACGCGTACATGTTTTTGCAATGAGTGAAACAACAACAATGACAATGTAGAAGAAGGCTCAAGGGCTCGAAGGATGAAAGTGAAAAATCGGATTTAAATGAAATTAGCAGGGATTAAGTAGAAAATTAGTTTCTGTTATTTTTTCGACCTCCGTCTTGTGATTGTCTGAATGTTTGAAAGTCTGTCTCTTCCGCCGTCACCCTTTACGTCACGTTATGCTTACGCAAGGCCCATGGTCCATGAGAATCCTTGAGCTTTGGTCCGTGGAATGCGTGCAAAATAAAACCATTTGAATGGCAAAGTAAAGAGAGAACGAGTATTGAATTGTTGTCCTTTTGACTACGGGGCAAGAAAAGGATTCAATACTCGTGTATAGCTTTCTCTCTCTGTTCTTCTCTCTCTCTCAGTCTGTCCTTCGTATTTGGTTCCATTGACGCACATAATCCTTGACACCATCGAGGGCACGAAGCACACTTCAAAAAATAAAACCATTTAATCGCCTGACACTTGTCCAAACACACGGCGGTGACCGAGGGTTGGGCGCAGAGGAAACCGAAAAAAGGACTCGACCCATGTGAGATGAGGAATAGTTGTTGTTTTCGTTATTGTTGTTGTTGTTGAAGGTACCCTTTTTAAATAGCGGCACGCGTTGTCACTTTTGTCTCCCTCTCTCTCTCTTTCTCTCTGTTCTTCTCACCCTCTGGCGCTTCGAACTCGTGTCCCGCTCAATGACCCGTTAAGGTGTCAACCTCAACCGCACGAGGGTGCGTTTCCGTCCACAAAAGGTCCCTCGTGTATCGCCCTATCCTTCTCTATCTATCTTCCCCCCTCTCTCCCTCTTCAAGTGTTTATTTTTCAACCTTTTGTCTCACTCAAGTTCTCACATCTTGTTGCTGTTTTTGTTTTTCTTTCGAACTTTTCAAATTTATGATTTTAAAACATTTTTGAAACACTGTGATTGTTATTTTTGTGATATCACGCAAAGCAGATTTTTCCTTTGTTTTTGTGGTCCATTTTTGTTGTTGTAGCATTGTGGTATTGTTAGGGAAATTGGTAGAACAAATGGACCAAGTGACATATTGTTTATTTAAATTGATTTTGAATAAAGTTTCTCACGGACGTTGGTATTGCCTTGAAAACATTTCCATGGGGAACTTCCCACGATTTCAGTATGAAAGGAGATTTTAAAATAAATATAATTTAGAAATAAAATTAATAACTTCTTGTATATCGGCGAAATAATGTAACTTAGGAATATATCATAGATTGACGGTTATTTAAATTGAGATTCGAATGTCTTCTTTTAAAATATTTAAGTAAAATATATAAATAATAAAAATAAAATATATAAATATTATATAAATCTAAAGAATTAGATTGTTCTAATATAAATTGTTTTGCGATTCTTTATAGAATTCTTGTAAAATTTAAGTTTTAATTTCACTCATTCTCATTGAAAAAATTACTGCAATAGAATTTTGTTGTAGATTTTATACATTCTGATACTAGGGATCGTATCCAAAAACATAAATTTTTAATTAACTGCCTCCAAATCACGATATGAAATAGAAAACTTCCAGAAGTAACAATTTACATCGCAAAATGCTGTCATTTTCGTCGTTCAGATTCAAGAAAAAACATTGGGTCACTTTCATTGGTGTAAAAAAAACAATCACACAACATCAATGCTTGAATAATTTAACCGAACAAATTATTTTCTCTGGGGTTAAATGAAGTTATTGGGTTGTTCAGTTTAAAGTTCTGCAGCGTTAAAATAAACCACTTTAAGTACATTAACTAAAAAAATACCCTATCCTTAAAAATTAATTTTTTGATTTTCATTATTTTAATATCAGATACTCAATAAATCATCAGAAAGGTAAAGTAATTTCCTTTCAATATTTCTAACAACAATTTTTGACTGAAAATTTCAAAAAAGTTAAAAAAAGGTCAATATTTTTATTATTTCATAATTTTAAATCAATAATTATTAAAATCGTAAATCAACTTCGTAAACAATCGTAAAGAACTCCTAAAATAACTGTAAGCTTTGAAATTTCACTCCACATTAAATTGAATTCACCTGCCGTCGTTATTTCGTTGTGCTTCCGACGGCTTTTACTAACCTGTTCCCATTTTCCGCTGGTGGAAATATTTAAATCCTAGAGTATCCAGTGTGATGATGTATTTCCCTTTGGTTTAGAATAAACTTTTAAAATTTTATTAAAATAATGTTTTAACTCAAGTTTATTTGTTTAACCGGGAATTTATTGTTTGGCGGACAAAGTTCACATTCGAAATTTTCATTAAGATTTTTTCATTCAGTTTATTTTTTGCTTCATAATAAATAATTAAAAATATTTATTTGAATTTTTTTTCCCTTTTTGTTTTTTTTAATATTTGTTTTTTGTTTAAATATTTTGTGTTTAATTAAATATTTTTAGTTCAATAAATTTTTAAGAATAATTTGATTTTTTAAATAATTTTTTGTATCAAATATTTATTTATATGTTTAAATATTTTTTATTTATTTAAATATTTTTTATTTTACAAACACTACGATTTTCTGATTTTTTCCCGCTCAACTTCGTGCGAAGGGAGCGCGTGACGCGACCAGCGATGTTAACGTTACGATCTGTGAACAACGACAGAGGCCACCAATTATAAAAGTGAAGCTTCAAGAGTCCTTTTTTGCAGTCAATTTGACAACCGACACAGAAGACACAAGAAGCAACAGCAACAACAACGAGATGGCGCGAGTGTTGCAACAACAATGAGAACAACAACAACGTTGATAACAACAAGAGCAACTTTGACAAGAACAACTACAACAATGAGCCACGAGAAAAAAAAGAGGCGAGCAAAAGCCAACCCACTCCCACGAGGCCAACTGGTCGACTGTCTCTCACCACGACCTCAGCCTGAGACTCGGCGACTCCGGCACCCAACGAAACCATCGCCATCGTGCCATCGTCACCACCACCATCACCGACGACGGCCGAGCGACGGCCACCAACACGAACACCATTGCCGTCGCAGTCGTCGTGGCCACCACCACCAACAGACAGGACACAAGAGGTCCTTCTCTCAGCAGCAGCAAAAACAACACCAACAACAGAAGCAGAAGCTGTAGCAGCAACAGACAGACATCGACAGCGAGGGAAAAAAGTCGAAAAATGCGAAAAGCTACGAAATGTACGGTTTCAACCCCCGCTTTGCGACCATCCACCCCTCGATCATCATCCCCCTCCGCCACCTTTGGGTCGTTGCTTCCGCCTACAAGCCGGAAACGGAAAAACGCCCTTTTTCCCAATGCGATTACAGCGAATCGAGACTTCCTGTAGTCGGCGTTGTCGATGATGGTGATGATGAGGAAGAGGAGGCGGTTGTGAAGGAGAAGAGAATGATGTAAAGGAGACGAGAGAAGATGAAGGAAAAGAGGAGGCAAATCTCATTGTTGTTGTTCATCGTTCACCTCGTCCTCGATCTCGGCCCCATCGTCATCCACAGCTCCATTTACTGACACATCCTGTGGCTTTCAGCAACTCACCACAAAATGTCAAGAATGACAAAAGCTATGTACATCTATCCGTCTCCCCCCGGTTGTACCGTTACACAGAGAGTTACCACTTTAAGAGCATCACATAGTCACTGATTGCGAGATCTACCGATTCACCTCCTCTTCCTCAACTCCTTCGTCCTTAGTTCTATGTGGAGCTGCGCGCAAGGCTGGGCCTCGTGTGGTCTAAGGCGTCGACAGAAGCAACAGTGACTGTGAATCTATGTAGAGGTGTATGTGTGTGGGAGGAATATGTATTTGTGTGTGAGAAACGTGAGTTTGTGTGTTAGAAACATATCGGTGTGTGGGAGGAAACTATGTCCGTGTTGGTGTCTATGTGACTCTTCTTTAGTTGGTATGCGTTTTGGGGGGCCTCGAGAAATTTTTGGAATGAGGTTGGGTTCAAATGTGGGTTCACAAATTAACAACCGACAGCAGTCTTCATCCATCTCTCTATCTCTCCTCACTCTCTTTCTATCTCTCTCTATCATCCTCTCTCTCATTTTGTCTCTCTCTTTCTCTCATGGGGCATCATAGTTCACCGTGGGTTCGGGTTGTCAGCCTCTGCCTGCAACCTGTTTATTAGTTCGGAAGTCATTTACGGTAGAGCTTACCTTTTTTTTCGTACCCGAAGCCATCGATTGGGATTGATTTTTGAAGCACAGTGGAACAAATCATCGTAGAACTTGGGCTTTGGTATTTTTTTAGTATTTGTTTACCTTATTGAATAGAATTGTTATACGATAAGTTCTTTTAAAAATAATAAAGAACTATCTATAAAGAAATGCTGTGTATATTTTTATTATATTTTAATATTTTATTTTATAAAAAATATATTATTTTATGATTCTTTAATTAAATAAATAATTTATAACTAAGATTATAATTTTTATATAAATAGTCTAGAGGAAAAAAAATATTTATTTATTTAATTTATAATGCATTACCTTTAGTTTATTTCTTTTATTATTTTTCTAATTGTTTGGAAACGTTTCCTTTCCAACTAAATGTTATATAAGTTTATTTCAAATCTTTTTTTTCTCACTGATTTTTTTTACTATATTATTGTTCTTCTTCATATAATATTTTTAATATGTAATATATTTTTAATATGTAATATTTTTAATAATCAATATTCGATTTGCTCAATAGGTATAAAAGTTAAATTTCTACATATAATATCATAAACTATTAATTAATATCATGTGAAAGAAAATATTTCTTTAGACAGTGGAATAAATACTTTTAAAAATCTTCTCTATTGTTTTTATTTTAGCTATTCTCTAACAAAATTCAAAATATTTTATGAAGAACTTCTGTCAGAAACTAGGGTCATAGTGGTGGGCGTGGTAATGCATTGCGGTAACCAAGATATAAAGACAGATTTAGAATTTTTTATATACCTCCCACTCTATGTGGATAATTTTCCCCTTCTCAAAACGATGGCGCCGACGATGGATGGAGTTCTTGCCAGCAATTGTTGTTGCTGGCGATGATGATGACGTTGACGACGGTGGTGGTGGTGGTTGTTGTCGTTGATAGGGGTTGATTTACTGACTCTCGTCTAAATTGAAATGACTTTTGTGACAGTTGTATTGGTTACACATACAAGCAAGAGAGCAACGCTCTCTCATTCTCATTCAATCTCTCTCTTTCTTTCTCTCTGTTCTTGTGTGATTGAGGGTGGAGTTTTGTAATACAGTGTTCTGTAATGTATAGTATATAAATTGATGTATATATTGCAATATACCATTTAGTGTATGATATCGAGGACGATGGGATTTTACTATTTACAACAAATTTATACCATTTGACTGTGTGACCAACTGTTGGGTGTTTTGAGTGTTTTTGGGAAATGGGTGGAGTGATCGTAAGGACTTAATTTACTGGGCCAACATATGCGAGTACAATTTCATTTAATATTTTATTATTATTGATATAAATGCTTATGGTATTATATATCGGGTTCACCGTACGGAGGTTAAGTAAATTATTGACTTCGTGATCCTTTATGTATTCAATAATTAAAAGTCGGTTCAGCAATGGAGTGAAGGTTATTTTACATATCATTCAGATATTTGGTGAAATAATTATTTTTTATAAGAAGTATAAAAATTATTATTATTAATGATAAATATTTTATTTTTAAATAGTCTATTTCAATATTATTCAAATTGATATTCTTTTATATTCACATGGATTTGTTATTTTGATTATTTTTCTATTCAATAATATTTTGATAATTTTTTGTAGTTCTTAATCTAAAATCAATATAAAAATATTCGGAATTTTTTTGATATGGGGGAAAAATTCAATTATTTTATTGTCGGTGTTGATTAAAATTAATATAAAAATTTTCGAAATTGTGTTTTAGTTTTTTGACTAATGTACATATTTTTTAAAACGAAAACCAAATTTAATTTTTAGTTTTTTTAAATTTAAATAATTTTTTTTATTTGTGTACATTAGTTTATTTCAATTATTTGTATTTAATTAATTTATATAACATACATAATAAAACTAATAATGAATACATTTTTGAAACTGTTTTTATTAAAATTTTAATGTAGGAAATAAATCGATTGATTGATCGATTGCCATGAATATCGATTGAAAAACCAATCGATGGCGTCCACATCACCTCAACCAACTCTTGGCCTCAACCATCGACTGCCATCGACCGATTTCACATTTCAATACAGCAACAACTGTGATGACAACAACAATGAGAACAGCAACGGTGAGTAGTAACAACAACAAAAATCTCCATCCCACTCGCACACATCGACACTGACCTTTCCATTTTCCCACATTGGGAAAATGTGACTATGTAACTCCTTATGTGACGTCGTAATACAATCCTGCGGTTATATTAACCAGTCAGAGGATGCAAAGTCAGTCGCAAACAAATCTCAACCGCCCACACGCCAGCGAACCCCACCTACATCATTCTCACGAACACATAACAATATCTCACTCACACAAAGACACCCACATCTCACAAACACAATCACATCTCAAAAACCCACACACACACGGAGCCATAGAAGCAGACACTCGCGGGGAGAACGCAACAAATTTGCGACATCAAAAAGTCGTTTTTATCCAACTTAATACCATGGACTCCCTCACACATATACACAAACACATAGACAGTGACTGTCTCTCTCTCACTCACACACTCTCTCTCTCTTTCCGACACCGATAGAACGCTCTGCATTGGTGTTCGTGGCTCGGACTCCGCCTCCCGGTTTCGACCAAAGACGCCACCATTTTTCGACCAGTTCCATCAGGCGCATGATCAGGAGTCGACGCCGCTTTGCAGCGAACAGAGAGCGAACTATTGAGAGAAAGAAATAAACCAAAAAGAAAGAGAAAGAAAACAGAAACAGAAACAGAAAGAGATGAAAGAGAAGGCATTATCAAGAGAGAGCGAGTTAGGGAGAAACATTTTGCAGACCTCTCCAAATGTAACTGCATAAAAGAAAGCTAAAAGCTACAATATTTCTTTTACTCTCGTTCACATGCTCGCGGCTAGTGACGTTCCAATACCGGTGTGTAGTCGATGCGAGTAGTCAAAAACAAAATTTCAACTAAAAATCGGTGCGAAAAGAAGTAATCGGATTTAAAGTCGGTATAATCGTACTCGTACTCATTTCACATTATACGTACATATACACACGAAACCTGCACTTTAGCGCCTCTAGAAACTAAAAGCTGACGTAATGTGTTTTTAACTAACAGTTAACATTAAAATATTAACCTCAATCAAATATTATGTAGATAGTTTTATTTATTTATTTTGTTTGATCAATTCAAAAGTCTAGGAAATCATCTCAACCTGTTGTTAGTGTTTGAATTTTCGTAATGTATTTTTGTAATGCATTTTTGTATCAAAATTATAAAAAATAAAAAATTTCAATATATTGTCAATTTAGTCGGTACCGTAAAAATATTTGTAACAAATAGTCGATTCAAAAAATAATCGTTTATCGTGCCATTTACTCGAGTATACGAGTATTTTTACTCGTACTCGGACGAACACTACTCGCGGCTGGTGATGGGTGAGAGGGAGTGAGAGATATGAAGAAATAGAGAGGGAGATGGAGGGAGAGGGAGAGAAAGGGAAGATGGTCTTTCCTCCTCTTGTTCGTTTTGTACAGCGGAACTGACATCGCACAAATTGATTTCAATTTCGTAACGTGACTCAAGCCACAGCAGCCGCCCTCATCGTCGTCGTCATGAGTCGGAGTCGGACCCTTGAGTGTAGGGACGACGATTGGGGAAGGTGGATGGAGGAGGATGAGGGGACAGAGTCAGGTTGGGTGTAGGAGTCGAGTTCGTTGAAAGGATACTCAGGGTTACCCTGAGAGCACCAAGTGGATATCAAAGTTTTTTCTTTGGAATGGTCAACAGGGGATTTTTTTATTCACCGAAAATTTCTCGGATGAATTAAGGATCTGTTATACATATTTATTCTTATTTCTGTTTATGATCATTTTAAAAATGTAAAAGTTATATTATAAATTTAGTATTGTTATAAGAAATGCCTTTTTTTGCAATATTTTTTTTTCCTTGATATTAATATAAATGAATTTGTTTTTATAAAAATATTTTTCATTGATATTGATATAAATAATTAATTTTTTTTTTATAAAATTATTTTCCTTCGGTAATTCATTTCTTTTACAAATTTATTTTCTCTTGATATTATAGCAATTATTTTCTTCTACGTATTTTTTTTTTCACTTCCTAATAATATAAGTAATTTTTTCTTATATTATATTTTGCCCTTAATGTTGATATAATGAATTAATTATTATTTTTTTTTTATGAAATTACTTTTCCTTTCACCCTGCAGGACATTACTACCTTACCTTATTTGCTTCTCTGCCACCTTCGAATACATCAAAAATATTTCCGCTTATTTTATCAGCATGCAGGACTTGACAAATGATGCCTTCGCATCATGTGGTCTTCCCACCTACTCTAGGAGACACTTGGATCTCTTCTTTTCCTCCATCACTTTAGTTATCTTCACCTTTACCACATCTCAACCTTCAGCACACCCTCACCTTTACCTCCCTCTCACCTTTTTTTGGTCTCTTTCGTCCATTCTTCTTCCACCTCCACCTTGAAAACCTAGAACAGCTGAAAGGATCATTTGTACAAAGTGATGATGTCTTCGTCAATTTGTTTTCGCGTCCCTTAATGCACTGCGTGTCTTTCGGACGAATATTTCCATATTCAAGCTTTTATTTATCACTTTCAAACACTTACCTCTAACACCAACCATAAGAAGGAGAACGAAAGAAAATAAACATCAGACGTCAGGCGAAATAAAAATAGAAAAAATGGAACATTTACATAAAGGGACAATTTTGAATAACTAAAGTAGAATATTTCGTTTTTAAATAAATAATAATGTATAATTTGAAAATCATAAAATAAACCGGAAATGAATATTTGATAATTATTCCGAAAAAAATGTGCATTATCCTCAATAAAATTTCCCCAATATAATTTGCATTATCCCCAATATCTATGGAAAGAACCACGCTATACTTATATGGCATCAAGAAATTTAATGCAAAGGAATCTTTAAATCCTTCTCAAATAAAACCAACTAAGACACCACTTACGCCTGCAGTCGTCCTTCGCAGTCCATTTCGAAAAGAATTAAAATTTCTGTGCTTAATTTTATTTGTCCATTAACGTTCATTTTTTTGTGTCTCCCACTTCTTCTTCTTCTTCTTCGCTCATTCTCGTATTTATTTAGGCGTTGAAATTAACATTTTTTACATCAAAAAATAACAAAGAAAATAGCACGAAAATGAAGAAAACACACCAGCCGGAGGAAGACATTGGGAAGGACTCGTCCGAAAGGACATCTCGTCAAAAACACTAAATGCATTATGGTGTATTAAGGACATTTGAGCAACAGCTGGAAGGAAGACAAAAGACAAATTGCACAAATACTTGCAATAGACCAAGAGGAATTAAAAAAATCCTTGAGAATAAAAAGAGACAACAAGAACGGAGGAGAGGGAGAAGGAGAAGGAGGATAAACAAAGATTTTTAGCGTGACAAACAAATAGAGAAGAAGGGCAGAGAACGACGAATGGAACAACAATCAAAATGGATGGAGATAAAAAAACACGGTCCAACGTCCTCGGACTAGCCTTGCGAATGTGTGTGTGTGCGTCTGCATATGGCTGTAGAACTATGGGTACGAGGTGAGTGTGTGCGTGTGGGCATTTTATGAAAATGAAACACGATTTATATTCAAAACGACGAATTCAAATTTCAAATTCAAACCCAACTCAATGGAACCGGCCTCGATGCAGGCGGGCTCGGCTCCATGGCTAAAAAGTTTACGTGCCTCGGCAAAAATTAATATTGTCCTCTAAAAACCAAAAAAAGGGAAGAAAAATAAAAAAAACGAATGAAAAACTGAAAAAAAATGAAATGTGGATTTCTGCGAAAAAAATGGTCTCAAATCCACCCCAACTGGAGGAGTGAGGGGTGTGTTTTGGGAGGTGAAATTTCCATTTCCATAGTTAGATGAGTGGTAATAGTAGAATAGATAGGAAAGTAGAATTTTTGGAGAGGTGAATTTTTTGAAAAGTGAATCATTGAAGTTGTGAATTTTTGGAAAGGTGAATCAATCGAGTGATTACTTTTCAAAAAGAGGTTTTTTCTGAAAAGTTGAATTTTTGGCCTGATTAATTTTAAGAAGGATGCATTTTAGGATGATTATAGAATTATAGCATAGGTGAATCTATTAATGGTGTATTCTTGCTAAGTTGAATATCGAATATCTAATTTTAAATTTCAGAATTTCAATCCTTGACTAATAATAAAACCTCTCCCTTCATTAATTATATAACCCCGTGATTAAATTTCGATCAATGATTTTATTAACTAAAACATTTCTTTATTCATCGAAAACTTATAAAAAATATACACAAAGACACTCTGCTTATGGTAACGGTAATTGTAATGGTAATTATAACGGTAAAGGTAATTGCAATGGTAACGATAATTATAACGGTATTGGTAATTATAACGATATTGATAATAATAGCGGTAATCGTAAGTAAGTACACCTATTTCGTAATGCTTATAAATAATTCCAGAACTTAAAACTAATCGCTGGCAGTCCATCGTTATTGAATCATCATCTTCATCATTATTGTTCGTGCAAAATCTTATACTAAAAGGGTTAATAGAAAATTTAAATTTCACCGGAAACAGGCCGGGCCAACGGAGAAGCCGAAGGCTTGATTGGGCTTCCCGTAGTCCTGCGGCTGGAAGTCGATGAGCGGCAGGAAGTTCAGGCGATTCGTACGAACCACAAGAACCGTGGAACCCGAATTGGTCGATGACTAAGGAAAGGAAAAATTTATTAGAATGGATTTCACAAAAATATATCAATCTCTGTGATTACCTGACACTCGTCCTTCACCACGGTGGGAGCGACGAGTCCGCCCTCCCTCACAATCTCCATCTCGTTGTCGCCCATCAGCTTGATCGCCTGGCCAAAGTCCTTCTGCGCCCTATCGAACCATGCCACCGAATTCACACACGAGTAGGTGAAGTTCTGGAATCCCTCATGCGAGAGCAAACGCAAGAAGGTCAACTGAACGGAGCCCACACCATCGTAGGTGATCTGCGAAGCTCCATCGAGGTGAGAGAACCAATCGCTGGCGTCCGCCGACTTCTGGTCACGACGCCATGGAACCACCGGCGCCGTCGCCGTATGGACATCGGGGTAGATGCAGGTCTCGCCCCTAGCCGTCATGTTGCAGTAGACGTAGATCGCATCGTCGGGCATGCCGGCATTGGGATCGATCCAATACCAGCCATCCTCGAACTGTGGATGAGCGTAGTGAAGATCGCGACACGTTCGCACCGGGTTGTCCTGGGTTCCTGTGGGTTTCCGGAGGCGATCCATCTCCTGGCGCATGCTGTAGATGGCGCTATACATGTCCACATACTTGGCGTTGGCATCGCTCGACGGCTTCTTCTTCTTCTTGCGACGCTGGCGCTTCGAGTGGCCATCGTTTGTGGTCGAATGGGCATCGTTTGTTGCTGTATTCGCTGTTGTTGATGGTTCCGGCAGTTGCTGCATCGCCTCCATGAACTCATTGAAGTCATCATCATCTTGGTTATTGTAATTGTTATTGTCCTCATCGAACGCGGCCATCAGATCGTCATCGAAGACGTCGCGGCGGTCGTCGACCCAAAGTCTCCGCTTTGGTCGAGGAGAACTGTTGCATTTGGAAGAGAAGCTCGGGCGGTATCATCGGAGCTTCGGCTGGTGCTCCTGGGGGTCCTGGAGGTCCCGCTGGCCCCATCTCGCCCTTGTTGCCCGCCGGGCCTTCGGTGCCTTTCGGCCCTGGTGGTCCATCATTACCTGGCAGACCCTGGGGTCCATCGTTGCCCTTGAGTCCGATCAGACCCATGGGACCGGTGTCGCCCTTGCGTCCC
>CM029565.1:36382289-36573536 GCA_017309665.1 Coelopa frigida
CTCAAAAACCCACACACACACAGAGCCATAGAAGCAGACACTCGCGGGGAGAACGCAACAAATTTGCGACATCAAAAAGTCGTTTTTTTCCAACTTAATACCATGGACTCCCTCACACATATACACAAACACATAGACAGTGACTGTCTCTCTCTCACTCACACACTCTCTCTCTCTTTCCGACACCGATAGAACGCTCTGCATTGGTGTTCGTGGCTCGGACTCCGCCTCCCGGTTTCGACCAAAGACGCCACCATTTTTCGACCAGTTCCATCAGGCGCATGATCAGGAGTCGACGCCGCTTTGCAGCGAACAGAGAGCGAACTATTGAGAGAAAGAAATAAACCAAAAAGAAAGAGAAAGAAAACAGAAACAGAAAGAGATGAAAGAGAAGGCATTATCAAGAGAGAGCGAGTTAGGGAGAAACATTTTGCAGACCTCTCCAAATGTAACTGCATAAAAGAAAGCTAAAAGCTACAATATTTCTTTTACTCTCGTTCACATGCTCGCGGCTGGTGATGGGTGAGAGGGAGTGAGAGATATGAAGAAATAGAGAGGGAGATGGAGGGAGAGGGAGAGAAAGGGAAGATGGTCTTTCCTCCTCTTGTTCGTTTTGTACAGCGGAACTGACATCGCACAAATTGATTTCAATTTCGTAACGTGACTCAAGCCACAGCAGCCGCCCTCATCGTCGTCGTCATGAGTCGGAGTCGGACCCTTGAGTGTAGGGACGACGATTGGGGAAGGTGGATGGAGGAGGATGAGGGGACAGAGTCAGGTTGGGTGTAGGAGTCGAGTTCGTTGAAAGGATACTCAGGGTTACCCTGAGAGCACCAAGTGGATATCAAAGTTTTTTCTTTGGAATGGTCAACAGGGGATTTTTTTATTCACCGAAAATTTCTCGGATGAATTAAGGATCTGTTATACATATTTATTCTTATTTCTGTTTATGATCATTTTAAAAATGTAAAAGTTATATTATAAATTTAGTATTGTTATAAGAAATGCCTTTTTTTGCAATATTTTTTTTTCCTTGATATTAATATAAATGAATTTGTTTTTATAAAAATATTTTTCATTGATATTGATATAAATAATTAATTTTTTTTTTATAAAATTATTTTCCTTCGGTAATTCATTTCTTTTACAAATTTATTTTCTCTTGATATTATAGCAATTATTTTCTTCTACGTATTTTTTTTTTTCACTTCCTAATAATATAAGTAATTTTTTCTTATATTATATTTTGCCCTTAATGTTGATATAATGAATTAATTATTATTTTTTTTTTTATGAAATTACTTTTCCTTTCACCCTGCAGGACATTACTACCTTACCTTATTTGCTTCTCTGCCACCTTCGAATACATCAAAAATATTTCCGCTTATTTATCAGCATGCAGGACTTGACAAATGATGCCTTCGCATCATGTGGTCTTCCCACCTACTCTAGGAGACACTTGGATCTCTTCTTTTCCTCCATCACTTTAGTTATCTTCACCTTTACCACATCTCAACCTTCAGCACACCCTCACCTTTACCTCCCTCTCACCTTTTTTTGGTCTCTTTCGTCCATTCTTCTTCCACCTCCACCTTGAAAACCTAGAACAGCTGAAAGGATCATTTGTACAAAGTGATGATGTCTTCGTCAATTTGTTTTCGCGTCCCTTAATGCACTGCGTGTCTTTCGGACGAATATTTCCATATTCAAGCTTTTATTTATCACTTTCAAACACTTACCTCTAACACCAACCATAAGAAGGAGAACGAAAGAAAATAAACATCAGACGTCAGGCGAAATAAAAATAGAAAAAATGGAACATTTACATAAAGGGACAATTTTGAATAACTAAAGTAGATTATTTCGTTTTTAAATAAATAATAATGTATAATTTGAAAATCATAAAATAAACCGAAAATGAATATTTGATAATTATTCCGAAAAAAATGTGCATTATCCTCAATAAAATTTCCCCAATATAATTTGCATTATCCCCAATATCTATGGAAAGAACCACGCTATGCTTATATGGCATCAAGAAATTTAATGCAAAGGAATCTTTAAATCCTTCTCAAATAAAACCAACTAAGACACCACTTACGCCTGCAGTCGTCCTTCGCAGTCCATTTCGAAAAGAATTAAAATTTCTGTGCTTAATTTTATTTGTCCATTAACGTTCATTTTTTTGTGTCTCCCACTTCTTCTTCTTCTTCTTCGCTCATTCTCGTATTTATTTAGGCGTTGAAATTAACATTTTTTACATCAAAAAATAACAAAGAAAATAGCACGAAAATGAAGAAAACACACCAGCCGGAGGAAGACATTGGGAAGGACTCGTCCAAAAGGACATCTCGTCAAAAACACTAAATGCATTATGGTGTATTAAGGACATTTGAGCAACAGCTGGAAGGAAGACAAAAGACAAATTGCACAAATACTTGCAATAGACCAAGAGGAATTAAAAAAATCCTTGAGAATAAAAAGAGACAACAAGAACGGAGGAGAGGGAGAAGGAGAAGGAGGATAAACAAAGATTTTTAGCGTGACAAACAAATAGAGAAGAAGGGCAGAGAACGACGAATGGAACAACAATCAAAATGGATGGAGATAAAAAAACACGGTCCAACGTCCTCGGACTAGCCTTGCGAATGTGTGTGTGTGCGTCTGCATATGGCTGTAGAACTATGGGTACGAGGTGAGTGTGTGTGTGTGGGCATTTTATGAAAATGAAACACGATTTATATTCAAAACGACGAATTCAAATTTCAAATTCAAACCCAACTCAATGGAACCGGCCTCGATGCAGGCGGGCTCGGCTCCATGGCTAAAAAGTTTACGTGCCTCGGCAAAAATTAATATCGTCCTCTAAAAACCAAAAAAAGGGAAGAAAAATAAAAAAAAACGAATGAAAAACTGAAAAAAAATGAAATGTGGATTTCTGCGAAAAAAATGGTCTCAAATCCACCCCAACTGGAGGAGTGAGGGGTGTGTTTTGGGAGGTGAAATTTCCATTTCCATAGTTAGATGAGTGGTAATAGTAGAATAGATAGGAAAGTAGAATTTTTGGAGAGGTGAATTTTTTGAAAAGTGAATCATTGAAGTTGTGAATTTTTGGAAAGGTGAATCAATCGAGTGATTAATTTTCAAAAAGAGGTTTTTTCTGAAAAGTTGAATTTTTGGCCTGATTAATTTTAAGAAGGATGCATTTTAGGATGATTATAGAATTATAGCATAGGTGAATCTATTAATGGTGTATTCTTGCTAAGTTGAATATCGAATATCTAATTTTAAATTTCAGAATTTCAATCCTTGACTAATAATAAAACCTCTCCCTTCATTAATTATATAACCCCGTGATTAAATTTCGATCAATGATTTTATTAACTAAAACATTTCTTTATTCATCGAAAACTTATAAAAAATATACACAAAGACACTCTGCTTATGGTAACGGTAATTGTAATGGTAATTATAACGGTAAAGGTAATTGCAATGGTAACGATAATTATAACGGTATTGGTAATTATAACGATATTGATAATTATAGCGGTAATCGTAAGTAAGTACACCTATTTCGTAATGCTTATAAATAATTCCAGAACTTAAAACTAATCGCTGGCAGTCCATCGTTATTGAATCATCATCTTCATCATTATTGTTCGTGCAAAATCTTATACTAAAAGGGTTAATAGAAAATTTAAATTTCACCGGAAACAGGCCGGGCCAACGGAGAAGCCGAAGGCTTGATTGGGCTTCCCGTAGTCCTGCGGCTGGAAGTCGATGAGCGGCAGGAAGTTCAGGCGATTCGTACGAACCACAAGAACCGTGGAACCCGAATTGGTCGATGACTAAGGAAAGGAAAAATTTATTAGAATGGATTTCACAAAAATATATCAATCTCTGTGATTACCTGACACTCGTCCTTCACCACGGTGGGAGCGACGAGTCCGCCCTCCCTCACAATCTCCATCTCGTTGTCGCCCATCAGCTTGATCGCCTGGCCAAAGTCCTTCTGCGCCCTATCGACCCATGCCACCGAATTCACACACGAGTAGGTGAAGTTCTGGAATCCCTCATGCGAGAGCAAACGCAAGAAGGTCAACTGAACGGAGCCCACACCATCGTAGGTGATCTGCGAAGCTCCATCGAGGTGAGAGAACCAATCGCTGGCGTCCGCCGACTTCTGGTCACGACGCCATGGAACCACCGGCGCCGTCGCCGTATGGACATCGGGGTAGATGCAGGTCTCGCCCCTAGCCGTCATGTTGCAGTAGACGTAGATCGCATCGTCGGGCATGCCGGCATTGGGATCGATCCAATACCAACCGTCCTCGAACTGTGGATGAGCGTAGTGAAGATCGCGACAAGTTCGCACCGGGTTGTCCTGGGTTCCTGTGGGTTTCCGGAGGCGATCCATCTCCTGGCGCATGCTGTAGATGGCGCTATACATGTCCACATACTTGGCGTTGGCATCGCTCGACGGCTTCTTCTTCTTCTTGCGACGCTGGCGCTTCGAGTGGCCATCGTTTGTGGTCGAATGGGCATCGTTTGTTGCTGTATTCGCTGTTGTTGATGGTTCCGGCAGTTGCTGCATCGCCTCCATGAACTCATTGAAGTCATCATCATCTTGGTTATTGTAATGGTTATTGTCCTCATCGAACGCGGCCATCAGATCGTCATCGAAGACGTCGCGGCGTCGTCGACCCAAAGTCTCCGCTTTGGTCGAGGAGAACTGTTGCATTTGGAAGAGAAGCTCGGGCGGTATCATCGGAGCTTCGGCTGGTGCTCCTGGGGGTCCTGGAGGTCCCGCTGGCCCCATCTCGCCCTTGTTGCCCGCCGGGCCTTCGGTGCCTTTCGGCCCTGGTGGTCCATCATTACCGGGCAGACCCTGGGGTCCATCGTTGCCCTTGAGTCCGATCAGACCCATGGGACCGGTGTCGCCCTTGCGTCCCTCGGGTCCCTGGGGTCCACGCAGTCCACGATCGCCCTTCTCGCCCTGTTCGCCCTTCAGGCCGACCATGCCCAATTCGCCCCGGTGTCCTTTGGGTCCACGACGGCCGCGATCACCTTTGGGTCCAGCTGGGCCTGTTTCGCCGATTTTTCCTTCCTGTCCCGGGGCGCCGGCGGGTCCGGGGGACCCGGTGTCGCCGACGAGGCCTTGAGGACCTCGAGCCCCTGGTGGTCCCTGGAGGCCGGGCAGACCTTGGGGTCCATTCATTCCCAACGGTCCTTGGGGTCCCAGGTCGCCCTTGTCTCCCTTCTCGCCGGCGGCTCCTGGACTTCCTTGGAGCCCGGCTGGGCCTTCGGGCCCTTGTTTTCCTGGTGGCCCCGGTTCGCCGACTCTTCCTTCGGGTCCCTGATCACCGGGCGCCCCCGGTTCGCCTGCCTTACCGTCCTCACCCTCGGGTCCGATGTCGCCCTTGGGTCCCATCAGGCCGGGTTCACCACGATTACCGGGATAACCTCGAGGTCCAACGGCTCCTTTGGGTCCTTCGGGTCCTTGGATGCCGGGTTTTCCGGGCGGCCCGACGGCTCCCGATTTACCCTCTTCGCCTTTCGGCCCGACGGGGCCGCGTTCACCCTGTTTGCCCGTGGGTCCTGCGACGCCGGGAGGACCCTGGGGTCCATCGGCCCCGGTTATACCTTGCGGGCCACGCGGTCCCGGCTTCCCCTGTTGGCCAATGGAACCTGGAGGGAGTTTTTTGTTGATTAAAACAATTAAATGAAATTTACTTAACATAAATAAAAATATATAAGAATAAATAATAATAAATAAATATAAATAAAAATAAATAGCTATAAATAACTAAAATATAAAAATGCATAAACAGACTTAAAATTTAAAAAAAAAATAAATAAAAAAATACAAATAAGAAAAAGTTAATACAAATAAACACAAATTTAAATAATATTAAAAATTATATCAAAATAAAAAATAATAAAGTTAAAAAAAATTCAATGAATATAAAAAAAATACATAAAAATATATAAAATCAAAAAAAAAATTAAATTAAATCTATAGATATAAAAAAATTCCAATAAAAAAATAATATAAAAAAATATAAATCTAAATCAAAATACAAGAATGTCAATAAAAATAAAAAAACATAAAAAAGCATATTAAATTAAATAACAAATTGAACTAAACATTTTAAAAAATAAAAACTTTTGTCCACCTTTTGGTCCCCTTCGTCCACTCTCTCCCGGCGGTCCTGCCGGGCCCACTGGACCCATCAACCCATCGTCGCCACGTTCGCCCTTCACGCCGGCCGGGCCCGGGAATCCTTGGACACCGGATTTTCCTGGAGGTCCCGTCGGTCCCGGTGGTCCATCTTCACCTTTGATGCCTCGTCGGCCCATCTCGCCGGGGGGTCCCTTGTCACCGGGAGCGCCGGGGGGACCGGATTCGCCTCGCGGTCCTTGGGGTCCGGCCGAGCCAGCGGGTCCCTTTTGATTTGATTAGAAAAATTAAATTGATTAGTAAAATGAAATTAGTTATTTATTTTTATTGATAAGAAAAATTAAATTGATTATTAAAATTAAAATGATTAGTAAAATTAAATTGATTAGAAAAACTTAATTCATTAGTTAAATTAAATTGATAAGAAAAATTATATTGATTAGTAAAATTAAATTCATTACAAAAATTAAAATGACTAGAAAAATTATATTAATAATTCAATTTAAATTTATTATTGAAAATAAATTGATAGAAAAATTAAATTGACTCGAAAACTCAAATTGATAAGAAAAATTAAATAAATTGTTAAAATTAATTAAATATTAAATATTAAATATTAAAATAAAATAAAATTAAAGAAAAATTAAATTGATAAGAAAAATTAAAATGATTAGTAAAATTAAACTGATTACAAAAATGGAATTGATTAGAAATATTAAATTCATTTAAAAAAATTAGATTAGTTATAAAATTAAATTGATTAGAGGAATTCAATTGATTATTATAAATAACTGATTAGAAAAATTATTAATTTGCATCACTCACAGTTTCTCCTTGGCTGCCCTTGAGGCCCTTCTCTCCCGGTGCTCCAACCTCGCCCTTGTCGCCGTCTTCTCCGGGAGTTCCAACGGGTCCTGGAGGGCCTGGTAGACCTCTCAGCCCCATGTGGCCATCTCTTCCGGCCGGTCCCATGGGTCCCTTTTCGCCAACTTCGCCCTTCGCTCCAGGGGCGCCAACGTTGCCGGGGGGACCCGGTTGGCCCTGAGGTCCTTGCGGTCCAGTGTGGCCGTGTTCGCCCGTCTGTCCCTTGTCGCCCGGCAGACCTGGTGAACCCATGACGCCCTGCTCGCCCTTGAGACCCGGTAGGCCGGGTTGTCCTTGGTGGCCACGTTCTCCGGGGAAGCCCGGGAGGCCGGTCGGGCCTTGAGGACCCGGGTTGCCGAGCGGTCCCATCGGTCCGGGCGGCCCCTCTTTGCCCGCCTCACCGGGAAGACCTGCCTCGCCCGGGAGTCCGGGGAGACCGGGGGATCCGGGTTCGCCAACTGCGCCCATCTCGCCGGGGGCGCCGCGGGGCCCGATGACGCCAGCCTCGCCTGGGGGTCCGGGTTTGCCAGCTTCACCCTAAACGAAGAAAGATATAACAGTTGAATTAACAATTTCTTCATCTTTAGTTAACACTTTATCCAAAATTGTGTAATTATTTCCAATTATTAAACAATTTCAGCTATATTTTAACACTAGAAAGACCGACACATTGTATATACCTAGATAGCCCGGAAGCAGTCAAAATGACTGCTTTGTAAAAGAATAACTAATGTGTAAAGAAATTGGTTAAATATTATTTTTTTATATTTTTCATATTATTAACACTTCATTCGACATTTTTTGCATTAATTTTGAGCGAAAAATAAATACAATAATCACCTTATTAGAACAAAGTTTCACTTATTGAGCAACTGCAACTCATCAAGTATCGACAATTTATCACATATTTACGAGTTATTATGTGACGGCAATCGAAAAAAAGTAATGAAAACTATTGTGTCAATGTCGAGACGAACTGGTCATATAAGAAATGTACTAAATTTAATAATAAGAGTCATTTTATTACTTGAAATGTCTCAAGCAGTCAAAATGACTGCTTTCGGGCTATCTAGGTATAGCACATACGTATATACCAGAAATGAAGGAGGGGGAAGTTAAATACTATGCATTTATAATAAATGCATTTATATGTCGTAAAAAAATCACAAAGTTTTAAGAATGTGTGACATTATATACATACTTTTTTTTCTAATTGAAATTAAAAAGCAGTCAAAATGACTTGCTTGGGCAATCTAGTGTTAATTTTCTGATTTTTTTTTCAATTTTAATATTAACCCTTATCCCTTTTTGAACTATTTTTCAACACTTGTTCAACTATTTTTCTTCTCTTTCTCGACGTTCTTTTCCAACTATTTTACAACTCTTTTTCCATTTTAATCAATTTTAATTCTTCTTCAACTTTTCTTCATCTCGTTTTTAACTCTTTTACAAGTATTGTTCAACTTTATATCAACACATTGTATTTAATTTTCAAATTTTTTTAACTATTTTCAATGTTATGCGATTTTTTTCTTGATTAGCCTTTTTCAACTCGTTTACAACTTCTTTTCAGCTATTTTTAAATCTCTTATTTTTCAACACTTTTTGAAAAATTTAAAAAAAATATTATCAACTCTTTTTGAACTCCTTCATCTCTTTTCGAATATTTTTTCAATTATGGTCACCTCTTCTTCAACTATTTTTCACACCCTTGAAATCCTACTCACAGGTTGTCCTCGTTCTCCGGGCGGCCCTGGTGGTCCATGTCGTCCATCAGCTCCCGGTGGTCCCGGCATCCCGACGAAGCCCCTCGGACCCTCCGCACCCTGGGGGCCCATCTCGCCCTGTGGCCCCGGAGCGCCGGGTTGACCCGAGTCGCCCTTCGACCCGGGGCTTCCATCGTTGCCGCGTCGTCCACGCGAGCCGCGGAATCCTCTCGGTCCCGTCTCGCCTCGTTCGCCCGGCTGACCTTGGAGACCGCGTTCGCCCTTCATGCCCACGGGTCCGGTTGCACCCGTGGCTCCCTTGTCGCCCTTGTCTCCCGATGGTCCCGGGTATCCTTGGAATCCTTGCGGTCCCTGTTTGCCCTTCTCGCCCGGGGTGCCCTGGACTCCGGTCTCGCCGCGTGGTCCCTCGAAACCCTTGGGACCCTCGGGTCCTTCGGGTCCTGGGCTGCCCGGGGCTCCGGCTGCTCCACGTTCGCCGGGTGCGCCGACGTCGCCCTTCTCGCCATCCAAGCCTCGTTCGCCGGTGTCGCCCTTGTCGCCCATGGGTCCGCGTGGACCGTCGTCGCCTTTGGGCCCGCGTGGTCCGGGGAAACCCACCGGACCCTGGACGCCCTGCATGCCCTGGTCACCCTTGGGCCCGGTGGCTCCGGGGGTTCCCGCTCGTCCTGGCGACCCGTCGGCTCCGGGAAGGCCGGGTAGACCGGGTTTTCCACTCGGGCCCACGATTCCGGGTGGACCGAGATTTCCCTGCGGTCCTGGGGGGCCAATCAAGCCGGGCGGTCCCTGTTGGCCGGGTGCGCCCGGTTGGCCCGTCAGCCCCGTGCTGCCTTTGACTCCTTGGGGGCCTTCGTTGCCTTGGAGGCCGGGGTTGCCGACTGGACCCGGGAAGCCGCGTGGTCCTGGGAAGCCTCGGGGACCCTGTAAAGGGATAGAGAATAGGATAGAATTTTCAAAAAATATGTTATTTAATTTGTCAACTTATTTTTATTTTGATTAAAGAATATTGGATTTTAAATTATTATTTTATTATTATTATTATATTATTTATTTCATTATTTTTTATTCATTTTTGAATTTTATTTAAGAAAAAAGTAATTTTAGTATTTATTATTTGTTTTTTAATTTATTTTCATTTAATTTATATGTCAATTAATTGCATTATTATTTATTTCTATTTGATTAATATTAAATATTTTTCTTTATTAAAATTTTATTTTATAAATATTTACTTTAATTTTGTTAATATTTTATGTTGTTTTAATTCAAATGTACTTTTATGTTATTTACTTACTTATACATTTTAATACATTAATTTTATATTTTACTCTTATTTATTTGAATCAAAATTACTCAAAAAGTTTTACCAATTCTCCTGGTAGTCCCGGCAGCCCTGGTGGTCCCTCCTCGCCCGGATGACCTTCGATGCCCTGCTGTCCCTTTTCGCCCGGCTGACCCGGAATCCCTCGATGTCCTTTCTCTCCGGGCAGACCAATCGGGCCCAATGGACCGATCTCTCCCTTCGGTCCCTGAGGACCGACTGCACCACGTTCTCCATCACGTCCCGACCGGCCACGACGACCTTCTCGACCCGGAGGCCCGGCCGGACCGCGCAGACCGCGTGCGCCCTGAAAGAGATAAATATTCTGACAGTCAGATGAAATGTTTCACAATCATCGGATTGATCTATCTCTCTTCACATACCGGCTCGCCGACATCGCCGGGTTCTCCCTTGTTTCCCTGAGGTCCGGGTGGACCCGATGGACCCGGTAGGCCGGTCAGACCCACGGGGCCTTCGGGACCGCGGAGAGCCATCTAAAAGGAAATTGGTTGAACTTGAAAGTCATTGGTGAAGAATCAGATTCAATTACCATATGCTGGGAGATCATTTGTCTCAAGGCCTCGGCCTGAGTATCGGGTCCTTTTTGGTTTCCTGAAGCAGTATTCTAAGAAAAGATACTTTGTCAATTATTTAAACCTTTGGAAATTCGTCAATCAGAACCAACCGGTACAACAAAAACATGTCCCGCAGGTCCCTGAAGACCCGGCAGCCCAGCCAAACCATCACGACCCGGTTCGCCCTTTGGTCCACGTTCTCCTGGCGCCCCTGGGGGTCCTGTGTATCCCCTCGGTCCCGGATAACAGGGTCCCGAGTCAAAAGAACCCGTTAGAACTGAAGAATTTCTCGCACTCTTCGGCGGATCGTATCCTGAACGACTTGTCTTCATTTCTTTTCGACCCTTGCGATCTTTCCGTTTGGGTTTCGTTTTCTCAGAACTCGAGAAATCGAGGCCATCGGGATCCGAGGCTTCGTCGGAGTTGCGGTCAATTGATTTGGCTTCGTTTTCATGATCTTTTTCGCGATCTTTTTCGTCATTTTTTTCACCGCTCGTTTCATTCTTCTCGGAGCTCATGTTGATGTCGTAGTCACCTTCGGTAACGTAGCCGTCGGTGTCGTAAGGTGAACCAAATCCATCCTTGTCATCGGCTCCAAAGTCGAGGTCACTGGGGTCATCTTCGGTTCCAAAACTGGGAGCTTCACCGGTGGCAAAACCAGGATCGGATTCTTTATCGAAACCGGTCTCAGATCCTTCGGGGAAATTAGGTTCAGATCCTTCAGCGATTTCGTATCCGTTTCCAGCTCCTTCAGCGATTCCGAATCCGTTTCCAGCTCCTCCAGCGATTCCAAAACCGTTTCCAGCTCCTCCAGCTATTCCGAATCCATTTCCAGCTCCTCCAGCTATTCCGAATCCATTTCCGGCTCCTCCAGCGATTTCGAATCCATTTCCCTGATCACTTTCTGAGTTTCGAACTTTCTTCAACATCTGATTTCCACTCAATAGCCCATGGATTCCCTGGCCTTGAGTCAGATCCTTTGCCGTGTCATCGATGATCTCGTAATTTTTCTTATCCGGAGCAATGTCGAGGGTTTCCATTTTCCCGAACTTCGCGTCGCCACCAGTTCCACCTCCAGAAGAGGAAGAGGAGGACCACGACCAAGAGGCGGATCCACCATCGCCACTCAGTTTCCCTTGACGATGATGATCGAGACCCACACTTTGAACGATCATCGAACAGGGCATCGAGTATTTGGTGCAAACTTCGTACCCAGCATCGGGTGTATCGGTGATGGCCATCATTTGGATGTCGCCGGTGAAGAAGCCTTCGTCGTTGGTCATCTGGACACCGGTGAGGATGAGGCCATTGGTCGCGATCGTGCTGCCCGGTGAGCGTTCGAGACGCCTCGTCACCTGCTTCGTACAATCGACGATCAACGTGGCCGCCGTTCCCTTCACACTGACCCCGATCCGATGCCAATTCGTGTCCGAGATCCCGATGCCGAAATTGATGTCGTTGCGTTGATTGAACCCAGCATCGATCTGTTCGTAGATCATTCCGATCTCTCTGCCCAAACTCAGCGATAGAACTTCCTCACTCTCGTCGGAGTAGATCGTGAAGATCGGAGCTCGTGCCTGATTCGTTCGATTGCTTCGGATCGTCAGGACAATGGAGAAGTCTTCGGGGAAGCCATTGGGGAAGACTTGAGAGGTTTGAACCGTGAGGATGGCATCTTTCGTGATGCGATAGGCGGGTTCTGGGTGGATTTGGTAGGGATTGCGATCCTCGCCGCACATGCCGGGCGCCGCACTGATGCCGGGTGGGAATTCTGGCAGACCGAACTCCTTGATGAGGTCGATCATGCCATCTAAAAGAGATTTGGGAAAAGGGTTTCTTGAAAATTAACACATAAACTTTTATAAAATCTAATTAATAAAATGCTTTTATAACAATACGAAATTTGATCAAGCTCTTAAGCAGTCTATAAGAATTAATTTTATTTCCCGATAAAATATGAAAAATAATCATTCCTGTTATCACCGGAAGAAGACTTAACATAAAATGATTAAGGAAAATGCTAACGAGGATATTGTTATTGTTTTATGTAATGAGTAATGTAATTTAATTTAATTTAATTTAATTTAATTTAATTTAATTTAATTTAATTTAATTTAATTTAATTATAATGTCAAACTCATTTTGCTTTAAAATTGTTTCACTTGAATATCATATGGCAATAAATCGAGGAATATTAAGAATTTTACTATCGAGGATGATATTAATTAATTCAATCAATTCTTCTATGAAAATAAATATATTCATTGATTAAGATCGAAGGAAGTCTTAATATAGGATGATTAAACGAGGCTAATGAGGGTTACAAAAAAATAATACAAAATTGGTTAATCACAATTATAAATCACCTAAAAAATCACCATCATGTTTTATTTCCCGATATCATAAATATTTTCCAGGATTATCAGATGACATTATTAATGATGATAATATTTAATTAAAGTTAATTATAATACAAAGTCTTATAAAGTTTCTAACTATAGCTAGTTCCATATGTAAAAATTGTTTATTTCCCGATATCATATGGAAAGAAATCTTTCCGTAGACTATCACCAGAGGTTATCACTCAATTCTGATCCCACTAAAGCATAAATTCCTTGACCTTTACCTCAAGTTTTTTAAAAATAAACGCATGTGATCAGGGCTATGTAAACTATAATCAAAGCGACTTCTATTAAAATTATGCTGCAGAGCTAGCAGAAGTTCATTAAACCGATAGTGGAACGAACTCACAAACTAATCAAGGAATGACGTCATAGAAGGACTGACTGTGTGTGTGTGGGTTTGTATGTGTTATCGTGACATCCATTGACACAGTCCCCCAGTTGAATGGACAAATCAGTGACAGAAAATCAAGAAAATGTCACCACACTTCTCGATCAATAATAGATATGTGCACATGTCAATAAATTAAAAATATGCAATAATAGCGACGATCGCAAACATCGACAAGTGAATGATATATCACAGTGGAAATATCACAGATAAATGTTGATGGTATGTTGAAGCAAACGATCGACCTTAATGATTGCAACAGCGCATGCGCAACGGAAGTGAGAGGCCAGACGTGCATTCGGCGCATTCATTGAGAACGTCGGCAAAAATAATATTAATTGATTACAACGGGCATCGGGACATTTTCTTCATCTTCTTCTTCTTCTTTTGTGCTATATATTCCATAAGTGGAAATATGTGAGTGTGCTTGTGTGTATGTGTTTCGATAATTAAGTTCAAATATGGCCGCCAAATGGATCGTTGCAGTCGAATGGATTGCATTGAAAATTGCCAACGTCCAACGTTGAGAAATGTGAGTTTTATTGAAAATGAGGTTAAGTGATTCCAGAGATCTTTCTCTCCTTTTCACTCCATCCATTCCTCGTACTCTTTGTGTCCCCCTCACTCTCTGTCTCTCTCAATCACTGTGGCCCCCTTATTCTCTGTCCCCCTCATTCTCTATCTCCCTCTCGTCTTGGGGTCTGTTACTCCTGTCATCTGCGCACATGTTGACCCATTTGACAATGTTTATGCGAATTATATTAGCAATAAAACAATTTTATGTGCACAAGGAAAAGTTCCATAAAAATATTCTGTGCCATCATGGTATCAGTTTCCTATATCAGATCTTTGATTGATGATTTTTGCAGCCTGAACAAATCTTATAGAAATTATATAGTGGAATGAAATTTCACATGTGGTATATAATTCTAAGTAGGTTACAGATATTAGGAATGATGGTATATATTGAGAAGATATTTATATTTACAGGAAAATATTTAATATAATGAGTCTATATATTTTTCTAAATTATGATGTATTACTATTAATTATGAAAAGAGAATACTATAATATGAAATGCAAAAAAATTAACAATATAAAACTTTACTAATTTATAGGAATGAAAAATAATAACTTTATAAATAAGTTTTTGTAAAAATTAATTAAAAAGACTAGAAAAATATTTGAATTATTAAATCCACTTACTTTCAATGACATCTTTCTCCTCAGCCAATGTTGATCCGTGAATCAAGGTGAAAATCAATAAAGCGAACGCAATTTTCATAAACCAATTGAGGTCATTGCGAGAACTCGTGATGGGTTGCCACGGGTCGATCATTTTCGAGAAACCAAAATTTTTAATGCACCTGCTTCACCACAACGTGAGCACAGTGCATTAAATAATTGGGTTTTTTGTATTTTCAAATAAAATATTTTAAATTTTAACTAAAAAGATGGTTTTTAACACAATTGTTTTTGAATTTTATTTCAACATTTTCTTCTGGAAAGCAAAGATTAATAAAACTCGTGAGAACACGTGACGAGGGATTCTCTCAGATAGTTGGAGGGAATTCCTTGACGTCACGAGTAATGTAATATTGATAAGACTCGCTTATCTCACACTAATTATAGATTCCAAGTTGAAAGTCGAATAAGTTCCACATTGGAGATAACTCGAGGTGAAATTTAAAGTCAATGCGACAAAACTACAAATGAAAGACTATGGAGAGTTTAAAATAAATAGGTTCCACAATTCAATAAGTTCCACGAGTGAATAGGTTCCACAACTGAAATTAATGGGTTCCACATTATTAAGTTCCACAAATTAATGAGCCCCCAAATCAATGGGTTCCACAAAATAATGGATTCCACAAATCAATGGGTTCCACAAATTAATAAGTTCCAAAATAAAGAAGTTCCGCAAATCAATTGGTTTCACAAATTAATGAGTTCCACAAATTTTATGATTTCACAAATTAATGGGTTTTACAAATCAACAGATTCCCTCAACGGGTTCCACAAAATCAGAATTATCACAATTAAATTTCACTTGTCTCAATGGCTCATTATTGTATTTAACCGGCCGGCGTTTCACCAGATCCCAGCTGTCATATCAGCTGCTTGTCCCCCTTTTTAATTCAACATCTCACACAATCTCCCTTTCTCTCTCACACACGATCGCCTGTTCTCTTTCCCACTCGGACGCTCGACTGACCCCGGGTTAACATAGTCGAATAGTTTGGGACTGTATCAAAAGTTGACCGGGAAATCGTTGAGACTGATAACATTTTGAACTATTTATAGCACATTAGACGACTTTATCAAGACGTTGTCTTTCACATTCACTTGAAAGTTTTATGAAATCATCGAATTTCTTTGAAATATCGAGAACGGAAGTGGTTTCTATAAATATTTTCAGCCTTTTTCTTAAGGATATTCAACGAAAATTCTATTATTTTTGAGGAATATTGAGAAAATCTTTGATTAAAATATTTTTGATTTATTTATTATCACAAAAGATACAAATTTTGTTTTAAAAACACTTTTTTTCCATACAATAAATTGTAAAACACCTTTTTTCGATAAAAGATTTATTAAAAATTAATTTTTCTTTCACTTTTCCTAAAAAAAACAACCAACTTCCGGTTTTATAAACCTCACTTCCGGTTCACAGAATCTATTTTCAAGAATCAACAATTTTTCTTTTGTTCACTTTTACTTATTTATCAATTTTGTTTTATTTATATTCGGATTTATTTCGTTTTTTATCATTTTTCATTTTCATCATCATTTTTTACTTATATTTATTTCTCTTAACATTTATTATACAATTTCTAATATAATTTCACACATCACTCTTACTTTATATTACACTAGTTTTGTCTTCGAAAAATCCAACTATCTACAACGACCGACGAACGGGAACTGATCTTCGATTCTTTGAGATTCCGTCAAGAAGCTCGGGTTGGATCGAGCTTTGTGCGTCGCCCTATGGTATTGATCGCGATCTACACGCAATACAAGTGTGGTTTTGTAGTGTGGAGAGGTGGAACTTATTTCAAGGAGAGACAAACGACATTGCAAGGCGAAGGAATTTTATACCATGAGACGAATATGGGGGTTAAAGGATGGAATATTATTTTAAATAAAGATCATATTACGTATTTTATATAACTATCCTTACAAGGAGCTGACAAACTATAAAAAAAATTATATTCATTAAAATCCTTCCCCATTTACATCCATCAATAGAAACCATATACCTTTCATACTTTACAACTTTCCACTTTGCATACAACTTTCTGAAATTTTCAATTTCCCATTGAAAAAAATATGAAATGTAGAAAATATTTTCGGAATTTTTCCTCATTCAATTTCTAAATTTTCAGCCTTCAGCTGCTACAAAATTTTCAGTGAAAAAATTTTTAATTTCTTTTAAAAAGTTTAAAAGTAATAAATCAAATAAAAATCCTTTTAGTGATCCTTTTAAAATAATGTGAATTTCTTTGTTCTCTTCGAATATAGAAAATTTAATAAAGTCTCAAAATGTGTGACCCATGCTGCTCTCCCTGCGGACCCTGTGGACCTTGTGGACCTTGCGGACCCTGTGGACCTTGCGGGCCCTGCGGCCCTTGTGGCCCCTGTGGACCCTGCAGTCCCTGTGATCCTTGTTGTGCACCATTTGAGGTAAGTTTCGAGGCGTCCAGGAGAACATCCGGTGAGAATAATTGGTAGCAAATAGAACATTCAAATTTCCTCCCCTCCTCTTCTCTCTCTCAATCACACATACACAAAAAAACCACACGCTCTGGGTCGCATGTGTTTGCTGGGTACGAAATGAAAATATGTATATGAACTGATATTTGTTTGTAGTGCTCGCCCAAGTGCTACACGGGCGCCCATTTGGACGCGCTGCCCCAGTGTGCGCCGCGCATTCCGCCGCCGCGTCCCAAATGCATTACCGTCCAGCAGCCACCCCGGCTGATCTGCCGCAAGCGGGTCGTCTTCAACGAGAAGGTGGTGCCCGAGCCGATGGTCGTCAATCGATGCCGGCAGATCACGATACCGAAAGTGGTCGATACGACGCGTGTGATTCGGGTGCCGAAGCTCACGTGGGTCTCGCAGATGGTGCGCGAGCCGAGGGTCATCTACTATCCATCGATGATACCCGATCCGTATGTGGTGTGCTATCCGAAGAAGATCTGCGAGCCGCGCGAGGTCTGCCAAACGATTCTGTGCCAGCCGAAGCCGCAGGCCATCGATATACCGCCGCCGAACGAGTACTGCTGCTACCCGAACGGGCCGATCAACTACAAGCCGAGTTCGGCGTGTCCGCCCTGCCCGATTGGGCCGTGTTCGCCGTGTGGACCTTGTGGACCGTTGCCGTGCTATTCGACCAATCAATATCCGATCTCCGAGCCGTGTGGGCCCTGTGGACCGTGTGGACCGTGCGGCCCGTGTGGTCCGTGTGGACCCTGTGGCCCTGGTGGTCCTTGTGGCCCTTGTGGCATCATCGGACCTTGCGGCCCCTGTGGACCCTGCGGCCCGTGTGGACCTTGCGGACCTTTTGGATTAACTGGACCTTTTAAATCCTGTGGACCATGCCTACCTTGTGGACCGTGTGGACCTTGTGGACCCTGTGGACCTTGCGGACCCTGTGGACCTTGTGGTCCATGTCCACCGTGCGGACCTTGCGGTATGACAATGCCCTCTGGGCCCTTTGTACCAGGCCCCGGTTGCGGACCCTGTGGCCCGTGTGGACCCTGCGGACCCAATGGCCCCTGTGGTCCTTGTGGCCCCTGCAATCCGTGCGCTCCAGGCTGCCCATACGAGGCACCTGAATGTGGCCCTTGCTACCCATGCGCGCCCACACCGTGGAACACACAGTGTGGCCCGTGTGGACCATGCGGTCCGCAGGTGCCATGTGGACCTTGCGGACCCGGACCGTGTGGACCCTGCGCCCCTTGCTGTTAGCCTTAGCCCACTACCATCATCACAGTCCCTAGCATTGGTCATTGTGGTTTTAATCGTCATCAAGGTGAGTCGTCATCATCGTTGGATTGTTGTTGAATTTACCTTGATTAGCATGAAATCCGATCAAGGTGAGTTTCAACGTGTGACCCACCTTGATGACGATTTGCTGCTAATCCCCAATACTATCTATCCCCAAAAAACTACACAAACGATATTACCGATGATACTAATGATGGATCACTATGGGTGGTTTCTTTTCTTTCTTCTCTCTCTGTCTTTGTCAATTACAGCCTAGAGCCTGTCGCAGTCGCGAGCTACGATGCGGTATCATGTACACCACGTGCGACTGCATCAAACGGAACGGCCTCCAAGACAAGTGCCCGCGTTCGATGTGCCAGGGACGATCGGGCTGCATGTGCTTCCCGACGCCCAACTGTTGTCCGGCCTCGTTCCCCCTGCGCTACGCCAACATGACGATGGGCGTGAACAACAAGCGCAGCCGTTGCAACGACACCGGCGCCTTGTGTTCGCGCGGCGGCGGCGGTGGCGGCGGCTGTTGTCCACCATCGTGCTGTGACCCACCCTGTTGCGGACCCTCGAGTCCCCCGTGTGGAGCTCCATCGCCCGTGCCCTGCTCCCCCTTCCCGGGCTGCTGCCCGCCGATGGTCGAGTCTGGGGTGCCGGATCCGCGCGTCTGGAACAGCTGCAATACGCCGCCCCAATATCCATGTAAGTAAACGATGGTATCCTCCAAAAAAAGTAAGGTTCATACGGATCCTAAGTTCAATATCCATATATAAAATCTTCGTTCCCCTTTATCGTCCTGTTGTCCTTCGATTGAAATTGTTAACAACTATTGACTGTGACTATTTTCGAAGGCTGTCTCTGTCCGAGCCGTTATCTAAAGAAGGACGGCGGCCCCTGCATTTGGCCCTGTCCCTGTAAGGCCCATTGCTATAAAACTCCACCGAAACCTTGCTGTTGAGAGGTCTTCGTTCTTCAATTTTACCCGAGCCAACGGCAGGCTCTCAATTAAAACCATATTAAACCCAAAACTTTTTAAAGAAATTTCAAAGAATTTTCCAACAAGAACAACTTTCCTCCAAAACCATCTGTAAGTAATCGCAGTCTTCATCCAGAACTAATATATATTTTCTATATCTTTCTCATTGCAGGTGGCTTTTAAGATGCATTGTGTTTGAATCGTTTGTAACCCAATAACAACAAAAAGACAACAAGAAGGCCATTACCACCTCATACAACAACAACAACAACAATATTGCAACCAGACAAGCTTGGTATCATCTTTGAGTAACTTAAGATGAAGACAAAAGGAATCTATTGGATTACACAAAAATAAAAATTCAACAAAAAGTCCCTAAGCAAAAAAAAAAATTACAAAAATTTTATGTTAACGATGACAAAAAAAAATTTCAAAAAATATGTGTTCAAGAAAACAAAGTTCACTAAAAGTAACTGTAACGAAAAAACAAAACTTTTTCTTTTTTTCTTTTTTTTTCTTTTTGTTTAATAAACTGTCTTTGGTAATGGCTTATTGAAAGTTAAGGGCTTTTTGTTCAACTAAGGCGAAGGGAAGATGATGAAAAGCTATCGGGTCCTTCGATCGTTCAGATCCTAAGGTCTTTAGGTCTTTGGGTCTCTTGATTTTTAGGTCATTAGATCTTTGTCTCCAGGTCTTTTGGTCTTCAGATCTTTAGGTATTCAGATCCTCAGGTCTTCAGATCTTTACGTTGGGTTTGCAGACCTTTAGATATTTAGGTTCTCAGATCTTTAGGTCTTCAGAATTTTAGGTCCTAAGATTTTTAAGTCTTCAAATATTTAAGTCTTCAGATATTTGGGTCTTCATATCTTCCAGTCTTCTTAGGATCCTCAGGTCTTTCGATCATCACACCCTTCAATCCTCAAACTTCCCACAGCGCATCCTTGACAAAGCTCAAATAAGTTCCTCCCTCGGCAGCCAGAACAAAAGTCTTCGCATCGAACCTCATCTCGGGCAGAGTTCGATCACATTTCTCTACTCGATAGTTCTTCAAAATATGGATCAACCCGGTCTTGACCTGCAGCAGACCCAGAATGCTGCCGATACAACCCCGCGGTCCACTGCCAAAGGGCAGATACGACATGGGTGTGTGCGTGTGTCGTGCTTCGGGCGCGAAACGCTCCGGATCGAAGCGAAGCGGGTCGGGCCAGAGCTGGAGAAGATCGATCGATTGTTATTAAAGCGATGGATTGTTAAATTTATCAAACTCTCACCTTTGGATCCCGATGCAGGCCCAACACCGAGATGTAGACCGGCATCCCTTTGGGCACGCTGAATGAGCCGAAGGGCTGCAACGAGTACCCCTTGTCCGTGGTGCAAACACGATCCAGAAACGAGGTGGGCGGATACAAACGCAACACCTCGCTGACCACCATCCGCAAATAGAGCATTTCATTTAACGTCTCATAGTTTATTTCACCACGATCGCGATTCAAAGCCTCACGAATCTCTCGTCGCAAACGTTGCTGCACCTCCGGATGCTTGGCCAACTCATACAGGGCGAAGGTGATCGTCGACGATGAAGTGTCGAAACCGGCCAAGAGAAGAAAGGCCGCCTGGGCCACAAAGAAATCCCTCTTGTTGACCACACTCGACGTTCCCTGCTCACGTTTCAACCCAATGAAGATGTCGATCAGATCATTTCGTTTGAGTCCACTTCGTTCCCGCTCCTCGATCACATGCTCGATCGAATCACGCATGAAGCGCTCGTATTCCGGTGAATAAAGATGAGTTCCGACTCGTCGCACCGATTGCGGAAAGAAGAACATCGTGAAGAGATGGAGAATCCGCAGTGGACGTGGTTCGTTCACCTCGATGCACATGCGACGAAAGTCAGCGCTGGGATTCTCCAGGCTGTTGGCCTGAACACCGAAGGCCAACGAGGCGATGAGGTCGGTGGTGAAGAGAGCGCACATCTCCTTCACCTCGGTGATCGTTGACTTCGTGACCGGGTCGAAGGGAAGCGTCGCCAGGTGCTTCTCCAAATTGAAGCCAATCTAGAAATGAATCAATTTTTTAAAATCATGATTTAAATTCGTGAAATCATGATTTAAATTCATAAAATAATTGGTCAACCAACCCGTTGGAGCAGCGGATACATCTGCCTCACCTTCCCGTAGGCAAAGAGTGGCGTGAAAATCTGATGAATCTCCTTCCAGATCTCGTACTTGGCAAAGAACAGATTCAACGAGCCCATGGCATCGCCCTCGGGATCCGTGGTCTCGAAGCGACTGGAGAAACAGCTGAAGTCGGTGTTGAGGATGCGTTTGATCAGCTCCGGATCGCGCAGCAGAAGCGCATGATTGTGCAACACATGGATGCCGACGAAGGGTTCGTCGCGAGCTCGAACATCGTCGTAGAGCTGTTTGAATTGATCGCCAAAGCAGCAACGATAGAGCAGCAGATCGAGGACGTTGCCGACGAGAGGAGACGACGGAATGTGGGGGACGTTGCGTCGTTGCCAATAGCCAAAGTGCTGACGATTCCAAACAAACAGCAAAGCGATGATGATGGCCAAAATTCCACCAAGTATGAGGAACATTTCTAAAATTTCACTAACATTTTATTTCAATGCACTCTTGTTACTCGTTTATATGGAACACCTCAAATGATAACTATTTATACGCTAATCAGTTGCATTCACCAAACAACAACATCATCGTCGTTATTCATTCACCATATGACGGCGATAAGGTCTGATGTTGTTTGGCTTCTGCTCGGATTTTGAAAAAGCTTCCTAAAGCTATGTTTAATATTTCTAAAGGTGTTGTTAAACTAATTAGAACCTTCCAAAAATCTCCAATGATCTCCATGTTTAGGCCAAAATAGTTTCCTTTCAAATAAAAATGAAATTCGAAATGTTTTGTTCTTCTTTTATTTAAACCATTGAAGTTTATTATTGAATTTCTATTCTATTAAAATTATACAGTAAATCGAAAATTAAAAATTCAAATCACATTTTATTTATAACATATACAAAGAATAGTTAATCGTAATAAAAATTATAATAACTATCTCAAATAATAATAATAATTGTTATAATGATAAAAATTTGTTTACACAAACAAACGAACAGACAGATAGACAATTAATTGCCTTTAATTAGTTACACAAAATTAAATATTTAATTTAATTAATTTATTCCTCTTGTTTAATTTATGAAAGAACTTAACTAGAATTCATTTTATACAAAATCTTATAATGATTCATATGTACTTAATATTTTATTAATATTATTTTTATGTTTTCGCATAAATATTGCAATAATACAGACATAGCGGTTGTATGTGTATGTGGGTGAAGGTGTTATTGTGGTGTTTATGTGTGGGTAGGTTGTTGTTGTTGTATTAGCAGACATTGAAATACATAAAATTTGAATATGAGACCGAAAAACAATGACACTTCTCACTTGGCTTGGAATTAGTTTTAAAATCCGAATAAAATTCTATTATTTTCGTTCTAAGATTAAAAAATAATAATTGGATTGATTAAAAAAGAAATAACTAAACGAACGAGTTGCAATATATGCATGTATGTATATATAATAATATGTTTGTATAAATATAAAACAACGACTATTACTATATGTAATTAATATTATTGTAATTATTATTATTTTTAAATGTAGCTAAAGTAATAATTGTATTTCTTCTTCTGTTTTGATGTTATTGTAATTGTTATTGTTATTGTATATGTATGTAAGCATATTAAATGAATTGCATACTTTCAGGCAGCGAAATTAACTGCAAAGCGCGAAGCTTCAAATTTTTGCTGAACATGTGACGACGTTTCGTTTTGTTTTGTTTTTCTTCTATTATCTATTTAATTTTCAAAATTTACAACATTTTATTATTTATTTTATAGTTGAAACTTTTAGCCATATATACTTGGTTATAGTTTGAAATAGTTTTCTTGTAAAATGGAAATGACTTTGCAAAGCGTTTGAACGACGATTTCTCAATATTTTCTTCAATTGTTTTCAACACCTATTTATTTTAGTTGTTCTATGGAGTAGTTGCTTTAACAATTTATTTGGGAACAGTGTATTTTCTTCGCGTATGCATTGTTGATTACTTGTTTTTAAGTTTTGCTTCTATGTTGGTTTTGCAATTTAAACTTAAGCATTAAAATACATTAGATTTTGTTATTGTATTGAAATTAAATGTAGTACTTTCTTTTATATTATTTTAAATTACTATTAATGCAATACTAAATTTATAGTTTTCTCTTAATCTGTACGTGTAGTAGTAATAGTTCTTCTTCTTCATCATCCTATTCTCCTTCTGCAGTGGTTGCTTGTTGTAACAATTATTGTTGTTAAATTTAACAGACTTTCACAAATGCTGTTGTTGGTGTTGCTGTTGTTGTTGTTGCTGTTGTTGTTGCTACTACTATCTTGGATTCTGCATGACCACCTGCTTGAAGGCGCCGGCCGAGACGCGCGACTTGACCTCGTGGCTGCCCAACGAGGCGGTCCCATCACGCGCTATATACAACTGCAGACCGGAAGCTATATCGAAAGAGAGAAATCAATAATAAATAAATCCAAAGATATATTCACATGCTACTCACTCTCAGCGGACTCCTCCAGCTGATCCAATTTGGTGTCCTTCAGAATCTCATCGATTAGGGAATTCGGATTGACGCGCGTCTCCTCGACACGATCCGAGACTCGCGGCGCCCCATCGTCCATGGCGCCCTTCTTGCGTTTCTCGGCGGCGGTTTTCATGCGATCAAGAGATCCTGTTTCACTTATAACTAACGAACCGGAACTGGGGTTCCTAAGACGAAGGCGTCACGAACAAGGTGGCGATGAACATCATGATGATGATGACATTGATTGAATGTCCAACGGCGAGGTCGACAAAGGTGAGCACAGGAAATTGAGTGGAGGGAAGAGTTGAGAGAAGAAAAACATATCAAATTAATAATATTTTCCAAGTAGATTTTATAATATAATAATCGTAATAAAAAATATGAGAAAATAAAAACTAAAACTAAGCAGAGACGTCACAAGACACTAGAGCAGAGAGTGCGAAACTTGGAGGGAATGCAAGTATGGGTCGGTGTGTGTGTGTGTGTGCGTTAAGGGTGCAACAAAAATATTAGTAGTGGTGTGAGTGAGAGCAGGACGACATGTACATAAAATGAGGTCAAACGGAATAGAAGAGATGCGAAAGAAGGTCAAACTAAATATGAGAAGAGAGAGATGCAAAAGAAGGTCAAATAGAATAGAAGAGAGAGAGAGATTGAAAAGGAGCGAGAGATTTAAAAGGAGAGAGAGAAATAAAATAGGAGAGAGAGAAATAAAATAGGAGAGAGAGAAATAAAATAGCAGAGATGCAAAAGGAGCGAGAGAAATAGGAGAGGAGAGAAATTCAATTGAAGGACGAAGATAAATAGGAGAGGAGAGAAATACAATAGAAGGACATAGATAAATAGGAGAGGAAATAAGAGAGGAGAGAAATACAAAACTAGGTCAAAAAGTAGGAAATAGAGATGCAATAAATGAGGTCAAGGAGAGCAAGATAGATATGCAGCAATTAGGTCAAGAGACTTGTGTGTATAGAGAGGAAAAGAATTGCATACAAGGTGAACAACCAGTAGAAGATTAATTATACATTCGATAAAAGCTTAAGAGTTAACAGAAATCATTCTTAAAGATAGCTTACAATGGTATATCAAAAAATGATATTAAAAAAATCATATCACAAAATGATATACAGGAAAAAAAACTATTATATAAAAATTATTACATAAAAATTATTATATAAAAAAATGATTCATCAAAAAATAGTATATTCAGAGTAAATAAGCAGAAGCTCATCCTAAAGGGAGAGAATTTGGAAAGGGTTTTTTTTTACATTAAACTCTTAGAGGAGAATTTTCATTTATGTATGTAATTTTGAAATTTTGCGTCTGAATACAGTTTGGATACGATGAAAATATTCATTTTATTTTTCAATAGCACATATTAATTAGCAACATATTTTTTCCAATTTTTCAACAATTTTAACATTTTTGAAAATTTTTAGATTTTTCAATACTTCGGCCGATGTTGTTGGAGTCGAATTAGGGTCTCATTTTACCAATCATTATAGAAGGATTATACATGGAACATCAGAGGAAATGAGAAACTACTTAAAGTCGAAAACATATCGAGAAGAAACAATAAATAATGTAATGTGGAAAATATGGAACAGATGATAATAAAATTAGTCTGATAACTAACTGGACAAAATCAATATTCATAGAATAAAATGGAAAACTGGTAACATAGGACAAATCAATATAGGAAAATTCGGAAATGACAATATAGCAAAAAATCAACATAGTAAAATTTGAAATTTATAATATAGGTAAATTTGAAGATGGCAAAAAATGGAGGCATGCCAAGAGTAATGAAGAAAAAAGGATATCAATGACAAACATTCAGACGAGCAAAGAAAGTGGGAAATCAAGGACATCAGAAACGAAATAAAAGAGATCGGAACGAAAACAGAGCACTTTGAAAAGAAAGAAGAGTAATGGAAAACCGAAGAAGAGCAAAAAGAACGAATCACGAGCAATAACAAACGAAAGAGGAGCAGTAAGAAATCAACGACGAGCAATAAGAAACGAAAGAGGAGCGATAAGTAACAAAAATAGGATAAATCAGAAATGATTTAAATGATGAACTTGAAACGAACATCGTGACGCTGGGTCTTCGGATCAGCTGAGTGGTCGCGAGCGGCGACAACGAGGCACCACCGCCGCCACCGATGACGACGACGCCAGCTGAGGAGCCGCCAACGTTGACAGCGATGCCGGCGGCGGCGCCACTGCCGCCGACGCAGACGCCGCTGCCAATGCCGACGACGCCACAATTGCTGCCGCAGGCCATGGCTGAGGTGCCGAGTGAATCGCCGACTGCGGCCGATGTTGTTGCTGCTGTGGTCGATGTCGATGACGAAAGCAACAGCGAAGCAGCGGAGGGATTCGAGCGTATGCTGCAAGCATCCGTGGGACTGGCGGCCAATGATGATGATGATGTTGTTGCATTGTTGTAAGCGTCACCAGAGCCAGAGGCGCCCTGACAATGGTGACTCTGGTTGCGGCCCTGATTTTGTGCTGCAGGGCTACCGCCACCAGGGCTGCCACTGCTGATGATGATGATGCCATTGTTGTTGCAATTGCTGTTGTTGTTGCCCGGTGAACCTACTAACGATTGGTGATGCTGATGGTGATATTGGAATTGTTGATGTTGCTGTTGATTGAATTGTTGCTGCTGCTGCTGTTGATGTTGGAGTTGTTGCAACTGTTGTTGATGCATCTGTTGCTGTTGCTGCAACGTTGACGTCATACTGAAGCCATCGACAACATCGCTGCCAACACTCGATGTCGTACAGTGGAAAGTGATGGCGGCACCGCTGCTGCTGCTGCTGTTGCTGTGATTGCTGCCGCCGCCGTTGCTGCTGCTCGACGACGAATGATTCGAATGGATGCTGCCCAGCGTCCCATACGATGGACTCGCATTGGGGTTCGCATTCGCATTTGGATTTGGGTTCGAACATGTCGTCGATGCTGGTGCCGTGGTTGCAATCGATGAAATCTGCCGATTGCTGCCGTCGAGCAGACGTCTCGGTACACCGGTGATGCTTCTGTGCATCGGTGTGTTTGTGTGTGTGTGCGCGTGTGCACCGTGGGCGATGGAGGGGGGCGTGCCGTGGACGACATTCACAAAAGCAATATTTTTATTTATTTATTTTATTGCAAGAGACGGTAAGACATCGGAGAGAGAGAGAGAGAAACACTTAGTTTAATTGAAAATCATTCTAAACGGAAAAAAAATTCTCATCTTCTTCTCTTTTTTTTTGCAAGGAAATCAACATAAAAAAGATTTGAATTTTTCAGCGAACATTTTAGAGGTAAATAAAAATCTTTAAAAGAAAATCAAGGTGTTTGTGAGGTGTAAGAGAGTATGAGTGAATGTGTATATGTGTTTGTGATACGATCGAAACAAAGCTTTCAAAATAATCAAACATAACAGAAGACAAAGCTTTCAGAAGCTTTAACAATTAACACTGAGAACACGAAATTAAACACAAACCACTGAATATAATTTTAATTTTGAAGCTTTGAAGCTAAAGCCAATAAATTTTGATATTCTTATTAAAAGCAATAGAGGATCGATGAAACCATCAATAGTGGATCGATCAATCCATCCATAGATAATCGTTGAAACAATTCATAAGAGAAAGTTGAAATAATCAATGGTGTATTATTGAAACAATTAATAAAAGATTGTTGAAACCATCTATGGAGGATCATTAATCAATTCATAGAATCCATAAAGGATCGTTGAACGAATTCATAGAAGAACATTGATGACTGAAACCATCCATAAAAGATCGTGGAAACCATAAGTAGAATATCGTGGAAATGATCTACAATCCACAATCCTATGACCATAAAGTTTTCTAAAATATTCACAAAAGTTCTCATTTAGGCCCAGAGAATTTACCATCCCCACCCTAATTAGATTATAATGAAGGCTCTGAGGGTGGTGCAAAAGGTGGCAGCAGCAACAGCGATAAATGCAACCTGCTGCCAGCAAGAACAATAACAACATCATCGCAGTCGTCGAGGACAACAAGGACAACGACCAAGGCAATAAATAATAATCCTAGTTTCCGTTGTCGTCATGCTGGGAGAACACCAAATGGCGAATGAGACAGAGAGAGAGAGTCAGAGGCGGAGAGAGAGAAAGAGCTCCAAATGGATGGAAATTAGAGAGGAAAAGAGAGATATGGGGAGAATCAGAGAGAGAGAGAGAGAGGAATTGCATTTTAAATCAAGTCCCGAAAGGACATTAATCACAATCCATCCCGAGTCCAGCGAAAGAACAAAAAAAACGAACTTCGCTGCAACCGGCAGGAGGCCAAAGAGATAAATCAAAGCGAGAGGGTCAAATAGAGGAAGAAAGAGAGGGTCAAATAGAGGGAGATAGAGAGAGGGAGCGAAAGAGATGGTTGGCAGTTTCCCTGCTTCTCTGAACAACATGTGGGTCAGTGGAGTCAACAGCGAAAACTCTGGAGAATCCATCCTCAATTCCGACACACAATCGAAAGTTTGAAATTGCATTATTTTCGCTTCGTATATTATCGTGTTGTATCCTTGATGTCCTTCCATCCTTCCTTTTTCTTTAAATAAGCTCAGGAGAATTCGTGATGGAGATAAAATTTGAGGTGGAGATGAAATTTTGTGGTGGAATGAGGTGAGTTTATTGAAGTTAACTGACCCGTTGACCCAAACACGATAGAGATATATTTTCTCTCTTTTTTTTCCCTGCAATCTTCCTATTGTTATTGTTTTTGATATGCTTCCTAGGACCAAAGGACATTGAAGTCAAGTGTCGGAAATTTGTTACTGCAGTTGAAAACCTGGCAGCAGCCAAGTTAAGGAGATCATAAATTAAGTCAAGTGGCAATATCTCCTTCGGTCACTGCATCGGAGTCTCAAAGATTTGCATTTCAGATGAGATTGTGAGAATTCTTACGAAGTTGCTGTGAATTCTTAAAACTTTCAGTGAATTCTTTAAACTTGGCGAAAATTCTTCAAACTTGCTTCACGAAGTTTTCATTGAAAAATAATATAATGCACAAGAAAACGCTTAAATGTGGGAAAAACAAGAAAAAACTTAAATTTAGAGAAAACAAAAATAAGCTTAAGATGATAAAATTCTTATTTCTGAGACAATGCACAGAAACACAAAGAATAGAAATTAGAAAACAATTCTATAACACAACAGTAACGGCAAAAAACATGAAATCGAAAACAATTAATTTAAATAAATAAATAAATAATATATAAACAAAATTCTTAAAATATACAAAACACCTTATGAACGACTTATTTTTAAACCATCACAATTCGGGAGGAAAAATAATGAAAATCAAACCAATGAAATATCAGGTTAGTAAAAGGAAACATCATTAAATAGAAAAATTAATTTGAATTTACAGAAAAATCATGAAAATAATTAATGGAATAAAACAAAAGCAAAGTTTATGGACTTGGTTATATCTGATATTATTAGAGATCTCAGTTTCATAATCGATGACGAGGATCAAAAGTAATATCAATAATATTTTTCATTCAGTTTCACCTCGTCAACCATTAAACTTATGCTAATAAAATGCTTTAAGCCATGATTTAAACCCCATCATCACCATAAAAACCCTTTTGCCCAAATTAACTCGTTAATCGTGGAAAACTACAGACGATCCAAAGAGTTAGTACAAAGCTTAATAAATACTCCAAGGGACCCAACATAAAATGAGGATCCGGAATCCCTTTGGAAAGCTGCAAAGTGAAACCAAACCCAACGAGGTTCGATGAACAGGAAGTGCTTTGGGTGGGAGTTGAATTAAATTGAGTGAAAGTGCAAAACGATTGGGGGTGGGACACAGAGAGAGAGAGAAATAGAGAGAGAGCGAGAGTGTGTGGAGTGAAAGTGAACGCGTCGAGGACAGAGACAAAGAGCGTGTGTGAGGAGAGAGAGGGGGAGAGAGTGAAGCAAACGCGATGAAACTTAAACGAATGGAATCAGCGATTGATTGCTCTGAGTTTTAGATTTTTTGTGACTTGTTTTTAATTTTTTCAATATTTTTTAAATTTTTTTTTTTATATTTTTTTTGTATTTTTTTAATATATTTTTTTGTAATTTTTTTTTAATTTTTTTTTATTTTTTCTTTTTTATTTTTCTTTATTTTTTTCATTTTGATGACTATGACTACGAACCTCATTAACTCGTAGGCGGCGTTGGTCGAATGCGGACGAACGAACATCGTCTCCTGATGGGCCAACGTCATCTGTTGCTGTTGCTGCCGATAAAGATGATGATGATGATTGTTGAAATGATTCGTCGAAGACCCTGACGAAGCCGAAGACGAAGCAGACGACGCTGAAGTTGTCGACGATGCCGATGATGAGGACGATGACGACCCAGAGTTCGTTGTTGCCTGTTGTTGTTGATGGAATTGTTGTTGTTGCTGCTGTTGTTGTTGATGGAATTGTTGTTGTTCCGCTGTGGTAAACCCAAACGAATGTCGCACCGGTGTCGAACTCTTCATGATACTTCGACGATACGCTCGCTCAAAAGGCGTCCGCGACATAAACGAGGCCGACGAATTCGGATCGGTGAGGAGTTTACTCAACCGATCATGTGAATAGAGTTCGGTCAGCGATCCATGCGAGTGTTGCAAATGTTGAAGGTGTTGTTGATGTTGTTGATGGTAGAATTGTTCAACGTTGGAGGTGGCGCCCGTCGTCGTCCCTCCCCTTGGAACGACTCCATCGACGGTATCGTAGCTGAGCAGGCGACTGCTGGAGGGCGTCGCCTTCTCGGCCGATTGCGTCGTGCGCTCCGGGAACGGCGGCCGTCGCGCCGACGTCGGTGTGAGAAACGGATCCGCCTCGATCCGATCGCCAACCACATCGGGAATTGTGCCCATCGATCGGATCTTTTGAATCGGATAGTGATAATGATGCGGATGCTGTTGAATCGATGGTGATGGAGTCGGTGTCTCGTTGTCGTTGCCGATGAACTTGGCATTGCCCACCTTGTTCTTCAAGAACAACTTTCCCGAGGTGGTCGACGTGGTCGAATTCTTCCGTTGTCTTTGCTGCAAATTGAAACGCATCTTATCCTCGAGCGATTGTTCGCGTATCCGTTGGAATTCCGCTCGCACCTGTTGCTCCGAATAATCGTCGAAACAGAGATTATTCAACGATTTCATCTTGGGAATCTTCGCTTGCGCATGCTCCGCTTGCTGCTTGAGGCGACGCGGTGAATTCCGGTCCAACTCTTGCGAGGCTCGATGGAATTCCATCTCGAGTATGGAAAGATTTTCCATCGATTTGATTTTCGCCACACGAGGCGTATGGAAATTCTCATCGAGTCCCGAATCGTCGGCCGTCTCCGATTCGCTGCCGCTCTCGTACGAGTCACGACTTCCGCTGCCGGCGCTTCCGCCACTGCGACGTGTCGACGCGACGCTGCGGAAGGTGGGCGACGGTGTCTCGAGGTACTTGAGATTGGTGGTTGTGATTGTGTTGATGGTTGTGATGCCGCCGACGCCGATGGGGGTGGAGAACGCGGAGGACGAGGTGGAGGAGCCGCGCGGCTGGGGGGAGGTGGGCGGCATCTCCGAGAGGGGCGTCCGGAATTCCTCGATCAGGTCATGGATCGTCGAGTTGGGGGTTTGAAAGAGAAGTTCCTCGGTATCGAGTTCTTGGCTGCACTCATCGCAGCCTAATTGTTTGTTGTGGTTGTGATGATGATGGTGGTGTTCGTGATGATGTTGCTGTAGTAGTTGTTGTTGTTGCTGCTGCAACATCTGCTCGTGTTGCTGCAACAGCGATGGGATATTCAGACGCATCACTTGGATCGCTCGCTGATTGAGTCTATTGAGGAGAGAAACGGATTTGCTGAATCTGCTCGATGGGTGGTGGGTGGATGGTTTTCATTGTTGTTGTTGTATTCAACGGTGCATTTGTTGTTTGTATGACGATTTTTAATCGGTTTTGGATTTTTAATCGATTTTGGATTTAAGGTCGATATTCGATTTTTAGTCGATTTTCGATTTATAATCGATTATTGATCGATATTTAATTTTTATCGATTTTATACGATTTTCAGTTTGGATATCAGAAATAATTGCATTTCAAGCGGAAGCATTGCAGCATTGTTTAAAATCGTTGTTGGATCGTTATTTTGAAGATATTTTTATTTTTGTAGTTTTGAAAAACCAACCATATTTTTGTTGTATTTTGTTTGTTTGTTTTTGGCAAAAGGGGAAAATTAAATATATAAGAAAAACAAAAACAAATAATTAGCGTGAAAAAAACGGTAACATAAATAAAAACAAAACAAAAATTAAATAAAAGGAGGTGGAGGCGAAAGAATTTCAAGTGCTAAAAACTATTAATTTTAGTACCAAAAACAGTTGCGTTTAGTACTAAAAAATACTTTTTCCAGTATTTTTTTTTTGTTATATTTTCTACCCGATGACCCATGTTTGAGAGTTTTTTTTTTACAAAGTTCTACGAGTGTTTAAAGAGTCTAAATACATGGTGTAGTTAATCCGTTTCCATTGGTTATTCGATAATAGCATTAAATATGTTAGAGTATTGAGTGTAGAATTTGATTTATCGCAAGATATGTCAAGAAAATAGGTTCAGAGGATCATTTCAGAAGAGTTTGGAAAATGGAGAGAGAGAGCGAGAGATAAGGAGAAAACCTTTACAAGATAATGATAAGTACTTCTATCATAAACATTTAGGTCCTTTAAAAGTTATGAAGATTTAATTAGAAATAAATTATTTTCACACTTCTTATTTCCTCTCCAATGAAGTACAATAGTAAATATAATGATTTTGTCCATGAGTTTAGAGAATTAATAAAAATTTTATAACTATGTATATAAATATATATCAAAGAAGAAAGAGATACAACCAACGATGAATAATGAAACATGAGTTCAAGAACTTCAAGTAAATTAAACCGATCCTCATTTGGGTGTGAATAAATTCCCAATAGAAATCATTTCTATCGATGTACTAGAGAAGAAATCATCAACTTCAAAAATTATTAATCAATCCTTAGATCAATAATATACTAGAATATAAATGATAAATAACTATTAACTAGTAGTGAGCGAAACTAGTTGAATATAAGATTCCATTTAAAGATAAATAATTAATAATCTATAATTGCTAAACAATTTATGAAATTTCTAAATAATAAATTTTCTAAATCATAAAATGTATAATTATTAAAGAACTATGAAACTAACTAAAAAGTAAAAAATTTCGAAATAATTAAAACGAATGTAATATAGTAAATGTTTTGTCTCATATGTATCATGTACGTGTAATATATGTATTAAATAAAAAGAAAATTTCTGAAGAATTCAGAAAGAACTCTGAGTTTTTAGGGATATTTCTTCAATTTGAAGTTAAGAAAAAAGTAGATAAATTATGTATTTTGATATTCAATTAGGAAAAGTAGAAAAAATATGAATGTTGGTACCGAATTTGAGGAAATTCCAAAAGCTTTGATATATTAGGAAACGTTTAAGCAATAAATTCCTCAATTTGGATTTCGGCGTCAAACTCAAGAGGGAGGGAGGCAGTGAAAACAAAATAAAATCCTTTGCATTCTCAAGCATTTTAATTTGAAAATATTTTCAACATCGTGTCACTCGGTGAAAACAACATGTTGCCGCAAACGGCTGCAAATTGAAATTTCCCCAACTCAACCCCTTCAAAATTTTCTGTCTTCATCTCGAAAATACAGAACAACAGAGAGAGCACAGAGAAAGAAAAACAACAGTTTTTCACGAGTGCGAAAAACAATTTTCATTGAAGAGAAACATCAGACGAAACGAAAAGGAACGGAATGAAATCCAAAAGGCAAGAAAAACAAACATATTTCAATGCAAAGTTTAAGGTCAAATGACAGCAGCCATGCGGACGAACTCAGTTCGTATTCAGTTGTTGTTCATGTTGTTATAATTATTGTTGTTCTTATAATTCTTGTTATTGTAATTATTGTTGTTGTTGCTGTTTGCGATATACACCGAGAATGCACCGAGAGCAAAAGCAAATTTAATTTCTTGGCCACAATTCAAAAATAACAATAATTGATTCTGAAACGTTTCATATTTTTTAATATAAATTTTATATACGAGTGCTGAAAGTTTTTGGCGCCTCAAAATGAGACGAGAGAGAAAGAGAGAGACGAAGAATTAAAGAGAAACGGGGAGAAGACAAAGTAACGTCTGCAATTAATAATGCCGGAATTTGTAGCAACATTTTATGTACATAAATATCATCAAAGTATGAAAAATGCTCATACTACCCAAAGTTAAAGAGTCAAAGAAAAATAAAAATGAGACCAACATTTTCTACTTTCCATTGATGAAACTATTTCATGAGAGAGAAAAAAATATTCATAATTTTAGAAACATTTTCAAATTACGCACAATAATTTCGTATGAATAACAATTTTAGAAACTAATCAAAATACTTGGTATTTACAATAATCAATAACGAATGAGAAAGAAGTACAAAATTTAGTATTTAGACATGTAATTTAGAAAAACTAAGCAATATTTACAATGAAAGTTAATAATTTTTTGATTGTAATGGAAATTTGAAAATTCGATATAGAAAAGAAACAGAGGAATCGGTATTATTTATATGTAGATAGATGCTTTAGAATAAGTAGGGCTTGAAAGTAGTAGATGCGTAGTAGTAATAGTAGTAGTAGGCAGTGTACACAGTTGTTGTTGTTGTTAGTATGGTTTTAACTTATGTTTTGTTTTTGTTCTTGTTGTAGTAGTTATTGTTATTATTATGATAATAATAAACATTGTTATTATTATTATTGTTTTAATCATTAGCAATCAAGGCATAACGAACGTACAAAAAAATTGTAATTTTAATAAAAATCGAATTAGTTTGGCAGAAATAAAAATATAATAGAATATAATTATTTGCCTTCCCTGGCCAGGAAGTTTGGTCATAATGATGAGGGCGCAGAATTCGGTTCGAGGGGCAGGGGAGAAAATTACGTAAACAAAACACTTACCTTGCATGCCCCGAATCGCCTTCAGAGCTTTGCCTCGAATGTTGACTGTGCGAAAAACTACTGTAACCGGAACCTTTCGACATCTGGACGAAGGAACAAGAAGAAAAGGAATTGATTAAAGAGGAGAATATTTATATTATAAAAATACAATTCACTATATATTGGAGAGCTTTGTATTAAATTAATTGCACCTGTTAAAATATTTAAGTTAATTAAATTAACCAACAACATTATTTAAATATTTCAGTATAATATTTTGAATTTAAAAAATATCACTCAAAGTACATATCTTTTGTATTTTATACTCGAAGAAACGATCCTCTCATGATCGTTATTTTTTTCATCCACAATGTTTTTGGATCTGTTCCCAATATTAGGGTTTTGTATTAAATTAAATTAAACTGTTCAATATTTGAATTTTAAATTATCTAACGACAAACTTTAAATATTTTTAGAAATAAAATTTGAGTTCAAAGAATATCACTCAAAGTACATATATTTTATCCTGTATATCCGAAAAAACGATTCTCTCATGATAGTTATTTTTTTAATCATGAGCGAAAATGATCCGAGAGTGGAAATCGTTTTCATACAATTTATAATGTTATTCCGAAATGAAAACGTTATTTTTTATAATACGGCACATGATCGCAAATTTTGTACTCATGAGCGATATAAATTCTTCGTCTCACATCGATTCGATTATCAACGCTCATGATTATCCCTCGTGAATGAAAAACATAATTCAATTAAAATTTTCAGCTATTAAAAATATGATATGGGCATTTATAAATTAAAAAATATTGATCTGAATCGAATTCCGAATTCTCGCTACTTACTTGACTAGTATTACTGGAATTCCTCGAGTGGCCCATCTCCATGATGGACGACGTTCCTCCAGTCGTTGCGCCCCCTCCTCCGCCGCCGCCGACCGTTGTCGTGCCGCAGTTGTTGCTGCCGATCACGAAACCTCCGCCGCCGCCGCTGCCGCCGGTGCCACCGATGCCGCCATACGGCAACATCTGTTGGGCGTTCGTCAGCGTCGATGAGGACGTCAACAGCGACGTCGACGGTGGATAGGAAGCTTGTTGATATTGTTGTTGTTGCTGTTGCGACTGCTGCTGTTGTTGTTGCTGCTGCTGTTGCTGTTGCTGGAATAATACGTCCGTGGTGATTGTTGTGGCCGATTCCGATGATTCCGACAGACCCGAATCGGTGACAATCGATGCGATCAACAGCTGCGGATCTAAGTCTTGATAAAACAACAAATCGGATTTTTTCTTTGTCAGAGAACCAAAACCCGATGAGGTTTGAGAATTGGAAATACCATCATCTCGTGCGGAGGACACGGGGCGTGTCGTCGCCAGATTCGTGGCGCTATTCGTTGGCATCAGCGCCGAGGAGCCGACAACCGGAATCGCGGCGCTGCTGTTGCTGCTGACAAGGCCGCCACCGGGCAGTGGGCCGCCGCCGCCGCCTCCTCCTCCGGTTGTGGCGGTGGGTGTCTGAAGGCCGAGGCCGGTGGCTGAGTTCGCGTTGGCGCCAACCGACGAGGCCAAATCGTCCGGCGAAGACTTCTGCTTGTTCTTCAGATTCGGCGTCGGACTGGCAGTGGGCGTGGAAATAGAAAAATTGGACAAAAGATTAATGAGCGAACAAATTAAAGAGAGAGAAAGAGTGGAATGAAAAGAGATAGAATGGAAAAGATGAAAAGACTCACGCCTTGAAGAGAATATCCCCGCTGACCATGTGCATCTTGATGGACACTCGCAGCATGGAGTTGTCCAGGCGATGACGCGAATCATAGCCCTCGAGCAGGAAGCGCCGCGACGTGAGGCCGGCGCCAGCGAATTCGGCAAGATTTAAATCGATGAAGCCCAATTTGTAATAGCTTCGTCCGCCCTTCATCTCCTTGCGTATGGAGATGCGGAGATAGCAGGGATCCAAGACGCCCGTCGAAGCGTTCGCGGACATTTTGCAGGGAAACTCGAAACTTCGATTCCATTCCACACGGTGATTGCGAACTTCCTCACTATAGAAAGAGAAAATAATTGATTTTATAAGAAGTTTATTAGAAAATTTATGAGAAAAATAGAATAGTAAAACTTACCGACTACTGTACTCCTGAAAGGATCCACCATCGAGGAGACGTATCTTCGCGAAGAGCACCTCATTGACCAGAGCTACCTCGACCAGGTCTTGCAGCTGAACCTCAACATTGAACTTGTACTTCTTCTTTTTCATCATAAAGGCCATACCAGGGGCGCTAGGCCCAAGTAAGGTCATTCACTGATGGCGACCGCACTCGAATCCGCCTCTGGCCGCAGCTTGTTGTGGAGACGGAAACGGAAGGAATCGGAATTGAGTTGGTGTTGGTGTGGTGCGGTAGACACACACGCACACTCACACACACACAAAGAGACAATTTCAATCACCGCCAATAAAAAAAAAGTGCTATAAAATTATAATAAAATTCTCACAACACTTGAAATTATTGAGAATTTTTCTCGTGCTTTCTTTCTTTTGATTTTGCTTCTGATTTCTTTGTTGCTACTATTGTAGTTTGATTGTTGTTGTTGTTGCTGGTATTTACGACATTATTGCGGTAGTTGTTGTTGTTCTTGTTGTTTTATTGATTACGTCAGCCTTCTTCAATATTGTTGGTAATGGTTGGTGTTGTTCAATTCTAGCAAAGGAAGAGAAACAGAAGAAAAAAAGGAAAATAATTAAAAATTAATTGGAATATTGAAAATGATCGGGGGACTTTTTTTTGTTCGTTCCGAGAAATGAGGCTGAGAGAGAGAGGGGATGAGAGCGGAGGTGGAGGACAATAAATAGGCATGAAGAGAGAGAGAAAGAGGCATCTGAGGGATGAGTAAAAGGCCTCTGGGGGGAAGAGAAAAACGCGTCATGGCAAGAAGGAAATGTTGTATTCTCTCGAGGGAGAAAAGTGCAAGAATTTATTGTTATCCGGACATGATTAATTTTTAATTTTGTTGAAAGTTCAAAACGATCGATCGGTTTCATGGGTTTGGTTTCGCTCAATTAAATTTCCTTCAATTCCGTTCAGTTCTCTTCCTTTCAGTTCAACTTCGTCCCTTTCAGTTCAACTCCGTCCCTTTCAGTTCAACTCCGTCCCATTCAGTTTCAGTTCAATTCAGTTCAAGAGCCTATTTTATGGCCATTAAACTTTCAGTAGTTGTCATTTCTTTGCACTGGGGCCACCCTGGTCATGGCCCGACATCGTTGTGTTGCGTGTTGGCAGCTGTTTTTAACAAGGCTGGAATGGGGAGAAGCACGAAATCACTTCGCCTGCTCCACCACATGGAGGAGGTCGTAAAAGTCACTCGCACCGCAGCACGGAAGGTGCCGTTAATGGTTTTAATCCAACTCCGACCTTTAACGAGGGAAGGAAGAATGGATGGAGTGAAGAGGGGCGAGAAAAAAAACATACAGTATGTTTTTAGGCGCAGACCAATTTGCAAACACTTCACAGAAATGTCAGCACATAAAGAGGTATGAGACAATGCAGGAAAACTAAGTGAGATAGAGAGAGAGAGAGAGAGTGAGATAGAGAGAGAGAGAGTGAGCCAGAGAGAGAGAGAGAGTGTAAAATATACCGCTAGTTATCTAAAAATAGCCTCTCGTTCACGCCATTAAAAGGCCCAAAAGAAAAGAGAAGAAGAGTTTTATTCGAAACCATTAATTTTTCGGCTCATAAAAATTACAAAGCACATTTATTAAATTAAGTAAACATTTTAACAAATAGCAATATCAGTCAGGTTTTTTCGTAGTTATTGTAGTTTTCTTTCTGTGTGTGTGTATTTTTCTATGAGTGTGTCTGTAGTTCCCTATGTAGATATGTGTCTTTTGGCATTAATTATCGCATGTCGTGTTCATATATATTTTAAGGCGCGGTTCTCCGCCCATTTCGTCTACTAATGGCACCTGATGATTGATGAAAATTAATGGAATCATTTCTTTTGCGATTTTGTAAATGTCAAGGTCTTTAAAAGGCCATAGGTATTTTAACTATCGAAAGGATTTTTGACTATCGAAGGGTTTTTCGACTATTGATAGATTTTTGGCTCTCGAAAGGTTTTTTGACTATTGAAACATTTTTTACTATCGAAGGTTTTTTTTTTTGACTATCGACAGGATTTATTAAATCTTCTTAAATCCCCTAAATGTTTTCATTAACCAATCCAAAGATTCGTTTCATTTAAAATCATGATAAAATAAAAAACCGGAATACTTTTTTTTTTCTATTTTTTAAATTCAAAAGGCTTAAATACTTTAGACTATCGACAGGACTTGAAACAAATTTGACGAGTAAAGAGTTTAGGAAAATACCTCCCGTATATTAAAATCCATTTTCCAGCTTCCATTAGCCCATCAGAGATTTATCAAAGCTCCTTTTAAGCTTCGTCCAAATCCATGATCCATAACTTGACCCTAACGACTAACGACGTCGGATTTTGAGAAAAACGGAAATAGCTGGCTCAATTGATACCCAATTTCCCCCAAAAACAAATTCGACCACCCAACTTCCCCCCACACACACACACAAACCTATATGATAAAGTACACGTGTGCATGTGTGTGAGTGGCTTTAAAACTGTGGGCGCACTTTATTTCCGTTTGGTGGTTATAGTTGACTTTAGACTATCGACAGGACTTGAAACAAATTTGACGAGTAAAGAGTTTAGGAAAATACCTCCCGTATATTAAAATCCATTTTCCAGCTTCCATTAGCCCATCAGAGATTTATCAAAGCTCCTTTTAAGCTTCGTCCAAATCCATGATCCATAACTTGACCCTAACGACTAACGACGTCGGATTTTGAGAAAAACGGAAATAGCTGGCTCAATTGATACCCAATTTCCCCCAAAAACAAATTCGACCACCCAACTTCCCCCCACACACACACACAAACCTATATGATAAAGTACACGTGTGCATGTGTGTGAGTGGCTTTAAAACTGTGGGCGCACTTTATTTCCGTTTGGTGGTTATAGTTGTTGTTTTTGTTGGTTTTACCCAATAACTAGGTCATATTCGAGAGTTTTTCTAAGGGTTGCAAGAGAACGTTCATATGTATTTTTGTGAATGGGGAATGGTAGTGTGTAATGGGTATGTGTACGAGTGAATGGATGTTCATGTGAATAGATAGGTGTGCGTGTGTGTGAATGTGTGTTCTCATATTAGTGTGTGTGCGAGTTCTGCGAGTGACTTCCATGACGAAATTCCCACTCATTATGTAATTGAAGAGATCTGCTGCCGCCGCCCTCCGCTGTCCAAACATTCAATCGATATTTCAAGAGAACTTTTGAAAGAATACCGAAAACCGATGGGAATTTATAGAAGGTAACAGGAAGTTGAATTTGAAAGATAAGTTGATTAAAACGACATCAAGTTTGAAAATATGAATGACGTAGTTTCAGAAATTGAAGGAATTATGTTCGTGAAATTAAAGGAATTATATTCTAAAAATAGAAGGAATTATATTCTAAAAATTAAAGGAATGATGTTCTAGAGGTAAAATGAACTATATATCAAAAATAGAAAGAATTATAATCTAGAAGTGGATAGAATTATATTCTATAAATAGAAGAAATTATATTCTTGAAATGTCAAGAATTATACATAAATAAGGAGACAAACAAAAAACCCCCCCAATGACAAGTTACAAAATAATTACAGGTGAACAAATGTCTACCCCAATTAACATAGGGAAAACTAATTATAGAAGGAAACTACTGGACAAATATGTAAATTGTCAACCCACAAACACTAATACACAAAAAGTTCAACACAATCTATGGTCATTATCATCGAAGACAATAAACTTATGACAGGACAGAGACATGAAAAAGCCTATAAATATACAGTAAACAGCTGAATACGATGATATAGGACAAGAAACCATTATAACTGGAAGAAAATGTCAATAGAAGAGAAAAACCCACACATACCCAAACAAGCCAAATTATCATTAATCTAAAGTTATTAAGGAGAAATAGACAATAGAAGCAAGGGAGAAAATTAATCACTGAAGTAGAAATATTGGTTATACAGCAATCGTTCATAAAGATTATTTCAGAGAAAAGGACATTAAGTAAACGGAAGATAAATATAAACCCACACATACATATAGACACAAAATACCAAAATCGAAAGTCATTAACAACGATGAAATGAGGAAATCGTAAGAAACCAGGTTGAGTAGAGAGAAGAAAAACCCTAATCGTTTAAGTTAATGGTAAGAACAGCAATTAAATCAGTGGCAAAAACCAGGAGCAACCTCACAACCACGCCTTTTATTGGAGAAAGTGGGCGTGAAAGCTGGGTGGATTGAAGTAAGGAAGAGTTGGTCATTAATTTCAGTTGAATGACAAAATCGATCGAAGGGAACAAATCAAAGCGGCCAATTATTGTGTAAAGTAATCAATGGAAAAGAAACTCCCACTACAACAAAGAAACCGAAAGTGGATTAAAAATAAATTAGGTTTTAGGGTGAAGACTGTTTTCGGCCGGCTGTTGGGTTGGGCTTCTAGGAAGTGCTTTAGGTGGAATTTGAAACTTCCTACCGTGAAGGAAGAGTTCGTCGATGGATATGGAAGAAAAGGAGTCGATGGTTATGGAGGAAAAGAAGTCGATTAGAAGTAGTTGGGGAGGAAAAGTCCAGGAAATGGGTGAGCATTTGACATGAAAGGGAAACAAAGGAGGAAAATTAATAACAAACAGAAGAGTAGAAATTTTGGGCGTAACTAAAATGCCATTTGCAGAATTTTCCGAACCCCAATCTAGGAAACACTCATAATCCACCATCAATTGACCTTTGGAAATTAAGGCTCTCCTCAGAGAAATAAATTTATGCTCCATTAAAGAATAAATCAATTCAATATTTCACTCGATGAAATATGCAAATTTCTATATAGGAGAGACATCTGCCATCCATATCAGTCTCAGTATTGTTTGTCTTCGTCAATAAGAGACGAAAAAAAAGAGATGGGACAAAACCCAGATATAAAACAAATTAACCTTCGTCATAACTTAATTTAATATTCCATCGTTCGAACGCAATAAATTGACAACAAAAAGAAAATCACGACGAATAAATTAAATGTGTGAAAAAAGAGGAGAAATTACAATAATAATAAAATGAAAATAATAAAAAAAATTCACCATGATTTGATTCGTGTCGCTCGACAGAGGTGCGAAATATCTCGAAAACCTTTTTCGGCCTAGACATTTATCTACGTGACGTGCGTGAAGTTCTGACGATTAATATCAGTTAAATCTTAATCGAAAATAACGACAGGCCACAGGGAGGAGATCGTGTTAAGAGGAAAAATAAACGAAATGCCATTTAGAGATAAATATTTACGAATATAGAAATTACAAAGAAACAAAACCACGATACGATGATCAGTCAACAAGTGAAAAAAGGGAGTGGAAAAGAAAGGTAGGAGAGGTGAATGAATGAATGAATGAGGGGGTAATGGACCGTAAATTGAGGTGGGATCAATACATATGAGGATGGTGATAGAATTAAATGAAGCTCTAGACTTTATGTAAATTCTCTCTCAACACCAGAATATCCCTATTATAAATCTCTCTCAAATGAAACGACGATATCAAATTCAAAATTTTAATAATTCTCATGATTGACATTGAAAGTGAAATTAAATGCCAGACTGTCTATCGATTCGACGACCGAGCTCAGCTATCTATCCACACATACCATGTATATACATATATATATATATGCATATGCTCATCTATCGTTTGAAATTGCTTCAGTATAAAAGTAAATGAAATTTTATGCGCAAAATGAAATCAAATTGAATTTTGATTGAATCGAATGGAGGCAACGTCGACATTGTCGTCTATATAGAGTAAAACGACGGACAGATAGAGGGACATACGAACGAATAGACAGACATACAGACAGATAGACGAACATACAGACAGATAGACGGAATAAACAAGACGGCAATGGTTGGTTTTGCATTTCACTTTCTTGACCTTTTATAGCTGATAACGTCTGTGCGATAGAGGAAGGAAAAAGTGCGACAAACGAACGAATGAAAGAACGATCGATCGATGAGGGGCGTGTGGCATTGGGAGAGGGCGTGGAGTTCACGTGCACGTCGCATTAATTGAAATTTCAACTCATATTAAAAAGAGAACAAGAAGGAAAAAACATGAAAAAACCGGTGCAAAAACACGAGCAATTAAAGTGCTGTAATTAGCTGATAATTTGCTGTAAGTGAATGGAAACAAGGTGAATTGAGTTGAATTTTGCATGAGTGTTTTCATAAAATTTAACAAGGGTGAACATTATCTTGAATTCATAGAATATGAAGGAATTTCGTTGAATTTTCTATTTGTGAATATTAGATTTCATAAAATGTTTTTTTATTTTGGGATAACAATTAAATTTATTAACACATGTTCATATTTGTATTCAATGGAAATATTTCCATTCAAGAGATTATTCAATTATATTTTTTAATTTCATACAATTATCGTTGAAATATGTTAAATGGAATTTTAAGGATTACACTGAAATTTTAGTGTGAAATTAATTAATTTGAAACAAGGCGAATTCCATGAAAATAATGGCTTAATGAAGTTCCTATTTCGGAGAAATTTCCCTTGAACCCTTCGATGGTTAATTCAACCAACTACAGCTAATTGTGATTATCACAGATTATCATAAATTTCACGGATTCCTACAAAGAGCAACCAAAATTGACAACCACAAATTTCCATAGTTAAATGAAAAACTATCGTGGGCCGATCAAACAAATTACAATAATGGATGTTGACAGGAAAAACCACAAAATGGAACGGAAATTGAACAAAGGAAATGTTGGAATAAACAAAAAAATATTTCCAACCGCGATATTTTAAACAAAATGTCAATAATCTTTCACTAAGTAAATAAAAATAAAACCAAAAATAGAAATAGAGGAAACCAAATAGAAAAATTGAGAAAAAAAAAATAGAGAAACCAAAAAGTAAAGGAACAAAATAGCGAAAAATAAAATAGAGAAACAAAATTAAATAACAAAAAAAAAATAGAGAAAAATACACCAATCATCGTTCGTGGCCGGTGATTATCTCGTGATTACTTTTATTGTTGTTATTAAATTATAACCTTAAAAATAGGAAAAGTAAACAAATTCAGAAAAACAATGACATTCGCAATAAAATTGCATTTTGCGGCTTTGGTCGAGTCGAAACAAGTCATGTTCAAAAGTCCAACATTCGATTGGCAACACGTTGATGCCGTTGCGGTTGCCGTGGCCAGGGTTACCATCCGACTCGATACAGTACTGCCAAGTTTCACCGACCCCACCTGTGAGTCGCCCTCATCATATAATTTGGGTTTTTTTTGTTTTTGAGGATTTCGATGAGATTTCATTGACAATATTTTTCTTTCTCCTGCTCTTTGTTTGTTGCGATGCAGCACGTTGTTGTTTATTTATTGGTTTATCTTGTTGTCATCCACGTCGTTCGTGTGTCACCAACCAAGCAACAACAACGAGAAAGAAGCAATGACGATAAAGGAAAAACAACAACGTCTGAGGAAACACAACAACAAAGTAATACAGCAATAAAACAACAATAACGTCAAAACACGATTATAAACAACAATGAAAACTTTATAAAACAAGGTAAAGGTCAAGTTGATCGAATGGAGATCAAAGTGGAGACGACGATTGAATTGGTAGGGATCGTTGAGATTGTGGAGAGAAAGTGAGAAAGGGAGATGAGAAGTAAGGCAAAGGTGGAGAAGGGGAGAAGAGAGATGTGAGACAAAGGCGGAGAAAAAGAGAGGAGAAAAGTGAGACAAAATCGGAAAAAACAGAGATAGCGAGAGAAAATTTAAATGTTGGCAGAAAACGAGAACGTTTCGAATTTGGTAGAGATCGTTTCGAAGTCAAAAGAGATCGTTTCGAATTCAAAAGAGATCGTTTCGAATTTGATATAGATTAAAAACTTATGTCTTTGCTTAAATCTGTTAAAGCGAAAGAGAATCTCGCTGAGATGAAAAGAGAACGACAGCGATCGTAATGAGAAAAGTTAATTAAGTCCTCAAATCAAACCCTCTGATCTTGAAATTAAAATGATGAACAGAAACGACATTTAAAATAAAATAAAAAAAACCGAAAACATCATCGGATTTCATTACTTTTTAAATATTTCAACGAATTTCGTTGAAACCACACAAAAAATCCACAATTAAAACGAGAAACAAGGAGGAACAAGAGTACAAAGGAGAATGAAAAGAACCGAGCTTATCACATGATTCGGCTCATTTGGTGTTTAAATCAATGTGTAGAAAGAGTAAGTGGGATGAAATGGGGACAAAGAGTCAAAAAAACGACTCCCTCGAGACCCCATTAGACTTTATCAAAATAAGACCAAATGGATTCATTTGAGTGTGTCAGAGTCGATGTGTGCGTTTCCATATGTGTGTGCACTTGTGCTTGTCAATAAAATACCAAGAACTTTCAGAATTCGAAGAAGACATTCAAGAACAGTAAATGAAGAAACAAGAAGAACAGAAACAATAATCACAACAAAAACAATAACAATGATAAGGAAACAACAATGACAACAAAACAACTCAATTGCAAATTCATCGCCAACATCTGCAGACCATGTGCAACAGCTGAAAGAAACGAGCAACTGTTGCTGATGACGGCGAGGGTGGTGATGACGAAGATGATAATGGTGAAGATGATGGAAATGTTGAAGATGGTTCTCCTTGATTCTGTTGTTGATGACCGAGACACACTTGAGAAAAATAGGGAGGAAATCAATGAAAAGAAATAGAGAAGAAATGGGTGAAAAATGGGAGAGAAATTCATGAAAAATATGAAAGAAGTTTAAAGAAAAGGAGATAAATAAAAAAATAGAGAGATATAAAAAAATATGGAACAAATCAAAGGGCAACAGACAGAAAAACATGAAGAAAACCATATTGAGCTGTGGGTGGAACGGAGCAAAAACATCTGAGAAAACAAAAGCAGAGAGAGATAACTTATGAAAACAATTGGAAACATATTGAGAGAAGGTGATGAGCGAAGAACTGATGGGATCAGATTTCGCAGCAAGTTTATTCAGAGTTGGAAACGCGGATGATCTCATTCGATAGAAAAATACTAGGTGAAGTGGGGTTTGAAGAAAACTTCTGAACTTTCCTCTAATCACTGTCATGTTTTGTTTCTCTATCCATTTCTCTGTAATATCAACATTTTTTACCTTTCAGTCATGTCAATTTTTTCCCTTTCACAATATTATCATAATTCTTTCTCCATTCCCACACATTCTCTCCTTCCATTTCATATCAAAATTCTCTCTTTTTCCTCCTCGAAGTTCAAACTCTCACCTTTTCTTCCATTTTAATCTCACACTTCCACTCAATATCAATCCCTCTGAAAGATAAACCATGAAAACAATAACATGATGGACATCAGCAACGAGATTAAATATTTGTAATGAGATTGCTGAGCTTATTAGAGCCAAGAGAAACCGCTGAAGGAGCACCTCACCTAAAACCACGAACCACGCCCCTTTGTCATCGTCGTCAGTGGATCCACTTTCTCATTAACGAACGTGAAGTTGTTGGAAAACAAAGTTATTTACTTGGTTGCAAACCAAGTTAACGCACGCCTCGCTGGTCAAGGTCAACGAGGCGTCATCGAGGGCGTGACAGGTGGGATAGAAAAGGGATGGGATGATATAGAAAGGGATGGAATGGAGTAAGAAGAGGGTTGACGTGGACGTCGACATCACGTCGTCTTAGGTTCCCTCTGTCCTTGAGGTTGTGCCTGAGTATGCTTCAATGGCCTCCAATGAGGAGGAATAGACAGAAAGAGGATGAGAGAAGAAGAGAGAGATAGAGAGAGTGAGAGAGGTAGAGTATTAGAGAAGCAACAAATACCATCACTATGGCATTACAGCAAACAACTCCCGTGAGACTAAAACGAAAACGTAGAAGAACAAGTGCTCAAAAATTGCTACAGGTATTTCTTCTACCTCTACCTTCGATAGTCCTGCTATCTCTTTTCCTCAACAATCACTCTCTCCCTCAACAATCCTTCGACAATCCTTCTATCTCACTTTCGCACACTTTCCGACTTCTTCTACTACCGTGGGCGATGAAGGGCTTCGGTGGAGTGAAGAAGAGCTTTTTGTTTGCATATTATATGAGTGGGGAGGAGAAGAAATCCTGATGGCGAGAAAAGAAAATAAGGCGAAGAACAAGAACGAAAATAGGAAGAAGAACAACAACGAAACTAAGGAGAAGAACAATAACAAAAATAAGGAGAAGAACAAAAACATGAAGAAGAACAAAACCAAATAGTAGAAAAAAACTCACAATAGGAAAAACAACCTACAATAGGAAAAACAACTCACAATAGGAAAAACGAGAAAGACAAGAAAAGTCTACCGAGGCGAAGACAACAACAATGAAAAATAGCTGACGTCTTTGGATTTTCTTTCGTTCTCTCTCTTCGTCTTGAGTCCTTGAACGAAGGGTGAGGTGGAAGGGATGAAGAGGTGGAGGAGATGGTGAAGTGAAATGGATGGATGAGTGAAGGTGATGGTAATGGTGATGGTGGTATGGTACGATATGACGGCAGAGACAGAGACACGGATGAAAGTGTCGGGCCGCAAGAGAAATTGGTTTCCGGAGCTATTTTCGCGCTAGAACTTTCCAAGTGCCAGGATGGCGATGCGATGATGATGGTGGCATGGACACGAGTACGAGTGTGGGTTGGTGGGTGGGATTTTCCCTTAACAAATGACGACTAGGACGATGACAGCAATTGTGGATTTAATAAAATCATCTCCATCACATCGCAGGGAATTTATTGTGTTGACAGAGCACGGAAGGGAAAGTTCATATCTCAGAAATTCTCAATTGTGGAATGCGGTGGTGATGGAGGTTTTATAATTAATTTAAGTAAGTAATTTTAATAAATCATTCAAGTAAGTAATAGAAATAAATCATTTAAATAAATAATTGAAGTAAATTATTTAAATAAGAAATTAAAATAGTAATTGAAATAAAATATTTAAAAAAGCAATTTAAAATAAACCATTCAGAATGAAATAGCAACAAGTTAGGAAAGAGAATACCAGAATGGAAGTAAATCTTTACACCAATGTGAATTATTTATAAAAATTTTAAATTCCTATATTTAATATTAAAATAAGATTCCATCAGGCTCAATAAGACTCAATTCACAATTACTCCCACTCGCAGTTCACTTGACTTCGACCTTTGAAAAATTAATTTATTCCTTCACCTTCAGCGTTCGCTGATAAAAATAAAGTTCCACAAAAGTTCCAGTTCGTATATTTTTAGAATTTTTGCACGTTTTCACGTGATGTTCGTTTAATTTTTTTTTCTCTCCATCGGTTTTGTTTGTGCAAAGCAAAGCGCGGTCAATCTAAAGTGCTGCAAGGATGTGAAATTCAAATACTCTCCAGGTGGCAACACCGCCGACCACCCACAGCTACCAGAGAAACCATTGTGGGCAGGGTCACTCAAAGGTGGCGGTCGTTTTCACCTGCCGTGAACTTTTTCCCTCACTTGATACGAGGACGTTTTCTTGCAAAAGTTTCACTCAAGTTGGCAAATCCCACAACAAGGAGGATTGGGAGAAGAAACAACAAAGAGGATTGGGAGAAGAAACAACAAGGAGGATTTAGAGAAAGAGATCACGAAACTCGATGCAAAGAAAATCGTAGAAAATACTATATTAAGTTTCTGCTTAGGGTGACCAGACGATGATGATGATGACGATGAGGACAATAACTAAAACAAGAACAACACCAACAAAAACAACGATGGTGACAAAGTCTTCGCTGTGGTCAAATGAATGGAGTTTGGTCGCTGGGATTTCTTGTTGTTTCTGTTCTTAGTCAGTGGAGATAATGTTGTTGTTTATGAGGAATCCCTTATCTTCTGGGGCTAGGGCACGACACCCTTTCTCCCCCTTCTCTCTCTCGCTCTCCTTCTTCTAACTCTTTCTATTTGTTTTTTTCTTAAGAAATACATTTTTTTCTTAAGAAATAGAAAAGAGTGGAGAGTGTAGAATCATTTAGTGTTCAAGACATTGATAAGCGAAATATTTTAAGAACAATTAACTAAGTGGAATGCGGAAGCGGGAACTTGAGTTTGAAGGAGTGATTGATGGAGTTCAGAGGGAGTATGGACAATAAAATAATAAATAAATCATAAATGAAAAGAAATAAATAACAAATGAAAATAATTTATTTTCCATAAAATATTTGTTTACTTCTATATTTCTTTCTTATAAATTGAATAACGATTTGAAAGCTTTTTTGAAATCTATCTGATCCCACATATGAACATCTTAAATCTCATTAACAATGGTATATTGACAGCTATGGGGAAATAAGGTGCAAAGACTGTGACAGCGAAAGAAATGCGACGAACAAAAGAATTGACTTCGCAATCAATCGTAAAGATAATTTGCATTAAAATCTCATGTGATGCAATACAATGTAATACCAATAGTAAGAACAACAATAACAACAACAACAACTCGGCAACGGCATTAGAAACAACAACAACAATAACACTAGGAACAACAACTAAAACTACCAACAACAATAACGAAACTAACGACAACAATAACGAAACTAACGACAGCAATAAAAGCAACGCATCGAAGGCGTCGATTGCAAGGCTTTCATTCACAATGATGTCAATCACAGTGACATAAAGCCGTACGTTCACGCATACATACAAAATTTTATACCAACACAAACTCATACTCACATTAACAGACACACTCAGACGCAATCATTACAATGGAACAATTGCAAAAGCACCGCTTGAGTGTTGATCTCAAGTTGAACTGCGTTCGGAAGGCAATAAATAAATGACTCGATGTTCGATGTTGGGTGGAATGACTTTTCACAAGTGTTAAATGACTTCGCAACACCTATAGAAACAACAACAACAAAGACATCACTATTAACAACAACAATAACACCATTGACACAAACAACTGTTACATGCCCGATACACGGACAGACGGAACAAGTTTTTCTTGATAAATAATAATGTGAATAAAAAAAAATAATAAAACCGAATGAAAGTGTGAAAAAATTAATTCCAAGATCTTGCACTTGAACTTGAATGATGATGACGATGGCCATTACAACATATCATAGAAGACTATATTGATAGTATATATGGATAGTATTGAATTAATATCAATTAAGAATCAACAAATTCTTCTATTAAAACTAAGAATTAATGAATAAAAAATTTGAAAATCAATTTAAGCGCATGATGAAGAGAATATTTTTATTATTGAGAATATTTTTTATTATTGAGAATCTATTTTATTATTGAGAATATTTTTTTTTATTGGGAAGTTTCCGTTTTTACTATTATGAGATATTCGCGAACAAAATTGCAATTCATCATGTGATTTCCGCATCAGCTGAAGTTAATTGTGAATGCGAATGGGCACTTAGAAACCCATACATACATACATACATACATACATACATACATACATACATACATACATACATACATACATACATACATACATACATACATACATACATACATACATACATACATACATACATACATACATACATACATACATACATACATAGGAATTTCAATTTCAAAATTATTTCCACTTGAAACCCATAAAAACAACTACTAGTTTTACGTCCACCTCGGTGGATGCCCTCAAAATTAAATAACTTAATTATATGGAAAAGCCACTTAGCAATTCCATCTGCACTTTGATCATCTGCTGCAGTTTTCCTACGTCATCCACCCCTCGGCGTCCTTCACCCATCATTTTGTCTAAATCTCCATCACGTTTATACTGTGTGAACGGCTGTCCTAGACAGATGTCGGCTGGTTACGCAGCTGTATCGTTGGGCTCGGGGTTTAATTTATGGTCACTCATTAGATGAGAATTTGTCACATGCTCTTATGAGCGCAGTGGGAGGAAGATAGGACAAGGGGACAAGTGAAATACTGGAGATTAGTGTGAGGAGGGCAAATAACTGAAGTAGAGGAGAAAGTCGGGGTAATGGAAAAGTGTGAGGGGCGTTAGGGGAAAAGTGTGAGGGGGCGTAAGGGGAAAAGTGTGAGGGGGCGTAAGGGAAGAGTCTGAGAGAGGTAATGAATGGGGCATCTGGGAACGAAAGGGTTTCAACATGTTGGTATAGAAAATTGAGTTAAAATGACAGGCGAGAAGAAGATAACATTTTGATGAAGGCAACGAAGGTTTTGTCAATTACGGATCTGTGTGGTTAAATAGCTTACCATTTTAGTTGAATTTGCTCGGAACAACCTGCAAGAGAAAAAGAAGAAAAATAATTAAAAATATTGTTATAAAACAAATAAATTCTATATATTAATTTTGAAAACATTATTTCATTTTGTATTTTAATTACATTAAAACTACTGTCTTTTTCAATACATTTATTGTGAATACACCATAATGTTCAATTCACAATAGCTTCGATTAAAAGTGCTACCGAAACAAAATAATTATTCACAAGAACCCAAAGTTCCAGTGACATGATTTAGAGTCATTTAAAATAACGAGCAACACTAAACGCCTGTTCACAATAGCTTTCTCTGTCCCAAAGTACCTGTAAATGGAGGATACAAAGCACACAAACACACTGAGAGAAAAAGAGGGCAAAATGTGCAGGAAGAAAGAGAGAGAATGGCACTTGAAAATAATTGCATAAATTTTTGAAACTGCAGAATAGAATAATATTCAACAAGCAGACATGGTGAAAATATGGCCAAAGGCGCACTTTAGAGAGAGAACGAGAGAGAGGGACAGAGAGAGGACGACAGAGAGAGAACGAGAGAAAGAGACAGAGGGATGACGGCAGAGAGGGACAGAGAGAGGACGAAGAGTAAAAAGGAAGGATTCCGGAAAATATGTGTCAGTCGACTTGCAGGAAATTCCGTGAGCCGTAGGACGCCTTTTTTTGCCTACAGCGAGTGGAATCAGAAAAAGAAGGATCAAAAAGAGAGGAATTCAACGGAAGAGGACGAGAATAAAGAGGTCGAAATTCATGCCTTACATACACGATGACATGCAAAACATCAAACGCCAAGTAAGTGGTGGGGTGAAAGAGTCGAGCATAAAATAGGAGACAAAATACAGAATAAATTTTGATTGTGTACAGGAAGGAAGAGAAAAACAAATGAGCAGGAAGAGGAGCTGGAAGAGGAATGGCAAAAGGATTTTCTTGTCTGAATTACAGAGAAAAATTAATCAAAAAGAAAGGTTTTTTGGAAAGAGCAAACCTAATGAAGGACGAAGGATATTTAGAAACAAAATTATATACGAAGAAATATATTTTCAGTATACAAAAGAAATGTTTTCTATCCCAACCAAACCCACGAAATAAATCCATAGGGATTTATATTAAATCAGATCCCAATCAAATCAGTTGAATCCAATGAAATAAATTCATTTCAATCAAATAAGTTTATTTCAATCACATCAGTTGATTTCAATCACATCAGTAGATTTCAATCACATTAGTTGATTTCAATAGCATTAGTTGAAATCACTTCACGGCGCATGGGTAAATTCACAATAGATATGAGATGCATTCTTTCACTTAACTCAACGTGACGGACATGACACACCGTATGTTGCATATCATAATGACATCGACGACAAGAACAACAAGAACTTCATCACAATGATGATAACCACAAACTTCATCAACTTTGTCACAATCACCATCAACACATCACCTCACCATCATCATACCACAATCACCATCACCACATCACAATCACATGATCATCACCACAATCACATCATCATCATCACAATCACCATCACCTCTAACAACATCACCGTGATGTGACATAAACTGTCGTCACAACAACAACACCAACATCATCGTCCAACATCTTCCGGTTTGTCTGTCTCTCTCAGTCTGTTATCGCCACATTTTTCACTCGTTGTTGGTTTGAAAAAGCTGCACCACAAATGTCAATGTGATTTGTGATAAAGTTTTATGACTCTTGCCATTGCCGCTTTTTTATAGCTGAACGCATCGCATCGACGGAAGACAAGGAAATCAAATGATGCTCGGTGTTGATGTTCTAAGTATACATAGATATCACCACACACACCCACACTCACCATGAACCGTCGTATGCATATGGAGTATAACAAATGTAATTGGAACAACATATCGCTCAAACGGTCGCTTGTGGGCGTCGATGACGAGGCGAACCAGGAAAATGTCATCGGAAAAAGTTTTAAGTGCATTACTTGGTGATGGAATGGTTAGAGCTGGAGGATGGTGAGGAGTATAAGAAGGTGTGGTAAGGGATATGTGATGGGATAGTAAAGGAGGGATGGTAAGAGGTTTTCGGTGTGATGGTCGGTAGCATGTTTATGGTATAATTGTAAAAAGTATATATTAAGAAGGTAAGGTTTAGTACATTTAGTAGATAGTTTGATGGTCTCTTTAGTAGGTATTTGCAGTAGAACGGTAACTTGTATATAGAACGTTAGTAAGGAAATTTAAGTACAATGGTAAAGTGTTTGTCGAACAATAAATTTGTTGTGGATAGATGGTAAGATGTTCTTAGTACGATGGTCAGGAGTTTGCAGTAGGATGGCAGGAGTTTTTACTGGTATAGACAGGAATAGTTGGAAAAAAAGTCATAAGAATAGAAGATAGTCAAAGCAAGGTAGCATAGCATTTTATACTATTCGTTGTGAAATGAAAAACATCACTTCAATATGGTTTTCCTAGCAAACAGTTGCACTTAAAAGCTCTGTTTTATGACTTTCTAATCAGAATAGTAAAATACGGTAAGATATCTAGGGGAATCACATAAAAATACATAGAAATAGATATCAATAAATGTGTAGCTATAGTTGATAGATAATAAATCATCACTTGTTGTATAGATTGTTTATTATTACAATTACTGATGATATCGTGATGAGCACAATCGATTAAGTGAGCAACTGAGTGAGTGAGTGAGTGAGTGTTGAGTGAATGACGTCAGAGGTGACGGTTCAATCAATCGATCACCGATGTTTTTGTTGCTATTGCTGGTGTTAGTTGTCGTCATTGATTGTTGCTGCTGTTGAATGAGTTAAAAATAGATATTCTTCATGTTGTTGGAGAGAACTGGGAAAAAAACGAAGATCTATTGAAGATTTATTTGAAAAAAAACCCTCACGTTTCAAATAATAACGACTTTTTACTATTGAGAATTCGAAGTAGAAAATAATGGAAAATCCAAACGAAGGTCATGGAGAAGGGAAACAAATATAGAAAGATGACATTCACAATGGACATTTATCTCCATTATTGCAGATTTACTACGACATTCGTGTGACATATTGCCAAGGATACAGCTGGACAATTGCTCCACATATGTTTGTTTGTATGTCCTTTGACGTGGACTCGACGAACGAAAACACGAAAAGAGACGAGGAAAAGAAAACACAAGCGAATCAGTCGAACGAACAGTGGTGCCAAAAATTCTGACAAATTGACAGGGGGAAAATACAAATACTGAAATGAACGATATATGGGTCAATATCGCGGAAGAACGAACGACAGACAACCGACATGAAGCAGAAAGTAAACATACCTCTATCTATAGAAGGACATGAAAAACATGAAGAAATAAAATAAAAATATGAAAAGAATAAAATAAAAATATTATAAAAATGTCATAAAAATGTCATAAAAAATAAAATAAAAATATAAAAAAATTAAAATAAAAATATTAAAAAAATAAAATAAAAATGTCATAAAAAGAAAGTCAAAATATGAAAAATGACCGTGGGTTGTGAATTAAAACATAAAGCAAGGAACGCAAAAAACCCTTCAAATTGTCGTCATACGGAAGGCAGAATCCTGAAAGAGAGAGAAAACATTCACGGATAAAAATAGCGGCGGGAATTTCGTGAAAATAAAATGCAGATTTTTATGCAAATAACGAGAAAACTTCCAGATAAAAATGGGCAGAAAGGAATTTCGCATCTCGCCCACGTGATGGAACGGAAAGTGAAGGAAAAAGAGAAGGAAATGAAGACGAGAGGATGTCGAGGAAGGGAGACTCTTTAAGAGCGACATTTAATTTATTGCCCAGTGGTAGCAGAAAATGGAACTGAGCGATCAGACGGCAGCCATAGGGCGAGGAAAACGAAGAAGAAAAACGAAGAGCTTTTCTTTAATGGGTTTCGAGGTTGGTTTCAATTTTGCATTCTCGTGAATTTCAGGAATGACACGAGCCGCACTACAAGAGTGTGACGAAGGGAGAAGAAGACAGAGAGAGAGAGTAGGACAGTAAGATAGTAAAAGAGTGAAAGGGATGGTAGGGAAATTGGCTGACGGCCAGGTGACACACAGTCTCAGTTGTCGGCCAAAATGTTGTTCTTGCCAACAACAAAAAAAGAAAAAAAAACAAATATTGAAATTTTAATGCTGTTCCAAGGAAAACGAGAGCACGCCAATAAAGCGCGGAACGATGTAAGGGAGAAACAGAGAGAGAAGTAGTAGAAAGAGAGAGAGGAAGAGCAAGAAAGAGAGAGAGGAATAGCGATATCGAGATGGTAGGATTTGAGTCTTAAAATATCAAAGGTCAAAAAATGACATCAATTTACAAAACCTACCACATTCTGGGTAATCACAATAGTTTGAGAATTTACTCGAATTTCCACAAAAGGTTATCGGGGAAAATTCAAATATTCACTGGCCCACTCACCCACATAATGTCTATTCCATCCTGTTTGTCTGTCCGTCTTTCTGTCTGTCTGAGGTTGTCGCCACCAAAGCTTTTATCTCTTTATTACAACTGAACCCACTTGACGTGTGTCTAACGGTTTTATTACACTTCTTCTTCTTCTCCGTCCTCCTTCAACAACAAAAATTCTACCTATGATTACCGTCGAACTTGAACTTAACCTACGGCCACGATTTTGTTGTAAATGTTATCGTCGCGCGTCGTTGAATGTCCGACATGCGATAACCTTTCCGACAACGAGTTACCAACCGATATGGAAGCTCCGATTATACCCCAACTCAAACCTTCCGCCCACTTCTGGGAACCCGGCTAACAAAGTCCCATTGTCTTTTGTTATCAACCTCATATTGTGTTATTGTTGGTGTAGAGAACTTGTCCTCGTTTGGGTTCAATAAAAATTTCGTTATCAATCAGTTTCAGGCGGCTAGCAAAATACCTCTAATGCGATCGGTTGACATATTCGTTATTTGACTCGATGAGTTGGGGTAATGGAGTTGATATAGATTTTTTGGATGTACTTATATGTATGAACTTATATGTATGTACTTACATGTATGTATTTATGTATATTTGAACATATTGAATTTTTCTTAATTAATTGTCAAGGTTGTGGGTTTTATTTTTTCACATGAAACATATGTGCAAATATTATTTTAGATGTTTTTTAAATATCTACTTAGTTATACGTGTTGTGGTACGCAGTATGAATCATCTAAGAATATGTCAATAATATAAATTTATTATTATTTTTTTAGTTTAGTCCTGAGTGGATATTTTTATATGCCATGATAGTGGTGTTTGTTTTGCGATAGTAGTTATGATAGTAGAAATGATTCGATATTAGTTGTAATGGAAATAAATATAAAAAAAATAATATTAAGAACAAAGGATTATACTAGAAAGAAATACATATTATTATACAGAGGACCATCATAGATTAATATTAAAGTGAGACCTACATAAAGTTTAATTATAAAAAATTCCAAAAATAAATATGAACATTATTATTTTTAATTATTTTATTTCATTCCCATATTAAAAATTTGTAATCAAATATACACAATTATTACTTTTTAAAAGCCCTTCACTTCGAATTCATGGAAAGGCCTCCAGACATAAATTTCCAATGAGGTACTCAAATTACTCTCCATTGAACTCGGTATTTCCCCAGATATCGCATAAATAAATTTTTTTTCTCGACTCTCAACTTACGTCTAGAAATCGATAAAATAATAATCATTTACAAATATTAAAAGGCTTCATAAAACCCAACCAAGTACAAAGTTATTAAAAAAATGTATACGTAAAAAAAGATAATGTAAACGATTATGAGAGAGTGCAAAAAACACAAAAAAAAACTCATAAATCATTGTCCATGAATGTTTATTTATAAAATAATCGGTAAATAATTAAAACCGATAAGAATTCGAAGTAGAATCGATCGTCGGAACCTTGAATCGATACAAGCCAAAACGCAACAACAATAGATACATCTGCTGATATTATTTCGCAGAAATTCATGGAATAAAAAATACGCAAAATACTCCAACGCAATATCAAAGAAAAGTTCTGAGAATGGAGAATTAATGGAAGACTGAAAAATAATGTATAATATTTAAAAAATAATAATACAATTTTTCAAACAGAAAAAGAAAATTATCGGAAATGAAATTCCAAGAAAAATTCGTTTGCAGCTAATGTTTTTTCGAGATTTGTTTATTCACAATTGAAAAGAAGGAAAAATATTCAAGAAGGGAAGAGGAATAAAACTTAAAATCATCACTCCACACAATTTTGCAAATTCTATATTTATTTCACTCTCTCCGATATCTCTCTCTCTCTTTCATACTTTGTGTAAGCTACTGCTGACTGACATCATTTGCTGTCGATCGTTGTTTACCGATCTTCAGAGATCTTCCAACGTTTTTAATTGCGAACAATTCTGTCGCAACAACAAAAACGACACTGGCCATAACAACAACAAGTTGTCTAGAAGGAATGCGGAACATCGGCGAATTCTCCGCCCGCCAGATTCAGCAGTGAAATTGAGGCTACAGACGATGAGAGAGAAAAACGAGAGCGAACGAGCAAAAGATTGACTGATCGATAATTTGTGGCGATCGTGCCGGAATTTGCAGAACGAGAGAGTGAGATAGGTAGATAGTGAAAACCAAAAAACATTGTTGCAAACATTAGGCTAGGAATTTAGAAAACTATGGCAAAAACTATTGAATGGTGATGCTAAAAAGCGATCTTCAATTGATCTCACGAAGATCTGGAAAGTATTTTGGAGGACTTGAATTTCATATTTTTTTCTTTTTCATGTTTCTTCGTTTTATATTTCTTTTTTTTATATAATTAATAGTATTTAATATTTTGTAGTGAATTATTTATTTTGTACTGAAATATTTAATTTGTAATGAAATGTTTATTTTACAATGAAATATTTATATTCCCCTTTAAAATTATTGTTTCCTTCACATGGTTGAATTTTCTTTGCGAGATTGTACGAAGAATTGTTTATTTAGCTTACATTAATTTGTAATTCCCATCGATCGGTTTCTTTTTGGATTTGGGTTGGAGAAAAATGGTTTAGAGTAAACAAATCTTTATAAATTTCGTATAAACATAAATTTATAAATTTGGAATAAACAACAGTTTTTAATTTGGAATAAACAACAATTTATAAATTTCGCAAAAATGCTTTAAAATTTTATATTACTTATATTTACTTACATTTTTTAAATATCGAATAAACAACAACTTTTCATTTTCGTAAAAATTAAAAATTTCGCCATCAAATATTTATTTTCCACCCGAGACCCTGACACGAAATGTCGTGCGGGTGAAAATTTTGTCCTTGTGAAAAGTTGAAGTTCGTACATTATTAAAGTAAAAGTGGGCACGACTTTGTTAGTGTAGAGCGACCACAATGTGAACTTAATGCAACTATTCGCTGTCCTTGTTTAATTGGATAACTTTACCCTCTCATTCTCAACCTCCACCCTCCCAAGTCCATCTCCCTCTTTAGAACATGCTCTCGACCAGCTCCTGTAGACTTCTTGTTGGTTCCACTACCGTCATTCTTTGCATTTCTGCTCCCACGTTTTCGTGGTTCGTGGGCAGATGGAAAAGGGGTCGTGGGCAGAAAGAGGAGGGAGCGTGGGTTGGTTGCAAGGACATTCTGCTGGCATCCCATTCATTCAGTGCTTTTACTGACTCATTTTGTGTGGGCTCTGCTCTGAAGAATAAGTGCATCTCACATACAAAAAGTCCCTCATATTTTCCAGAGAATCCCAAGACAACTGTTTGTCTTTCTCCTCCATATTTTCTCATTTATTTTCTGCTCTTAGTAAAGTACTCTCTATGGGAGTGTCAGTTATCAATTTTTCGATAAAAATCACAACATTGCTCCACTTGACCATGTTTGGAAAATTATATAGTGAAATCTGTTTGAGGTTGAAAAAGCACGCGACAGAATTTATAATATTTTAACACAGAGAGTGGGGGATATAGTACAACTGAGTACTATAAAGAACAATATAATTATTTGAATATTAAATCGATTAATGCACTTATTGATATATATGTAGAACATGAAAAACTTTAGAAAATCGACATGAAAATCTAGAAAAATCTACATGAAAAACTTGAAAAATCTATATGAAAAATCTATACTAAATTTTCTATTCCAATTTAAAATCAAATTTACATGAAGAACTCGAAAAACCACATCAAAAAAAAATTAATATGTAAAAATTTTACACAAACGGAAATAAAATCTCAAACCGGAAACACAATCAAATTCAAACGATATTTGATTAATTTCAAAAAATATATTTTTATCTTTTTCTATTTTATTTTCTTTTTCGTTTTACATTTCCATAAGCAATAAAAAATATATCAAACAGAAAAACCTAAAACAAAAACTGTGTTGAAACTGTGTAAATCTCAAGATGCAAATAAAACTATATAAACTATATATAATTAAACTATAATTAAACTATAACTATAAACTATATAATAAACTATAAATAATTAATATTTTGATCATCATCATTTTTCAGAATTTCATAATAACTCTCGTGCTCCATCGGCCAAAGTGAAATGGAAAGTAATTTCCTGACATAATATATAGTATATAGGCGGCTTAAGAGCAAAAGTCAGAGAATGTCTGTCGATCCGAAATGTCGTACGACTATACAGAAATACATACATAAATATATGCATGCCGCCGCATGTTGTGATATATGGTGGGGATATGTGTTAGCGACAAAAACAACAACAGAAGCAGCAGCAATATCATAAACTCCCACATACACATCATCAACGTTCGAATGAATGAATGAGCGTGTGGTGCAATTTCCGTTGAACCGTTGCCCATTAACTGGGCTCCAACAACAACTACAACTACAACAACAACAAAGATGGGTGCGTGTGTGGCAAAGGTGGCAACAAATCCAAAAATTAAAACTCGAATTCAATTCATTCTTAATTCCGACATTTAACATGAATGAAAATTAAGAAAGTATGAAAAAAAAAACAATGAAAGAAGAATATATCTGAAAATATATATAGAGAGAGAAAGAAAAAAATATAATAGAGAACAATTACATAAAGAGAAAGAAGCAAATATGTAAAGAGGAAGAAAGAAATAAATAAAGAGGAAGAAAGAAAAATATATATAAGGAAAGAAAGAAAAAAATATATAAAGAAAAGGAAAGAAAATATATAAAATTTGAACTCGACGTCTTCTCTTCTTTTTTTGTGGTGTTGTTTTTTTATTATTATTATTGTTGTTATTGTTGTTGTAAGAACCAAAAAAAGGCAGTGAACGTGACACGAAACTCAAGTCGGAAGCGCCGATAAAGAAGAAAGAGAAAGAACTCAGCGACGGAAGGAAGGACGGATGGAAGAAAGGAAGGAAGGAAAAAAGAAAAAGACGGACAGAAGAAAGGAAGGAAAAAAGAAAAAGACGACAGAAGAAAGGAAGGAAGAAGGAAAGAGATGGATGGAAGGAAGTAAGAAAGAAAAAGACAGAGCGAGAAGCGGAAAAATAAAGTTCGAGGTTTTATATGAGAAATTAATGTGCAACAGGCGAAACGACCCGAGACAATGAAGCCGGGGGAATAACGAAATGTGGAGTATTTTTGGTCATGTGACAAGAAGACGGACGGATAATTGAATGAGTGGATGGACAGAGGAATGGACAGACAAATGAATGGACAGACAGAGGAATGGACAGACAGAGGAATGGACAGACAAACAAATTAAAAGACGGACAATGGACAGACATACCGATTGGCAGTCGGTTAGTCAAAGAGTTATAAATAAACTCATTAGACATGCAGATGCATCGTATGGGAATATAGTATTTGAATGCCGAGGTTAGGTACGAGTTGTCGTCATTATCGTTGACTTTTTTGTTGTTAATGAAGTTACTGTTGTTGTCAATATAATTATCGTTGTTGTCATTCCTTCTACAATCCCAATCATCGTCATCGTTTTCATTAACGCCACCATCGTTTGTCGGCACATTTGGTTCGGTTCGCCATAAGCAAACAGCTAAGGGTTAAATCGATATACGAAATGATATGACAACAATTCGCAGTAGGCGAAACTGCTTCGTACTGCTCCAGAGGATTTTGGAATTGTGAATATGAATTTTGCATGCGAGGCAATAGCATCGTAGGCGACGAAAACGTGCAAAGCTTTCAAATGGTCAACAAGTAGATCGAAGAATGAAGGAAGGAATAGAATGGAAGATAATGAAGGAGGTGTTTTCTTTTGATAAGGTTAAAATTCTTTGGGTTTGGTTCAAATAATTTTTTAAGGCTCAAATAAAACGTCCCTTTGTCGCAATAAACACGATACTCGCTATCGCAAAAAGAAAATTGAGTACACTCAACCCTTCTCTTACCAAATATCCATCTATATTCAAAGCCACATTAACCAAATCTGAAAAACTAAAGCTCCATTCACAACATAATTTTTCCCACTGATCCCATTCGGTTCACCCGCTCGACATTAATTGACAATGGCATGAAGAAAATCGCACTAATCGCATAATCAAGCGAATCATCATTAAACACCATTCACAATGCACTCTAATTTGAGGCTCGCATTAAGGCCAACCGAATCGAGTTCAATCGCAACATCATGAGGCTTTAATAACATGCAACAACAGAGAAAAAAAACTATGTTTCAGGTCATACAATTTCCTAAGAAAAAAATCGGTGGAAAAAAAAATAAGTAACCAATTTTACGAATTAATGCGTAACTAACAGCAATCATTGTCTGTAGATTCGATCACGAGAGCGTGAAGGTTTTTGCAGGTTTTTCACTCTTCCGTAGTTTGGATTTCTGTCTCTCTCTTCTATCATCTATTTGTCTCTGTCGCGCGAAACACTTGACAAAAATTAATTGAATTAAAATATAAATAAGAAGTCAACAAATATTTGACAATCGTCAACTGACTGAAAACTGGTGGCTAACAATTACTCATCGACGTTGATGAATCATAGTAAAGTGAATGCGACGAGTGGGATTTTTTTTCTATTTCTGATACTTGTATTTTTTTCTGATACCTTTTTCTATTTGTATGGAATTTTGAGTTGATTTTGTTGTTGTTGTTGATTTTGTTTTGACAACACCGAAGCGATGTTAATTTGTGAAGTTTACAAGTCACGGTTGAAACATTTGAGCCTTCAATTAAAGAAATTAGCGCACGAGTAAAGGGAAGTAACAAAACAAGAGAAGTGATAGTGAGAAAAATGAAAATATCAAAATGAAAAATAAAAATGAGAAAAACACAATCTTCAAATAGAATGAGATGAGTAATCTGGAGAAAAAATAGTACCTGTTGTTATCAACGTTTTGTGAGAAAACTTTTCGAGAAAAAAAAATGTATCTTTTCAGAGCAAGAGATAGTGAGATAAATGATTAAGAGGGAGAGAGAGAGATGTAGAGAGTGTTTGAGAAAGGGGAAAACCAGTTGAAATCCCAGCACATAAAACACCGCATGCACCGAACCAAGCAACCAACCAAGCAACCAACCAAGCCGTGTGTCTGGAGGCCTTGAACGACCTTGCGGTTGCGTCGAGATGAACAACCGCCGAGCCGAAAGGTTTTTAAATAAATTATACGCTTTCACACACAATCAAACACTTACTCTTTATACACACTGGGAGAGAAAGAGATAGAGGGGAGTGAGAGGGTGGGGATATAGAGGAGGGAGATAGATGGGAGTGATAGAGGAGGGAGATCGAGGAGAATGATATAGAGGAGTGATACAGATGAAAAATACAGAGGTGAGGAAGAGATACCGAGGGTGAGGAAAAGAGATCGTTGAAAATAAACAATTTAATTTGTAAAATCAACTCGTTGAGATACGGAGTCCGAAGCTGTTGCGGAAAAAATTGAGGTTGTTTGGTGAAGCTTTCATTGTTTTTTGTTGTTGTTTGGATGGCATGGGATGACGAGGAAGGGAAGTGAATGCTATGAAATGAGGAGTAAATGCTATGAAATGAGGAGTAAATGATATGAAATGAGGAGTAAATGATATGAAATGAAGAGGAAATGCGGGTTGACCTCAAGAACCAGACAGAATTAGGGGAACAAAGACAGAGAGAAAGAGACATGGAGAGAAAGAGAGAGTGCGAAATAAGAGGTGAAGGATTTCATTATTTAATCAATTTGAATGCTTGCAAAGTGTTGAAAAAGTAATTTGTCGAAAGCGCAATTTAAATGGGTCGAAATGGGAAAAGGAGAATTAGGAGGAAAATATATTTGATATAATGACAAAAAAATTCACAATAATGAAGAAAGACATTTGCAAAAATTACAAAAAAAAATCGCAATAACGAGACGAAAGAAATTGAAAAATGTCAAATTCGAAATTTTGCAATAACGACAAAATGAGATAAAATCCTTAAAACTTTGATGACATCTTAGTCACATAACTATAGTAGGAAAAAAAAAACTTCAACAAGTTTCAAAAATATTTTGTGTATACAAAAATAATAACAAAATCAACAATATCATCAACATCATCATCAACATTATCATCCACATCATCACTAACAACAGTCAACGAAAATCAATTGAGCAATTGTCGAAATGGAAAAACAACCAAAATAACAAATTAATTATGATCTTTGGCAACAACATAGGAAAAAAATATGTAAGCCAACAATAGTGCAACAATTGAGAGCAACAAACATACATAATAAAAAAAAAAAAAAATTTAGAGGAAACACCACGCACGCACACATAAACACATTCACTTACGAATGACGATTATGATGATGACGCAAAATTTTTACAAAATCGTAAAAATAAAACTCGTGAAAAATGGAGCGAAACTCGGCGAGTGGCAAATATTGGTAATTAGTGATTGGTTAACACATACACAAACAGAAGGAGAGGGTGAGAAAGAGTAAGTGAAATAGAGACACAGAGAAAGAGGAGGAGAGCAAAAGAGATAGCAAACCAATAATTAACCCGAGACCCACAAACAAAGCTATCCAAAAGAAATGGAAAACCATGAAAACCATAACTTGCGTCAGTTGCCAATGGAAAGTAATTAAGTTGCGAGTAATTATCTGGTCTTTTATTTCACATTTCTTGCAGTGTAGACAGATAACGACCTGGCAGCAAGGGTGTCAGCCAGACACATCACTTACTATAGTATATATATTTGTGTTAGCTTTGTATGCACTTTGTTAAACATTTAAGTGGGGAAAAATGAGTCGAGTTTTAACAAATCAATTTCCGTCCGTAAAGTTGAGCCAAACTATTTGGGTTAATTGGTAATCGGATCGAATTTCATGCAGGGGGTTATTTTTAGCCTCTGATTTACGCCGATCAATCATGGACTATATTTAAATTTTTTGAAATTTACCAGAATTCGCGACACTTACGATGAATGGCATTTAATTGATTATTTGATGCTTGGTATCAACAATTAATTTAGTTAAATGGTCAAATACAAAATAATAGCTATTTAGTAAATTTAGTTAATTTCAAAAATCAACCATATTTAGTTGATTTCAAAAACATCCCCGCCTTGAGCGAAAAAATCCCACTGATTCGAGCCAAATTAAAAAGCCATAAATATATCAAAGTCTTCTTTTTTTAAAGTGTTTTTGCAGCAAAATAAAAAAAGGAAGCAACTAATTTGTTTTTCAAGTAATTTATTCTCTCCCCCGAATAATGAAGGTGTGGGAGTTTCAAACAGAACTAAAAAAAAAAACAGTATCGTCTTCAATCTATTCACCAAATCAACAACATTCGCTCATTCGTTCAATGCAAATTTATTGCTGGCCATGAACAGAGGAGGATTGTTTAAATAAATTATATTAAATTTAATTGAAATTGTCTGGGATAAAGAAAACAACCAACACCAAACGAGGGGATGCACATCGAGAAACGTGGCGAAGTTGGGTGAAGGAGAGAGGTAGAGAGGAGAGAATAGAGAGAAGGGAATGCAAAGCAAACAAAGAGCTGGCAAAATATATAAATATACACAATGTTTAGAAGAAAAATGTATATAAAAAAAAAAATATAAATTCTTTGTTTCGATCAGAAACCGTATTTTGAAGAGAAACAGAATTTCCAGAAGCTTCACAACTACTGAATATGTGGTTGTTTTTATTGTTGTTCTTGTTATTATTGTTGTTCTAGTTGTTTTTGTCGAAAACACATAACGATCGCATTCACACACGGTACATTTATTGAATAAAAGAAACTGTTCACAATAGAACAAACGTTGAAATCATGAAAAGAAAACTGAAAGTGGAGACTTTTGTTTAAAAACACGTTTCAGACGTTTATCTGGCAATTCGAGTGCGATCCGTGAGATTTACTTCTATTTTAAAAACCTATAAAAAAAAGTAATATACGAAGTAAAACAGTAAGAAATAATTGAGTTAAAGAGTAAGAAATAAAAGTAATTCAATTAAAAAAGTATGAAATAAAATTAATTCAAGTAAAAAAGTATGAAATAAAACAAAATCGAGTAAAAGAGTCTGGAACAAAAGTGAAAACAAAGGCCTGGCAAAGACAACGACGACATACACATAAAAGACAAAGATAATTAAAAGTAGTGCGAACGCGTGACAATTCGTCGTTAATAAAAGACAGACGACAAGAGTCTGACGCAGCTGGAGAAGCAACTGAGGATAGATATCTCTCTGTATAAGGCACATGTACAAGTTGAAGACTAAAAGCTTATCATGCCATCGTATTCAATTATAAAGTGATTCGTGGCTGTGAAAGTTTTCTCTAAAAATAACTACTACATAGTCTACAATAGTCTCGAAATACCACGTGTAGAACCCAATGAAGTTCTTCCCACTTCATATGATCTCCTTCCCAAAATCATCACCATCACTAACATGATGATAAAGATGATCTCCTCATGCTAAGTCGTGTAGGCTCGTTGGTTGGCTGGCAATAAAATCCATGTCTATTTCGAACGCAGCAATTTATCCACTGGATTGCCTTCATTTCCTTGCAATCAACGTAAAATATTCATGAAAATTACCCCAGAGTTCGGGAGTCGAACGAGACTTGGGTCGAAGGAGACCACATAAGTTTGCATCATCGTGTCGGTGATTTTCCTTAGTTCAAGTCTCAGGAGTGTGAGTGGAATGGGAAGGTCTCAGGAGTATGAGTGTGATGGAAGGTAGGTGGGAGTCGTGGTTGAGGTGCCGTCGAGTAGCCTTGAAGGATGGAAATTAATCTTGCTTAATCCAGGGCTCAAGGTTTCCCCAACCGCCTCGGGTCTCGGGCGCCAAAAGGAAGCATAAACCTGTTGAAGAAGAGAAGGAGGATTTGGTGGAACGATTGGAGCAGAATGAGGTGGAACGATTGGAGCAGAAGTAGGTGAAACTAGTGGAGAAGAAGTTGATGGAGGCAGACGATACGTGGTGAGGTTTAAATGAATCTGAGGTTAAGAGAATATAAACGGTATCGTTGCTTTAAGGGTACTACTTTAAGGGAGAGAAGATGGATAGTATATTAAATATTTGCCTGAATTAAATCATAAAATTTATATTTACTATAATATAAAACATTTGCTTTAATTAACTTATAAAAATTATATTTACTATGATATTAAATATTTGGTTTAATTAAATCATGAAATTTATATTTTTAATTTAATTAAATTCAACTTTTACACACCATTAGTGCTTAATCAGTACATCCCTAGTGCTAGTTAAATTAGTTTATTAACACTCAGCAATTAATGTGAACTCATAAATATCGTAGTTTAGTGCGCGATAAAAATGTTCAAAAATTTTACACAATCATCATTGTTCCAATTTCACTCGCACGACTGAAGGAGAGAGAAAAAAAATCCCCATAACAAGTAAAAGTTGTTCGATTCTCTCATTATTGCTAAATCGTGATTTTTCTACCCAATTTTATGTGAAAAATTGCTATCGTGAAGCAGAAAAAAAAAACAGAAATTCAAAACAAGACACATAAACGAAATTTCAGTTTCGTTTTCATTTTTCAACTGCAATTTCTTTTCATTTTATGTTCTCTATTTTATTTTTGGTTTTTTTTTACAACTCTCATAACGTTGCAAAACAATTAAAACTGCTTTAATGCGAATTAATTTATTACAACTTCGCTCTCAATAGCCGACCATTTTGCACACGCTTCGGTCTGCTCTTGTTCTTCTTCATCGACGGCTTCTCTTCTCTTCCGCCCCTGTCTTGTTCCATCGTTCTCCATCTTCTACTTCTTCACACAACAACTCTTTTAATTGCTTTCATTTATTTTCTTGCAGCACGAAATTCGTAAACAAAAACTTGTTGCTGCCGAGCATTAGTTCCAAAAACAACAAGAATACAATAACATTAATTCCAAAAATAACAACACAAGTTCCAAAAACAACAAATATAAGAATAACAATTAATGCAAAACGCAGACACATTTCCATCACATCAGCGTGAAAATTAATAATAAAAAAATTAATAATAACTAAAATTTTAATCATAACAAGTGAAAAGAAAAATAAATGTAATAAAATCTGTTTCACTTTTTAGTTATTTATGCAGCGACATCTGTGTGTCTGTCTGTCTGTCTCTCAGTCTATTCGCGCCCGGACATTAGCCTCCATTTTCGTTTTCTCAACATGTGCGTGTTTTTCACGCTTGCAAAGACTTCATAACGACCTATAATACATTTTACTGCATTCATTATTGTCTATTGTCGACCAAGGATCTCTCGTGCTCTTGGTTTCGTTTCGTTTAATTGCTTCAAATCATGTCTGCGAATAAATTTCCATTTCCAGTGAAATTTTTTACAAATGTAAAGTGAGAAACGCATGGAAGATTTATTAAAAATTTGTCTTTAATGTAGACTTCATTTTTAAGAATACTAATTAATTAATTTAATCATTGGGGGAAGAATAGTGATTACAACTAAGAATGAATCGATGTAGATTTATATCATTATTAACAATTGTTTTTCAGTAGATCAGATACAAATGATATATAAATATACATTTGATAGGATTTTAAAACAACTACTTAAAAATTGCTTGTCATCTCCTATCAGTAAATATAGGTTATACAAATTGCGAATGTAATGAAGAAAATTGTCATATCCAAAGAGTAAATATAGGTTGTATAAATGGCGAAAAATCTTGAGAAAAACTATAGTAAACTTACATACTTATACTACCTTCATATATTATCAATAATACCGATATATTATACTAGCCACAGTCAATTTCTTAAACCAATATTTTCTCAAAATATTTAGATATCACCATGTCAAATTATAATTAGATTCTATGTAAATAACAACTTGTTAATGATCAATTATAAAATAGTTAACACATTGCACATAATATAAATTCAAATGAAGGCAACCCAAGTGAAATCACAAAACTTTGATCAATAGATGGATGAAGAGATGAAAGCGAGGAGGGTGAGAGGATCTTGTGCCACCCATTGATATCATATCAGACTTATTTGCACAACTTGTTAACGTAATTGGCAAATAATACATGGCGCGTGTACGACTCTTGTCAAAGATGCCACTAGACCACAACACCATGAGAATTGACGCAAATGTCTTGGAAATAACACACGACGACGATAATTTTATGGAGAATTTCGTGGGCTGCTCAATTTGTTTACTGAGAAATCACTCAATTTGACAGTGTTTTCAAAATCAACTACACGGGAAACAAAATTTATGAGAAATTCCTGGAATTGGAATTAGTTAATATAACAAAATAGAACTTTAATAAATAACCTCCAACATCCGCTACCGTATTTGACGACTAGAATCTTGTACACGTGTGGACGGTGAATCGTAAACACCCCGTCGATTCGTCGTCGTCACACACCATAGCAACCGAATATTATGCAATTCTATTTAATAGGAATTACTAACACGGCTTCCATCTCAACTGGAGGCCGACTCTGCCATTGAGTAAACGATTCAACAGATGTTTCCTTGGTTTCCTCATTCACCTCCCTCGGCCCGATTTGAAAACTTAAATTTGCTCTTCCTCTATGGTTGAAGCGCAGCAATTGAAACTGAATGCGATCTCAATTGTTTGTCGCTATTCAGCGATATTTGAGCTGATTCTATAATATCTGATGAATTCTATTTCATGGATATCACACAAAAAAAAACTCTAAATATGTATATAAAAGCGACATGTGGCGAAAATCGTGTCGTTATTTTCTATTGCAATATTTTCACCATTTTTGTCTCGTTTTATTCATTTACTTGTTATATTCGTTTATATACTTGTTATATTCCTTTTATTTATTTGTCATTTTCCTTCATTTACTTATTATATTCGGTCGGAAATTCCATCATTTACTTATTATATTTGTTCATTTTCTCATTTTTCCATTCATTGTTTTGATAAGTTTTTCGAAATTTATGTTCGTCGGGTTGTCAGGGTTTTGCTCTGGAGATAGTTTGAGAGGAGACCGGGGCTAATGTCATTTTATGGCAAGTGCTCTCCTTTTTGTTTTTATTACCCTGGGAGTGAGAACGAGCGAAGCTACCAAAACGCAACGAGGTGTCGAGTTTGGCTCGAGTTATGTCTGGGTGCTGGAAGTTGAGAGGGTGGGAATTCGAGATTAAATTGCATAATCTTGTATCGCGAATGTCTGCATTAAATGAATTTTAATGGCAAGCAAAAGAATATTAAATAATACTCTACGAAGATGAGGGGAAAGCAAAAGAGAAAATATGAGAATGGACACTGAGCGTAAAATTATGAGTTATGATGGGTTCCGGTCTACGACGAGGGGTTTTTGTAAACCACGTTTCCAAGCAAAATCGAAAACTCTGATGAGAAGAACCATAAATAAAATATGACTACATAATAGAGCCGAACATTTTGAAGAGATAAAAGTAAGGAAATATGAAAGAATGGAAACCAATAAAAAAGGCAATTAAGTGAACATGAACTGAAGTATTGTAGTTGTTCGTTATCAAAAAAACATTGTTTTAAAATAAAAGTAAAAAGTAGACAACCAGAAATGAGAACTAATGCCGATGGAAATTTCATGCCGGAGATAGCAAAGTTCAGCAGACAAAGAAATACATTGATTTTACAATCGCCGAAGTAGAACCACAAACGACCAAGAGTTTCGATTATAGACGATAACTTGAGGGTCAAAAATACAAAGCTTTTCCGGAAAAAGCCCAAAGTCCGACGAGTTCAAATAACAAATTAGTAAATATTTATTCTACCAGACAAAATTAAAAGAAAAACCCGTTGTCTGTAAACCTGATAAACCTGATTTGTAATCAAAGAAAATATTCTATTTCAATGTTAGACAAACTAGTTTCAAAGCCCATCAAGCCCCCCAAGTCAGATCGGATATAAAGTGTATATATCATATTAAAGGGATCTTTCTGTCGCATTTGACTTGAAACTGAATTGTAAGTGACAGCAATTAAATTGAAATGAAGATTAAACGTTGGCGACTTTGTCAAACAGATACAAATGACAAAAGTAACTTATGTCGGAGCGTGTACTAATTACTATATCCATTAGCATATAATTAGAAAAAATATTTCTAAAGGAAATTGAAGGAAAAATAAAACACAAAATAATAAGAAAAATACGAAATTGCGAAAAGTTTTAAACGTTTTCATTGAAATGAAAATAATTGTGAATTACATGAATGAGAATTGAAATAGCGCGTGTTTTATTGAGAACCGACCTCAGGCTGTCAAAAGGCATTAGATTGCGATAAATGTGACCTCCTCTCGGAGGCAATGGAGGGTGTGTTCAAATGAAGCACGCGATGCGCATTCGAATTGTTATCTTAGTTTTAGTTGAAATAAATTAAGTTCGATCTGAAAATGAAGTAGAATAAAAAATTCAAATCGAACAATTATTGCATTTAATTCGCGGTTAAAGGTCTGTGAAATTTCTCATAGAACTCAATTTTAATTATTGGTAATTACAGAAAATATTAAAAAAAATTTAAAAACTACAAAATATCCCAATTACAATCTTGTAAAATCCATTTAGCCTATGAAGTACATCGTGGTTGTATAATGAACTGTTTATTGGTTAAAAATAATGAACTTACCACATGTGGTGAATACAAAATAGAGGCTAATTTAATACAAATTGGCAGGGAGATTAATGAATTACCTGAAAATAAACAAATTAAAAGCAATTATAGAATTTCGTTTGGAACACAACATGTATTGAATATCTATAAATAATAAATTTCCCACAAATGAAAACTTATATAACTAGCAGCATGGTGAGCAGTCGTCGTCGTCATCATCACCATCATAATTAGCATAGAATCGGATGGGGATTTCCATGTAAGCGCTCGAATTGACGTGGTATGAAATGTAAACGTCGAAAAGTTTTCTATTAGCAAGAAAATATTCTGTTATTTTCGAACGTTTCTTCTAAGTTTTTTTTTCGGTCGACCTTCGCATTCCAAATAACCGAACAAAATTCCACCTGTTTCTTGAGGGTTTTTTTTTTGGTTCAACCCACTTCAAGGTGTTTTCCACATATTATTCAACAATAAAGCTAACATCTCGTAATATATTCATGCCACGCCACGTAAAACAAACATGCACACATGCTCCATCAATCCATCAACTCATCAATCCATCAACCCATCAATCAACCAATCAATCAATGAACCAAGCTACCGACAGCTAGTCCAATTACATGTTGTTTTTCTTCTCTTCTTGTCTGGAATTTTTGTGCGTTTTTCGTGCTTTTCGTGCTTTATGGTCGTCCATTTTCGTTACAAAAACTCTGTCCGCTGTATTTGTTTAAACTAATTTCTTGCAATATTGTAGCCGATGTATTTCTCGTTGTTGTATTTGTTGTTGATCATCACTTTCTTGGCAACGAAACACGCAACGAAGATGTGGCTTCTGTTGCTGTTGTGTTTCTTGATGAGTTTCGTCTTCGCGCCAACTCATCCCATTCGCCACCGTCTTCAGTTCAATAAACTTTTGATGGATGCTTTAAAAATTTACCCCCAACTTCGAGGCGGCTCCCAAGTTGCAATATAATATATATATATTTTGTATATGGGATAGGGCCGTTGGCCGACAATTCAATTGAAGTCAATGGCTGAGAATCAAGCGTTGGGTTCAGTCACATGTTAACAGGTTTAATTAACAAAAGTTTTTTCTTGTTGTAAACTGGTTTTTTTTAAACCAAAGGTAAATGGAGAAAGTATAATATAAGGAAGAGATTTCTAGGAAAACCCCGAAAATCTACAACAATCATACTGATCCCTAAAAAAAACATTCTGTTCTACAAAGTTCTTAAAAGGTTTTTGTTCCAGAATCGGAAAAGAACAAGATCAAGAATAAAAATGGAGTTCCGTGAAGACTTCGAAAAGGAATGGAAATAAATGACACAAAGTTAAAAATAAAAGTTTATCAATAGCGATTCTTTTTTACTTCCTTTCTCTCTCTCTCCTTCACCCACATTTGTCTTAAGCCGAAGACGAAATGAACGCAAAGCTTTTGTTGATACAAAAATACAAGAGAGAAAGACAGTGGGGAGGAAAAGGAAGAAAGAAAAAAAAACGACTTTTTAATAACAAAATGACACGAAAATAAAAGAATTGAATGTGTAAATTATTTTTATTGCGTTGATTATTTGTGTCACTGGAGTGTGTGGGGCTTCGGAAGAGCAGTGCAGAAATGATGATGATAATAGCATGATGGTGAGAGCCTATGAGTGGCCGGTGCGACAGGGAGAGGGAAGGGAAGATATAGGTAGAGAAAGAAATTGGCGAACTACGAGAAATAAATGAGAAAAAATAATCGTGATTTAACAATTGAAACGCTCTATTTTTACAATTGACACAATTTACAAAAGCTTCGAAACTGACAACAATAAAAAAAACGTGAACAATGGGATTTTTGTTGGGATGGGACGACATTTATTGTGACAACTACAAAAACAACAGCAACAATAGTACAAAAGCAATTTAATAGTATATTCTAGAAATTGCGTATAAATCATTGTTCTGAGCGATAAAACAGAGAAGATAAACTAATAGATAGATAGAATTAAGTTGAAATATTTTTGTATGAAATCAAGCGTAAACGGGCGATTGTTCCAAAGATTTCCGTTACTTTTTTGTGACTTTGATTGAAAGTAGAGCTTTCTATTTTCGCCATTAAAATGTGCTCTAAAACGAGTTATCTCTCTGTGGTTTTTAGGAAACTAGGTTAACATTTTTGTATATTCTGATGTATACGTCACAAAAAAAAAAAAAAAAAATAATAATAAACAAAAAAAATCATATATTATGCGGGTTAATTATTTGTTGTTTTCGTTTCATGGTTGAAAGTTCTCTTTTGATGAAAGCGAAATCATATAAAATATTTAAATACTTTTGTTAATTGCACTTTTGACATTTATTGCTACTAAAAGAATATTATGAATGCAGAATGGTTGATGAATTTTTGATTCGAATATTATTAGTGAAATATGTTGATGAAAACATAAAGTAGAAACATTGTTAAATTTTTGAATTTGTTATTACGAATAGAAGGTAGATTACTAAGTATTATTCGTATTTTATAACATCGGCCATACGTAGAAAGCACTCAAAGCTTTATCTAATCATCTTCTTTGTTGACTATTAGTGTCTAATTAAGCTCATTAAACTTTTGTTGCAAAAAGTTAATTGTTTTCTATTGTGAACTAATGTTTGCAAAAAACTATATTCCGTGATCAAGCTTTTATTAGTCGAAAGCATGCGAAATGGAAATTTATTGTAAAGTTCAAACAACTTCAATGGGGAAATTTAATCGATCGAAAATAAATAAAAAACAAAACGATTACAACTGTGTAAATAGTAGAAATCTGTTAAATCTGTAAAGTTCTCAAAAAATATGCACATGCCAAACAAACATCCGGGAGTTGTGTCAGCGAAGATAATTCACTTCACGATGATGAAATTATTTGCTTAGCTTTTTGTTTATTTTTATACAAACATACATACATTTTTTGTATTTATTATTTCTTTAGGATTTATAGCTAAATCTGTTGAGATCCAACGACCCCAGACGATATGCGCCATCTCCATATATTATAGCCGCACTGTGACCACAATGAATCACCAAAAAATCGTGATCAAAGAGCAGAAAAAATAAATTCGTTAAGATTTAAATTCAAAAGCGCCAGACGGAAGGAAGGAAAGAAGGAGAAGTTGACCAAAGGAAATCTTTGTTGATAAGAAGTTTCGAAACACTTGTTCTTGTTGGCAACGGGAAATAAATCACACACACACACACACACAAAATTGTGAAATGTGGGGTAAGAAAATAAATAGAGAGGATGATGAAAAGGAAACCTTCTGGGAAGTAACCTTTGGAATACACAATAGACACACATGAACCTCAAATATGCCACAGTAATTCACATCAAAGGCAACATGTGTCGCGCCAACAGTGGGGCATAAATCAATTCACGATAGAAAAACAAAACATCACAATGTGATGAGGAAGCGGCGTCTAAAAAAACAAAAATGCAAACAACAACAAAGACCAAGTCAAGAAGATATCGCATAGAGTGACGTTTCATAAATATGTCTGTCTTCTGTCACGCGATATCGCGAAAATAGCAAAACAAAAACCACAACAACAGAACAGAAACAGAAAGAAACTCATGCAGCGACATCAACATGTTTTTGCAATTTCAGAACTAAAAATAAACACAAAAGGGCCGAGCGAAAACAACGATAGCAACAAGAAGAATTGCAATAGCAACAACGATCTACAAGAGCAAAAACAATCTACAAGAGAAACAACCATCTACAACTGCAACAACCATCTACAACTGCAACAACAATCTACAGTAGCAACTACAATCTACAATAGCAACAACAATCTACAATAGCAAACAAAAATCAAAAATAACAAGCGCAGTTGTAATGCAAAAGAGAAAAGAAAACTTGGCTCATTATGGTCAAGTGTAAGCAAAATTGCAATAATTAGCGCGGCTACAAGAGGACGAGGGCGGGGTTTGAGGAACCAGTGTTGCTTGCATTACCCTGGTAAAGTATTTATTTCTTTGCCAGGAATCGCAATGTGAGCATTGAATTACATTGTCTTGAATGAAAACAGATGTTTTGATTTATTTACATTAGAATAAATAGATCAATGAGAATTACATGTGAGAAGATGATTAAAATTTCTTAAGAATTGTGTATATAAGTAAATACTTCAATATTTCTTTCTTCGGAACGAAATGGATCTTCCCAAATTCAATTGAATGGATCATGATGACGAAGTCGATCACCTTTGAGTCGTGAACAAAAACTGTTGCATGCTAATTTTGTCAGCCGTGAAATAAAAACGTTGCGATTGAATGCACGCAATAAAAGTCAACAATTTCACAAACAATCACGAAAAAACGTGAAAAGTGAAATAATATTAATTTGTGCGACAGTGAAGAGGAATGGTAATAAAAAATCGAAGCAAAATTTACAAAGTAACAACACATGACGAGAAAAAAGAAGAACACAGAAAAGGCCTTTAATTAAACCAGTTCCAATTCGAGTCGCTTGAAGGTATTTCGAGGTGGAATTAGAGACGCTCGAACGCTACACTTGATGACAGCCCCGAGTTACAGAAATGAGACGATAATGAGAGGCAGACAGACTTCGATGGTAATGCCAGCTACAAACAGCTACATTGTAGTTGACCGAAGATGATGACGAAGAAGCCAAGTTAACGACCAAAAATACGCAAATAAAAATCATCACGAGAAAAAAAACATCACGTGGAAGAAATAAGCTCAATGTAAAGATTTTTATCTCTTTCTTTTGAGAGAGAAATTCTGCCAAAAAGGCGTGGCTGTCCAGAAATGCAGCCAAGTTTGCACAGAAGGACGGAAGCAAATACAACTGCATTTCCGACACTTTCGAGAGAAAGAAAAACAGAAACTGGAAAGTAGAATAGAAGCAAAGGGAAAACAGAAAGGGAAAGAAAAACAGAAAAAACATAACTACTAAATACAGGAATGCAAAAGAAAAAAGAGAAATGGAAAAAAAAAGAGAGAAATGCAAAATAAAAAGAGAGAAATGGAAAGAAAATAGGAAAATACAATAAAAAAAAGAGAAATGCAGAAGATAATATACCAAAGAAACCCCATTAAACTCAATGTAGAAAATGTAAGTGCGAAAAAATCTGAGTGGTGAACAAAAACGCGATGAACTTTTATAAGGTTTGTCAGAATTCTTAAAATAACCTGGCACACGAGTAATCAAACAATCCATCCATCAAAAAATGCTAACAACAGCCTTCAGTGAAATTTCGCAAAAACGTCACTCTTTATTTTTAAGACAGAATACAAACAAAGAAAGAGTGAAAAAATCGCCAACAAATTTGGGGACAATTTAATTTAAATCGACGAAAATAAAGAACGAGTTATGAATTGCAAGAGTTCTCAAATGCATGAGTTCTCAATGCAAGAGTTCTGAATTGAAAGAATTCTGAACAGCAAGAGTTCGATTAAATTGAATTACGTTAGTTAAACAAACTTTGTACAGGACAAAAAGTGTAGGAGTAGAATTATACGAAATAGATAAACAAAAGTTTATTAGTAACATTTGCAAATCATTTATTATTAAATGGAGGCGGAAAGAAGTTGCGAAAGTTTCATTGAGTTCCATTATAAATTTATTAACGTCCAAGTGTGGTCTGTTCGAGAAGCATGAGGAAATGTCGGAATGCAATGGAAATTTATCTGTATGGAAAAGTTTTCTTTACCGCAAAAAACTTTTGCCCATCAACGAGAAACGAGGAAAAGCTTATTAAAGTGTGAGGCGAACTAGTTCGAAAAGCTCATCATTCACAGGCAATTCATTCGAATAGATGGCGAATAGAAATGAAAGCTGAGATGAAGAGGAAGGGAAGGAGAATTCGCGCTCACTTGAGATAAAAACTCTATCTCAGACATCGAGAATAAATGAGAGAAAGGAGAAGAGAAAAAGAGACACGAGTTAATTTATCATAACATTGAGTCGATCGAAACAAAGGATAGCAATGAGGAGGAGGCGGAAGTGACGAAAAGAATACACATCAAAGAACTTTGTAATTTTCCAATTAAGAAAACGAACACCAACGTAATTAGTTTCCACTAAAAAAAAGAGAAAGAGAAAAATTGTATTCTCACAAATTAACTCTGGTGGGAATTTCCTTACGATGGAAAATCCTTATGACACTCTGGAAAAGAAAAACTTTTCAAGGTTTTTTCTAATGTGTCTCTCACGCCAAACACGTAACATGCCTCCGGCCAGACACGTAAGATGACAGCTTCCACAGAGCAACATAGATCTTCCAGAAAGAAGCACGGAACGTGTCGAAAGCAAAATGTCATCGCCGAAAGAATGGTGGAGATCGAGGGGAGGAGTATGTATTTTCAAAAAAGCGGAGTATATTCAACAGACTTTTATGTCAATAAAAAAGGGAAATTCGTGCTTCAAATAATGTTGACTTTATTCACAAGTGCCGACGTGGTGCCATTCACAATGGACGTGTCGAGGAATAATGGCGACTTATATTATACTTAGGTATATACAATGTATATCATAATAAAAATAAATGAAGGAGTTAAAATAAAAATAAATGAAGGAGTTAAAATAAAAATAAATAAAAGAGTTATAATAAAAATAAATAAAAGAGTTATAATAAAAATAAATAAAAGAGTTAAAATAAAAATAAATTATAACCAAAACATAATCAATTACGTTTTTATAGATAAAAATATATATTCCAAACAATTATGCGAGGTGTGAATTTTAAAAATTAGTAAAATACGATGCGCCAAAGGCAACGACTTGCGTAACCTTCTATGGGATTGTGCGTCGAATACAAAGTTGAACTTAATTTTGATGGAAGTGATGGAAACGGTAAAGGAGAACGAACGAAGAAAACTAGGCCAACAGAAACGTCCAAAATCGTCCAACTGTTGCGTGTGTGGAACACACACAGGGAGTTGACATTGAGTTGAAGAAGGTAGAATGCATACGAACGACCACCAATGGGTTGATTGACTGAGTGAACGAATGACCAAATGACTGACTAAACGACCGACAGACTGACCAAACGACCAACTGAGCGACCTCCAGAGCGCCTCCGAGACAGTCTAATTAACTTCATGGTGTGTTCACACACTCACACTGATAAACCTTCACCTTTTCCGCGAAGTGTCATCCGTGGGTTTTTCGTTGGAAAATGTGAATGAAGTGGAACAGAGTAACGGATCCTGTGGGAAACGACGTCCACGACGGCGACGATGACGACCCATCTAAGTTCTGAGGGGGAAATTCGAAGTTGATATGAATAAAATTACATGATTAACCCAGTTTTACCTACGCATTTTGGGATTGAGATTGCGAAATAAGATATCCATGGGATGAAATGGGATTTTTCGCTAATCTACAGGGAGAAAATATGGTTAAAATTACCATAAAATTCTCAACAAAAAGGTATAAAAACTAATTTATCACATGGATTTTTAAGAAAAAATATATTAATTTTTTATTCAAATATCACAAAAGACCCCACGAACTTAATTTCAATGGCTTCATTTTTTTAATCCCAACTCACTTCCTAATTTTCACATCCCGATCAGCCTCCAGACAACTCCTCAGAGTTTCACGCTTTGATGGCGAATCATCAAATAAGGAATTCAACATGATCACCTAAAGAAAAGTGGAAAACTACTCAAATTGAATGCGTTAAAAAAGTAGTTCCTTGATAACGTTCACTGAAAAGTCTACAAAGAAGAGAGGCGTTGGAGATAGAAAACAAGATACAGAGACTGGATGGCGGATCCGACAAAAGGAGAAGACTTGTTGAAGGTAACGACGATGAAGACGACGAGTACACGAAAGATGCCATACATTCGTGGTCTGATGCAATGCAATGCGAGCTGTGCGGATGATCATGTTTCCAAGCGTGAACATGGAGAGAAGGAGGAAAAGACAGACAGACAGACAGGTAGACCGACGGACGGACAGACCCGTAGAGAGACAGACAACCTGTTGACTCGCCAGTCAAGTCATCCAATTTAACCCGATCTCGCCTCCCCGTTGCCTCCCATCACGATGGAACAGGCTGCAATTACATATTTTATTAACAACAACGTCCTTGAGCATGTGTTTTTTTGTTGCTGCTGTTACTTTTGGTAGAAGAAACAACTTCTTTACACAGCATCATGTTTATCTGTGCGTGTGTGTGTGTGTGTGTGTGTAAGGGTCCATCTGTGGGTAATATTAAATATCAGATCGGTGAGCGGCATTACTATATAGCTATATGTATAGTGTAATTTTCCTTTTGCGATATTGTATATTATCATCCATGTTGCTCTTGTGGTTTTTGAGTTCATTTAATCTTCTTTTGATCTTTTCCATTTTTAATTTATTTCCATCAAGTTTCTTCTTTGGGGTTTGTTTTTAGTAGAATTTTTGTTATAAAGTTTTATAATATTTTTTATACAAGTTTTTTGTGATAGTGTGGTTGTTGGTGGATGTTGGATGTGGATGTTGTTGGTGGATGTTGTTGTTGGATGTTGTTGGATGTTGTTATTGGAGATTGGTTAGATTGACTTCTTGAACGCTTCAGTGGCTCCGGGTCTGATCGTTCACTGTCGTCTGGACGGCTTTTCTGAGCGGACGGACAATGTTGTTGTTACCAAAGATGATAATGTGGCTTTTTCTACCAAAGATGATAATGATGATTCTTTTGCTAGCAAGGATGATGATGTTGATTTGGCTACCACCGATGTTTATGTCGAAGATGATGATGTTCATTTTTCTACCAACAAATATGATATTGCTTTTACCCCTGATAATATTACCAAATGGTCAAGCTTGACTTTTGCACAGACTTTCATTAGTTTTGCGGATTTGATATACGATATGTTGGATTATATATCGAGTTACGGTCAACTGAAATCGAATGTGATGTGGAGTTTATTATTTTAATAAATTTTTATGTTAATAAATACATAATATTGGGTGAATAAACTTTCCAAAAATTATTGTAAAAGATTAAGAGAAATGTATAATATTTACAATAATTTTACTACATTCTCACATTTGTTATTTGATTGTGTTGAGAATTAACAATTGTTTTTAACGACCTTCTTCCATCATAAAAGGAGTAAAAACACAGTTCATTTATCTTTTGCATAGTAAAATATTTTCTCTAATGACTGAAGAAAACAACTCCTGGTAGGAGGTTGGCAAAATTTGCCTCAATTCCAAAGCAAACATAATAAAATTCTCAGAGAAGCAAAAACTCAAACATCGACAAAAGTGGAACAGAAGCTAGAGATACAGGGAAACAGATAGAGATACAGAGAGAAAGGAAAAGAGAGAGAATGAGAAAAATATTCAAATTTTATTGCTATATGACGTCCTTTTCGCAGACTTCCTGTCGCCATGCGAGGAGATGAACGAACGAAATGTGCGGGCGCACATGTTTGAGATTACAAGAGAGCGACTAATCAGGCAACAAAAGAGGCTCAAATAAAATTAAAATGAAAAATAAATACCAGCAAAATTTGACGTACACAGCAACACAGTATATAAAAATAAAAATGCTAAAATTGTGGGTGGGAGGAGGAGAATATGACGAATAGAAACAAATCAAATAAAAGCAATTACGAAACGTAAGCTTGCATAAATATCCACTATAGAGCCAGGCCCAAACACGCGCCGTCCATCTTTTCATCCTTCGCTTTCATCACTCGACACAAATTCAGAGAATTTTGGTAGCAAATAATTCCATCGACCATGGTGGAACTCATGCCCCCGCCCCCAACAACATTCGCGTAATTTCGAGGATAAACAAAGAAACGAACTCGGCGCCGAAAATTGATTGAAGAAGAACACATGTTTTACACCAAGCTGTCTCTATCTCTCCTTCTCTCTCTCTCTTTTACTATATACATTTCTCCTTATATCATTCCATTTGAGATTCTCTTTCGCACACATTTCGCTCATTCATGACAACGCCGGCCATGGAGGCGGACGGGTCGATGGGCGTGTGGGTCGGTGACGCGATGGGCGTTGTTGTCGTCATAGTCCGCATCGTCGTGTCGTAGTCTTCTTCCCCCAGAGAGAGAGAGAAAAAATCAATAGAACAGAGGCAAAGGAAGAGACCAGCCTTTGTAGGGCAACGGGTGGGATGAATGTTGTTTATTCGTTGGCTGCCGCTGAGTCGGAAGTTCCGTAACCTAAAATGAGCCGGAAGTCGGAAGTAGTGACAAGCGCTTTGCTAACTGCATAATGCTACTTGTTGTTGGTGGCTTTGGTTCTAAGTTTACGTGTTCTTTTTGTGGGTTTTCATGTTGTTTTTGTAGACGCTCCGGTTGTTTTTGTAGTCGTTCAGGTTGTTTTTGTATTCGTTCAGATTGTTCTTGTAGTTTTTCATACTGTTCTTATAGTAGTTCACACTGTTTTTGTAGTTGGTCATGTTGTAACAGTCGCGTTCTTGTCAAAATAAACCAGCCAAATAGGTTAACGCGGCAGTTAGTGGGTTAAGAATTGTCGAGAATCACGTGTTTCAAAGTGCTTTTTGCAGTATTTTTCTTTCTACTGCATACTTTTAGAAGGTTTACCCCATAGGTTTCAATGTATGCATACATGCAGATAAGATTGTGTGGGTTGAGCGCATTCGACGTGAAGCTTTAAGTCTGAAGCGGATTTGTGGTTCGAAATTCTGCCGTTGCACTCGAAAGACTTGACTCAAACTAAGCTCACGGATGTGAATGATCTTAGCCAGAAGTATAAATTTTGTCTATCGACTTGCGTAGATTTGGAAGAGAAATTCGATTTTTGATAGAATTTCGCAACTTTTAATTAGATTATTGAATTTAATTTCACAATATCTGAATCATAGAAATAGTTCTTAATGAGTGATTTGGAGTGAAATATAAAATTTATATAGAACCACCTGAAAGTTTCTAAATTATCTACGTCAGATTTATGATAATCCAACAGAAATTAATGGAACTCAAAGTACTCGAACAACAAGATTTAAAAAAACAGAATCGAAAAAACCCCTTTCTTACGTATTTTATAACCCTACTATACCCGCGTTTACATTCGTGTTTTGACTTTGTCTGAGAAGTTTACCATTGTTTGTCGGCAAATGGGCAGGCAATCACCTCTTCCTCCCCACGAGATAAGATAACGCAACAAGTTTCCACTGAAAAATAACAAGCTGATATCACCACGTCTCTCACGTCCAAATGGAGTGATAAAAAAGTCACTCAATTAACTCTGAACAAACACACTCACATATATGACCTTGACGCGATGAGGGCTTGTGCAAATGTTGTAAACAATTTCCGAACTCAATTTACCAAAATAAGAGATAATCGAATGAGATCAAATCATGGGCTGGATGAAAAATTGCCATCAAATTAATGCAAATTACGAAGTTTTTCAATAAATCGTAAAGAAAAAAATATGAAAAGAAACAAAGAGAAATACAACAATACGTCGAAACCATGATTATTGTTATTACGAAAAATCGGAGCAAAGGCGAAATTTAAAAAAATAATATCGAATGAATAGATAAAAAAACCCCCCGAGTTCAAACACTGTGGAAGCTTTGCAAAATATCCAAGCGATAGAGGGAGATGGACGAAGGCAAATGTGAGGAAATAACAAAAAACAGTAGGCAAAATCATAGAGGGAGAGAGACAAAAATAAGCAATGGGTTAAGAGAGAGAGAGAGGGGGAGAGGTGAAGAAGTGGGTAGCGTCCGAGACTAGTGAATGGCAGATACGACGCGACGTTTAACAAAAGGCTACCAACGAAAGAGACAGCCAAAGCGGATCGACCGAGAATTTGTACCCGAAAAAAAGGTGGAAGCTCGCAGTCGTCGCCGTTGCGATGCGAAAACTTGTTTTAAGACCTCGCCCCCGTCCCCTCCCGGCACCTTCACGACCAACAAGCGTCCAGCGTGGCAACGTGTGGCGAGTGCAAACGTACCCAACACAAATGATGACGATGGTGGAGGGGACCAAGGGATAAACAAACAACAAACAAATGTTTTAGTTTGGAATTTGGAATTTCGAATTGGAAATTTGAATAAATATTTTTACAAAGCAAATGCGAGATGATGATGACGATGAGTGGTGGTGGAAGAAGAAACAACAAACAACCAAAAGACACAGAAAATAACACTTTGAAGACCAAGGAAAACAAGGTGAATGAAAAGGGAGAACAAAACCAGAAGAAGTCAAAGTAGAAGATGAAGAAAACTGATAATGCGAAGAAGAAAAGTGGCAATGAGAGGAAGAGAACTGCCAATGAGAGGAAGAGGAAGAAAACATAGAACGAGAGGAAGGAAAAAACAGAGAATGAGAGAAAGAAAAACTGGTATTAAAGTAACCGACACCTCGATGCGAACCGCAAACAAACTGGTCCGCGAGAAGAGGTCACGGAGACTCATGCCGTGAAGTGAAGTGGCGTTAATGAACGCCTATCGTATTGTTGTTGTTACTGTTGTTGCTGTTGTTATTATTGTAGTTGCCATTGTTTTTATAGCTGCTGTTGTAATTGTTTCAATATTACCTTATACTACATACTTTTTGTCCTCTATATACACAATTTACATGTTCTCCAAACACATTTTCTGTGAAATTAAAAAAACCGTTTTTATTTAAAATAGATTTTGAAATCGGAACAACAAAAAATATAGTCAGGGATTTTTTATCCACGTTTTCACTTATTTATACAAGTGCTACTTTTTGTTATTATTGTTTTGGTTTCTATTTTTTTTTATTATTGTTTTTTTGTTTTGTTGTTATTGCGAAAGAATTCTGGTTTAATTAGTTTATATCAGCGGGAAGTTTTATTCTAATGGCGCAACTCTTTGGTCACGAAGCGGAAACAAAAACGCTAGGTGTAGACTTATTGCGTGGAGACTTTTATGGATAGCTTTTACTGCACAAGAAATAAAGTGAAATTATTATAGAACGAGAGTTTTCAATTACCAATGACATAACTTAATAGCGATGGAATAAAAATTGAAATTATTTCGAAATTAAATTTATTTTTAAGTGATGATTATATTATTTCAAATGAAAATATATTCGAAAAATAATAATATTAAAATTCAAAATAAAAATATTCAAAATTAATCATTATTTCAATTTCCAAATGCATAAATTTTCAAATCTCGACATAAATTTTGATATTCGATACGCATTAATCAATTTAATTTCCCATTTATTTTATGAGAAGATATTGAATACAGCTTTTATGGTCGATTATAATGCTAAATGTCTACAGTAGAGATAATTTTTCAGAAAAGATTTCTCCGATTCCGAACACTTTAATACAATGCAAAAGTAAACCTGATCTCCTGAATTGGACTCTACACTTTCTAGAACTCGAAGCGACGGCGTCTCTTCAATGAAAATCTGACAAAAGAATCACTTTTCATTGCGAAAGGAACAATTGACGAGCAAACGAATGATGGCAGAAATGCCATGGAAAGGAAAGAAAAAGAAGGGAAAAGCAAGAAGAAGAAAGCAATCAAACAAGTTTTGTTTGCTTCTTTCACCTCTACATCAACCTCCACCATCATCATCCTAATATGCCGTTTATTCTCCTATATTCTTGAGATTTTGAACTTTTTGTCATTCATGAATTCAGTCGTGCGACTTTTAAATTGAATTTTTCGCCAATATTTCGTCACTCATTTCTTTAATAATCGACGTTTCTGCTTATATTCTTTATATTCTTATATATTCTTTACTTTTATCCAGTTTTATTCATTCTTTACTTCTATCCACTCTTTACATCTCTCTCTACTGCATAATTCTTTCTACACTCTTTATCTCTACCTTTTACTACTCTCCACCCTTTATATCTCTCTACTCTTTACTTCTCCCTACTTTTTCCGTCTGCCTTGCTTCACCTTTTTATTTCGTCTTTTTGCATTTGAACTTGAATCGCAGCGAAACCCGTTTTTATTGACGATGAAGCAAAGAATTGCAAAAGCTGCAAAGAAGACGAGCCCAAGCTATGTTTGGGAGAGAAAGAGAGAGAGAGAGAAAGGGTGAGAAGGAGAAACACCAAGTGCGAAAGAGAGTAAGAGATGGGTGACTGGGACAAATGCGGCAGATGCGGTTCCCATCTTTGGAGACTTGTATCGCAATGTAGACAAGGAAAATGGACGTTTTGTTGCCGTTGATGTTATTGCTGATGATGTTAGATGTTGTTGTTCTCATTGTTGTTATTGTTGCTATAGTTTTTGTTATTGTTGTTGTCATTGTTGTTGTCATTGTTGTTGTCATCGTTGTTATTGTCATCGTTATTGTTCATGTAGTTCACTCCAATCCACTTCACTCCACTGTTTTTCCATTGCATTGTTTATCGCTTTTCATTGAGTGAAATTGCTTTTTAGCAACAAGTTTGTCACATGAAAAGCTATTTCTAGAAAGTTGTGAAAATTCTCTCTCTCTCTCTCATACAGAAAATATTTGTCTGTCTACACGATAGGTAAAATAATGAATGAATTTATAGTATATTCATGTAAAGGAAAGTTTTCCAATATACCTTTGGTAAATCTTTCAAGTGTTTTTTTTTGCCTATATAGAATACAATAACAAACAACATCAAGTAGAATTTTCATCCGTTTTTAATGAAATTTCTCACTCTTCTAACTCGTGAGAACAGTTCAAAAAACCTCACCAAAGCCTCCACCCGCACAACCGAAACAATTCTCAATTTGTCTCCATGGATTCCATGGTGTAGTAGACAAAATCTGCCTCCCCTTCCTTCAACCCATGATATCTTCTCTTCAAGCACGTTATCAAAGTTTAGTTGTTTTTGTTTTTCATAGTCTGGCCTCTCTTCTCCCCATCGTGTCACGAGCATCCCCCAAAGAGTCGAGCAGAGAATTTGTCCCCCGTGGCTTCTGCGTTGGATCATAATTTCATTCGAGGCTCAGCACAATTTTCGATTCAATTTCAAGAGGAGATTTTTTCCACAAGTCTATTTTCTATTCTTTTATTCCTTTCACTTTTTTTTGTCTCTATTACTCTCTCCTTTCTTCTATTACTCTCTCTTCCTTGCTATTCTTTTTCTCTCTAAAATTCCTTCTATTCCTCTCTCTCTCCCCTCTTCTATGGATTTATTTTTTATTCTCCCCCCTTCTGTAATTCTTTCGGCAAGTTCTCCACTCGAATGAGTGGCAGAGATTTAAATTGAATGAAGAATTTTCAATTTCAATTTGGGGGAATGGAAAAAAAAACTGTTGTTTTCGAAGCCGCGACCCATTAATAAACAGGGGAGCCAAGGGAGCCCCCAGAGATAGAGATAGAAATAGAACAAGAGACAACAGACAGACTGACAGTCATGAGAACCGAATGGACGATGGATGGAGATGGAGGGAGGGGGAGGATGGAGAATGAAGGAGGGCGTTTGACAGAATCAAGTGGAGAATCGAGTGGAGAGCAAAGGGTGCCACTTCATTGAACACTTTTAATGAGGAAGTATTCAATTAATGTGTTTGTGTGTTGGTATTTTTTCTATTAAACCAATTTAATTTTTGTCTATTTTGGAGACTTTTTTTCTTCAACTAACCAACTTTTTGTCTAACTATCCATCCAACAAACCATCCATACATCCAACCATCCATCCATCCAACCAACAATCCATCCGTCCATCGAAGTTGTCGATTGCGGTGATTTCAAACTAAATTGAGTTGAGATGAGGCAGCAAGTTTACTTTTTTTTCTGTCGAAACTTTGAAGCCCGCGGGCATCGAGCGGCGGAAGTTCAGAGCAAAAATCCACTTTGAGAAACAATTAATTATCCAAAACTTTGTGTTGAGATGAATATCGTGAATTCAATTGAATGATGTAGAGAGAAGACAGGAAATTGTTTTTCAGTAAGAGATTTTTTTTTCTTAGTTGGAGTATTTTAATCCTTTGGCGATGACGATGATTTGATTATGGTTTGATGATGAAGTTGATGATGATTTGATGGTGATAATGATAGTTGTGGTGCTTGTAAAAGTTGTGGTAATGGAAACAAAGGCAATTCCCTTTGGTAAAAGGCAAAAAGCCTCTAATTTTCTGTGGCACGTTTTCCGTTCACTTGTTTCCATGGTTTTCCCACCCGGTTTACCTTGGGTTTCTTTCCTCAAGCAGTCGTCCACAGACCGATGGACAGACGGACAGATATTTCTGGGACGGACGAATGTTTCTGGGACGGACAGAGAGACGCGTGTTCGACACGAGGTGATTGCACCCTGCGTTCCACCCTCCTCTCCCCACACAAATGGCCCATTCCGAACCCTCCAACAACTGTGCGTTTCACCTGCTGCTGTTGCTGAAGGGCCCATTAAGATTGAACCAAGGGTGGTCGAGTGAGGGTCGATCGAGGGCAAAAGTGAGTTTAGGCAAATTAGCAGGGGGTTTATGTGAAAGCGATGCCACCTCGCAAAACATTTTAGATAATATTTTATTTGTATTGAATTTAAAAATATTAAAAATTTCTTAGTTTTCACAAAAGTCCAATAGTTTTACTAGTAAATAAAACAAAAAAAACTCACCTTGAAATTTTCCTCGCTATTGAAAATTATTATTTTATCATCGATTAGCAACACTTTTTCGTTAGAAGAAAAAATAAACGATAAATAAATTAAATGAATTAATTATGCATTTTTATCGCATGGAGGGAGATTTCACAAGAACTTTCGCGCTTTCATTTCTGAGAAATTTATTATTGTTGTTGACTTTTCTGCGACGCAGAGAAAAAAAGGGTGGCAACCTTGTGACAAAGAGACAAGGAGCGAACGACAGACGGACAGACAAACAGAGGGAGAGGCAGGCAGTCAGTAGAATAGACAGCAGGCAGGCAGATAGGAGACAGAAAGACAGGCAGATAGGAGACAGACAGCCAGACAGACAGGCAGATAGAAAGACACTGACACGAGTGGTCAGCAATAGACAGACGATGAGACGGCCTGAGCCTGAGTAATGGACAGACCAACGGACAGATAGATAGACACAGGCAGAGGGTCGGACCTGCTGCTGGCGTCGCAGCCTCCTCCGATGTCGACGACGCAGCGACAGCGAAGAAAACCGTCGACGACCGTCGGTTTCTTGGAAAATTTATAAACAATTTGTTCGCGAATCGTTTCCGCAAATAAACTCAGGTCGGCGAAGGCAAATAAACAAAGCTTCAAGGGAGAGCAGCAAAAGGAAGGAATTTCCTTTCTTTTCTCTGGGAGTGAAAAACTGCGAAAATTCTTGTTTCGAATCCGTGATTTTCCCTCCCCAACAACAATTTTCACACAAACACACACTCACACATACAAATTGTATATAATTTTTACGTATTTTTTCTTACATTTTTTCTCTCTTCTTTTTATCTATTATTTATTTTTGTTGTCTGCTTTTTGCACTTTTCTTTTGCTTTGTAAATTCCTTACTCTTGGAATTATTATTTTTTTTTTGTTTAATATTTTTGCCAATGTTGTTGTTGCTGTATTTTTATTTGCCTTTCCTCTTTCTCTCTCTCAACTCACTTCACTTGCGTCAACAGATTTTTTGTATGGTTTTCTTTTGATTTTTCATATTTTCACATTTTTTCAATCGACTTCTTCAGATTTTCTGCACTTTTTCTCGCTTCATTTCACAATTGTTGCACAATTTTATTATTCTTTTAGTTACAGATTCAGGAAATTTATTAATTTCTAAAACATTTCGTGTAATTTTTTCCGTTTCTTGTTGTTGCTGCTCGCAGAGTTTTTGCAAAATTCGTTGGAATCCCGTGGAGTGAAACAAAATATTTTTCCGTCCGCTGCTGCGTCTGCACTGAATTTTTCTCTCGTTTCATTTGACAAATCGATCCGCCATTTGTTTCTCAACTGACGTTCGTTCGTTCGCGACGAGTTCGTCGCTCGCTCGCTCCCTCGGACGGGCGAGAATCAGGGTTTCGGACATTGTGAAACGGAAATCGTAGTGACTTCTGCAGAAAATCGTAGCAAAAGGCAAGTTTGCGTAGTAAATGGGCAAATGGAAAGACGAGCGAAAAAAAAAATAACGGTCGTACTTTCAATAAAAATACTTTCATACTACTTTGTACATTTTAGATTTATTAAATTTTATTTATGTGGCAAAAACACAAAACATTGTATACAAAACTATTTCAAGAAATCGTAGCAAATCCGAATTTGAGACGGGGTGGTGTAGTAAATTTCAGAAACTTTTAAAAAATCGTACCTAATTTTCTTCGATCCACACTGGCGGAGAATCGGCAATTCCCTTTTGTGCTGCTGTTTTGTGACGTTGTGCGCCTGTCACAAAGCTGTCACAGTTCAAGAGGCACTGTAGGTGCGGCCGTTGGTTGTCAGAATATGTGAAGTTGCCACAAATAAATTTTTTCACAGTTTTCAGTTTACATCTTCGTCTTTTTGCTTTTATTATCTCTGCATATCTTCGTTCAATGAATTTTTTTAAGTTCAAAAACTAGTAAATATTTGAATAAAAATAAGTATTTTAATATTTTAACACCTTTTGTAAGTGATGTTAATTAAAGCCATATAGTAATTAATTCAGTTTATTTTATTTTTCAATTTTTCCAGTTGCTTCTAAACTACTTGGAGACACAGGAAAAACACCAATTCAATTTCTTAGTGGCCCTGTCAAGTTGCATCTGTCAACAAAAATTTTTGACAGCCACTAACATTGCAAAATTTGCACTGGTGCAGGGTTGCCGAGTGAACTTCAAGCGAAGTGTTTCACTTCACTTCCTCGGGAAATACTTCACTTTTCGTGTTTTGACAATTAAAATGATAATTTTGTTGTTTTTTATGCAATTAGGCAATGAAATTTACCCTATTTTTTTAATTTGTTAATCACTTAACCTTATCAACTTTTCCACTTCGGGAAAAGATTTCGATGCGGCATCCCTGCTTTGTTTGGACTTTGGTTTTTTGGCAGAGTTTGGCCCAGTTCGGTTGGATTTCGTTCTCTCGGAACTGATTTCTGCATTCAAAATTTGACAAAAACTGCATTTATTTATTTCGAAACGATTTGTGAAACTCGCCATCGATTTCCTTGAGTTTATTTTGATTTAAAACCGTTCTGCATTGGATCTTATCGAAATGTTGCACTTGTCGAAAGAATATCGAGTTGCGGGTCGTCTCTTAAACAGTTGGCATCAGCGAGCCCAAAGTTCCGTAAATACTCGTAGCAAAACAACCTCTTCCAGCTCGGATGATTACCAATATCTGCAATGGTCGAAACTCCCGACGATGCATTTTCAAAAATCCCTCCCTCGCCTGCCGATTCCCCTGCTCGAGAAGACCTGCGAACGCTACTTGGCCGCAGTTCAGCCTCTTCTCACCGCCGAGGCCTACAAGGAAACGGAATCATCGGTTCAGGCTTTTCGCCAAGGCGTCGGCATGGAATTGCACTCGTTGCTCAAGCAACACGACTCTGCCAATAAACACACCAGCTACATATCCGAACCATGGTTTGTAAACACTTCATTAGTCTCATGAATGATTAACTATTTTTCTTAATTATCCTCCAGGTTCGACATGTATCTCAGCGACCGGAAACCTCTGCCGCTCAATTACAACCCGCTCTTGGTGATGAAGAACGATCCACGCTCCGAGTATCAACAACAATTGCTGCGTGCAACGAATTTGGTCATCAGCTCGTTGCGCTTTTGGCGTTCGTTGCAGGCGTACAAGCTGGAACCGGAGGTTTATCATATGAATCCGAAGAAAAGCGATACGGAACAATTTCGCAGATGGACTGGTTTGGCACCATCGCTTGTGGCCACCTATGTGGCATATACATTTAAAGCCTTTCCCTTGGATATGAGTCAATTTCAAAAGCTTTTCGGTGTATCTCGCATCCCAGAAGTGGGAAAGGATCGTCTTCATCAGTCCACTGATTCAAAGCATATTTTAGTGATGCGAGGTGGGAATTTCTTTGCTGTTGATGTTCTCGATGAACATGGTCAAATAGCACAGCCAAGTGAAATCCTTGGAAGACTGAAGGCTGTAATGGATTCGAATGGAAAGAATACCAATCGAATTCCAATTGGTGTCTTAACCTCAGGAGAACGTGACTCGTGGGCTTTGTCCCGCAGTCATTTGACCAACAAGATTTCATCGGTGAACAAGGATTTGCTCGAGCGTGAAATAGATTCGGCTTTATTCTGTCTATGTTTGGATAGTGAGGAGGATGGAGTATATGATCAGCAGAAACCTACGCCATTGCTGAAGCATTTACTTGCGGGGAATGCGAGAAACCGGTAAAATTTCATAAAATTTGTGTTTTCTCTTGAAAGCCCCATTAACGAATTCTCCTTTAGATGGTTTGACAAATCGGTATCGTTAATTGTTAGTGCCGACGGTACAGCAGCTATCAATTTTGAACATTCGTGGGGCGATGGAGTTGCCGTTTTGCGCTATTTCAATGAGATATTTAAGGAGACCACAGAAAAACCATTCGTCCATCCAGAAACTAATCCAATTACTCCTAGCGGAAACGCAGTTCGTCCGATTAATTTCGATGTGGATGAGAAACTAGAGGATTATGTTAAAAAAGCCATTTCGGCTAACGATGAAATTATAAATAGTCTTGATATGAACATATTGCGTTTTCCTAATATTAACAAAGGGTTCTGTAAAAACAACGCGATCAGTCCGGATTCGATAATGCAACTTTCCTTCCAACTCGCCTATCGTCAGTTGTTCTCCAAATATGTGGGAACCTATGAGTCTTGCAGCACTTCTGCATTTCGTCATGGCCGCACTGAAACCGTTCGTCCATGTACTATTGCCACCAAAGCCTTTTGTGAATCGATTCTTATGCCATCGGCAAAAAGACCTACTGCAAATGAACTTCGCGCTATGATCGATCAATGTTCTGCTACCCATGGTCAACTTACGAAAGAAGCTGCCATGGGACAAGGATTCGATCGTCACTTGTTCGCATTGAAATCGATGGCAATAAAACATAATATGGAAATACCAAAGATATATACAGAGGATCCTTATAGGATCATCAATCATAATATCATTAGTACATCAACGTTGGCTTCCAACGCATTAGAAGCAGGAGCCTTTGGTCCGGTCGTCACTGATGGCTTGGGCGTAGGGTGAGTCAATTTTGTTGTTTTTGTAAAGAATATAATAATCAAATTGTTCCTTTTTAGCTATTCCATACAAAATGATGAATGTGGTGCAATTGTAACTTCTTATAAAAATGGTGCTAAAGGTGGCCAGTTTATCGAAAGTCTAGGAAAAGCCCTCACCGACATTCATTCGGTGATTAGTTCAAGTCGAAAATAATTTTAAATTTTTTCGATCAAATTATTGTCTTGCAATTAAAACAAAAAGTGCTTTATATAGAAAATTATTTAGGGATCAATGAATTGTGTAATTGAAAAGTTGTCAAATTTTTATATCGTGTAATTGGAAAGTAATGGAATTTTTATATTGAGCAATTGGAAAGTTGATGAAATTTTTATATGGAGTAATTGAAAATTTATAAATTTTTTATATATGTATATAAGTCGTAATATTGTATTTTGATATAAACGGAAAATTATAAATAGAAACAATTTTTAAAGATTATTGAATTGTGTAATTGGAAAGATTTTAAATTTTTATATTATATACATATATATTTTGGTATAAAACGTTTAAATATAACATAATAAAATAAAAAAATTTATAGAAAATGGCAATAAATTATTTAAATTGATAATAATGAATTTTAATTTCATATTATGTGTTCATTCAGATTTTAAAAAAATCATTAATCTAAAAACAAGTGATTACTAAGAAAAAAATAAAAATAAATTTTATAAAAAGTAAATTATCTTAAATAATTAGAAATAATATTTATGAGGAGAACTTCACACCATCCACGATCTACGATCCAATTGTGATCCATCATCCACTTACGATTTACATACGATCCAAAATAACCTAGAATTTCTATATTTGCGTGATAGCAGTAGAAACGAGTATCGAACAGAAATTTTCGAGTCTCCAGCTGTTATTAACATAAAACTTTTCACAAAAGTTTGTGCAGCAACAGAGTTCCATTTAGCAAAGGCTCATAATCTTTGTCAGCTTAGTCAAGACCAAAACCACATAACACGAAACAGATGGAAAATACTTCTTCTGGCCGCTAGGTGGCCGTGCGGATTTAAAGAGGAAATATCAAAGGAGATTTTATAGAATTAATTTTAATTTCAAGTTTTCATAATTTTCAAAAATTTCATAATTTTTATAAATTTCATTATTTTCAAAAATTTAATAATTTCTATAAATTTCAGAATTTAAAAAAATTTTTTAAGTTTTTAAAAATTTCATAATTCTCATAAATTTCATAATTTTTATAATTTTTTAAAAATTTCATAAATTTTAAAATAAGTTTTTGATTGAAACTTACTAATAAATACTAAAACAAAAAATAGTGGAAAATATAAGGAATAATTTTATATATCAAAAAGTTTTACTAAATTTTCATCATTATAAAAATGTCAAAATAAATGTTTGCCTGAAACTAAAATATTTGAAACTGAAAATTTGAAATTGAATTTAATGAAATTTAATGAAAAAAATTCGACGGTAAAAATTTAAGCATAGTAACCCCATGACTTCCGTTTCGGGAAAGCTAGACAGCTGGAGCCAACAACAAATACCGGCTGTCACGGTGTTGCCATATGCGAATTCGTTCGCCATATGACGATAGTAGTGACAACAACAACAACAAACACTAGCAACAACCGGATCCCAAGGACATGAAACCACGGTAACAAGAATAAAAAAACAGCAACAAAAAAGAGAGAAAATCAGCAACAAAAAAAGAGAGAAATAGCAACAAATAAGGGAGAAATAGCAACAAATAAGGGAGAAAGTGAGCTTCGTGAGAGAACTTCAAATGGCGAGAGAAATTTTCATGCCGAGAGAGAGTTTTACAAGGCGAGAGAAACAGGAGCAACAAAAGGAGGGTTGAAGAGAGAGTGAGAGAGAGGGTGAGTCCGTGAAGCTTTCACCCACATTTGGCATCCTTATCACTGACAACAACAACAACAAACAACAACACAAACATCTCTCAAACGAAACTGGAACAAATTTTCACCTGCTGGAAACTGGAACTTTGGAAATGTGTAACAAGAGTGAGAGAGAGTGAGAAAATGAGCTTTTTCGAACATCTTTACGTCACATCAGAGACACACAAACGCACACACATATACATGGGTATGGATGGCAAGGATATTCGACAAGGCACGAGGCACAACGAGCGAGCTGAACAACTGAACGTTCGGAGGCAAACGTCAGTCATGGAGTTCCAGCCGTCGGGTCAACTTGGAACATAAAATCAACGCGCGCGTTCGTGAGATCTCAACCGTCGAAGCCAGCCAGCAGACATTTCAAAGAGTTTAGCAAGAAAGAAAGATAGAAAGAAAGAAAGAGAGAGAGAGAGCAAATGAGCGAAAGGAAAAGCAAGTGTTTTGTGATTTTTTTTGGTGCGACATTAAAAAGAACGGATTAAAGAAATCTCTCATCAAATCGAGGTGAGCAGCGTGCGAGGTTTTAATCGAAGATTAGTTGGAGAAAATATTCTCGAAAAATTATTCTCGAGAAATTGTTATCAAAAAATGAAAAATGAAAATTCATAAAAAAATCATTCCCGACAAAAATTTCTTAAAAATCCCCAATTTAAAAATCAACAAAAAATTCCATCGTCCCGACACACAGACAGACAGACACACACACATACACACGCCCACCCGCACGCACACACGCAGGGCGCCTGGTGTCAAAGAGGCAAGAAAAGCAGGTCCAAAGAGAGCCAAAAGAGAGAGAGTGAGAAAGAGAGAGAGAGTGAGAGTGAGAAAGAGAGATAGAGAGAGTGAGAAGGGCGTTTGAGAGGGGGATGAAACGTGAAAAAAAGACGACGACTGTTTTTCTGCTGTCTGTCTGAGTCTTTGCCTAGGTGTGGGTGTGTGTGTGTGGATGGTTGAGTGTGCGTTAGTGTCCTTGTGTTGCTGTCACGATGGTACTTGTTGTTGTTGTTCTAGCTGTTGTTTTTCTTGTTGTTGCTGTTGTGACTTATGTTGCCTCAGCTGCTCAGAGCTCGAGTCCTGCAAGTTTTCACACGAGCCCAAAGAAATTGAAAAAACGTTTGGAGAAAGTTTAAAACTAGACGTTGTTTTTCACCCAAATTTCTACAGAGGAATATAATTCAACCTAAAATCATAATTCCTTCTAAAATTAAAAAGTCTTCCTAAGAAATTGATAAATAATTAAAAATTTAATTCATCTTGAAATTAATTTTAATTGTTCCTGAAATTAAAATTATTCCAAAAATTACAATTCATTCAAAAATTATAATTCATCCGAAAATTATAATTCATTCAAAAATTATAATTCTTCCAAAAATTATAATTCATTAAAAAATTTTAATTCATCAAAAATTCTTCTTAAAATAAAATTTGTACTAAAACCATAATTTTTACAAAAATTGTAATTCATTTCAAAATTATAATTCATCCCAAAATTATAATTCAATCCAAACAAATTATAAATTATCGTAAGATTATAATTCATCCTAAAATTATAATTCATTCTGAAATGAAAATTCATCATTAATATGTATTCAAACATTTTATTTATTTCCTTTTACTTCAATATCCTTCTTTAAGGACTTCTCTTAAAATTTAATTCTCTTCTTTAAGGTTGCCTCTTAAACTCATTAACTTATCGTCAACCATCGTAACTTTCACAAAAAAATCTCCTTTAACCTCTTTGATCTTTTTTTAAAAGCTTTTCCTGAAGATTCTTTTTCTCATGATTCTTTTCCTCGTGATTTTCTTCCTCGTATCCATCATGAACTCATCAAAGAGTTTAAACATATTCTCAAAAACCCTTTCTCGATATCGAAACTCATGAAAAATACCTCCTCAAGGGAAAAGTTGAAATGTTGCAGCAATTTCGTTAAACGAATATCCTTCAAATATTCATGACCATTCAGTAGGGTTTTTAGAACTTTCCAAAGTCATTTCCTCGATATGAAACTTCTAGAGTCTCGCATCATAAAAATAAGCTTCTTCATTTCAGGTTTTCACATTATGCTCCTTGATTTAAAAATTCAGAAATTGAATTTTATACTTTTCCATAATTTTTTATTGGTTTTTATTATTTTTATTATCATATTATATTCCATAATTTTTAATATTTCTTCATATTTTTTTAATTTCTCTTGTCAATCCCTTTTTAATCCTCTCTGTTATGAGTATGATTATTAATTTGTTCGCTTTATTTCAGAATTAATTCTCACTCACGCTGAATACAGAGAAACAAACGAGAAGGAAAAAATGAGTGAAAGCTGAAGAAGTGAAAAAATCTGAAAATATAATTACAAAAATATTAATCTAAATTAGAGATAATAACAAAAGCAAAGACGAAACGGAAATTAATATAAAATGCCTCTTTTTCTCAGTGTATTTTAACAAGTAAATTCAGCCAAATCGGAAGTGAAACAGACAAATGAACGCCAAAAAGTAACGAAACGAAAATAAAATCTTATTCCCCAAACTCAGGACGAAAGAAAAAAACAAAATAAAAAAAAAATCATGTCACAAACAACAACTCAACAAATGTAAAAATCCGTCATACAGATTAACTCAAGCCCAAAATCAATACTTCCGGTGACATCCGGTGGCATTCGTCTTATCACACAGAGACTCATTCACACTCACACCCTCACCATCTTCAGTACATAAGGTTGTGTTTCAACTCACCGATGCGTAGCTCATAAATTTTGCACCGCGTTGATATCTTATTCATGATGAGACGCGATTCAGCTGCATTAAACGTTATTCAGCGGCAGTCGGAGCAGTCGTGTGTGATTCAGCAACGGTGAAAGCGAATTCTTCAAATCAATTCAAGGATATTAAATGTGGCTTTTGGTGTTTTCAGTATGTTTTTCGTGTATTTCGAAGAATTTCAGCGCTATCCAATATCATTCAGCGCAATATAATCATATTTAGCCCAATCAGCTCACTCTAAAATCATTCAGCACGATCGTACGAACTGTTCTGTTGTTGTTGACAGCTTAGAAAACCGTGCAAAAACCTTGTGAAAGTTATTCAGCGGGTTGAAAAGTTATTCAGCACTTTTAACAGCAGTTTCAAAAGTTATTCAGCGGGTTAAAAAGTTATTCAGCGCGTTCCAAAATGATTTTAACTAAATCCCAGTGATTGCCAAACCCCAAAAACAAATCAGAAAATATCATTCAGCGCCACTAGAATTTATTCAGCGCCACTAAAAATGATTCAGCACTAAAAAATGATCTGCTGACGTGCGACACTCGTGACAAAAAATAATAATAATTACAAATCGAATATGAATTAATGATTAAATACAAAATCCAAGCAAAAAAGTTAATGAAATGCAATAAAAAGTTCATAAATAAAAAAATGTTCCATTGTATCGGTGTTGCTTTGTCCATTGTGTGTGTGTGAGTGGCACCGGAAACGGAAGTGCTGCATTGCAATTGTCGTGATATCCGTGATGATGATTTTCGTGTTTGTTGTCGTTGTGTGAGTTCGGCTTCTCGCGTCTTTAATCAAGAAAGTTCATAATTATTTCAGCATCCTTTGTTCGAAAATTAAACGTAATTAATTATAATTACAATTGTTGTTCTGATCATAGTCATTATAATGATATAATGTTGATGTTGTTGTTATTGTGTCGTTGTTGATATGTAAATGAGATATTTGTTGTAAATGTTGTGGTTGTTGTTCATGTGCAAACCTTACGCAAGTGTTTCCTGCGTGCGTGTGTGTGCGTAAGTGTTCATGAAGCATCGCAATCAACACCAAAAGCAACAGCAACAACAACAACGTTGCCATTGAAGGCGAAAAGTTATTCGAAGAAAAAAAAAGTTAACGCGCATCTCGTCGTCGTCTTCTTCTTCTTCTTCGGACGGAAGTTTGCCAACGGAAATTCCGTTTAAGCGGAAACGGAAGCGCACATCAACGTTCAACAACGACGACGACGACAACGACGTCGACGGCGAACTTCAATTTACGTCACGCTTTAATCTCAACTAGTTCCAGCATACGTTTCAACGATTTCAGAAAAGTAAGTTCAGCATTTCGTTATAATTTTAATATTTTCTTCTACTTGACTTTTTCCAACAACTAACCCATAGAATTTCATGTAAGTTCATAAAGTTTCATCATTAAGTAGATTTGATTCCAATATTCAGCTTCAAGGAAAAACAATCCAATTAATTTAAAATAAATTAATTTAAATTAAATTATCAAAACAAAAGAAATAATTTTACTCAATATTCATAGATCTTGGAAATTTAATATTTCTACAAAACTTGGTCAATTTATTTTCTTCTTATAATTAGTATGATTTCATCTCTCTTGAGAATCCCATATTTCTCTGGCCTAAATTATATCTCTGCTTTTCTCCTCCTTCTCTTCACACTCAACTTTCGAATTCATATTTCATCTTTTATTTTCAATTCCCGGAATTTCGACATTTCTCCGGCGAGTGGATGGCTAATGAATCCACTCGACTTTCCCCAAGGATCTCTCTGTGTTTACATTTTTATTAATTTCTCATTCTTTCGGCCTCCATCTCGCTCTCTTTTTCTTTCATTATTGTTTTTTGGTTGAAGATTTATATTTGCAGTCTTTGCAATAAAAATGTAATAAAGTACAACGCGAATTGAAATGAAATATTATAATTAATGTGATTCGAAAAGTTTTTCTATTTTTTCTCAAAATACGAATTATATGACTATGAAAACAATAGAGAAAAACATGAAACTTAAAACAATAAAATTCCTTCAACATAAATAGATTATCGCATTTTTTTAATAAAATGAAAACAAAAATTTTACTTCAATAAAATTTAACAAAAATATTAAATCAACAAAATTACATTAAGAACAAAATGTAAATAATAAATTTACTTCAATATAAAAAACTACAAAAATAAATGGAATCTACAAAATTACTTTAATAAAATTTAAGTAACAAAATTCCATCATAAAAATTATAAAAAATTACTTCCAATTTAAATTTTTAAAAAATAATAAATTACACCTACAAAATTATTACAAAAAAATTACAACAACAAAACACCAACCAACAAAATTACAATAACAAAATAACAACAACACTCTCAACATCAAGCACAATTCACAAGAATCAACCAATACATATTTCAATGTCTACCAAAAAAAAAATACACTAAAAGAATGAAATTCCACGAGTAAAAGGGATAGTGAGAGAAAAAGAGAAAGACCAGAGTGTGAAAGAGAATGTGAGTTTAGGGAGCAAAATATTTGAAAAATTATGACCAAAAGTCATTCATCATCATTATGTGCGGATTTTATTACAAATTTCAGACAAAACTGACCGTTTGTTTTCGCTCTCGACAAGAGGGAAGTGTGTCGAGAGGGATTTCGTATAACGAAAACAACAATATTAATGGATAAAATGAAAAGAAAAAATAACGGTAACAACAACAAAAAAAAATAACAACAATACCAAAAATATAATAACAATAACAAAAATATAACAACAATAATATTACCACTCACAATACAAAAACAAACACCAAGAAACAGTGTACAAACAATAGAGAAAACAAATAGAAAATGGTAAAAATTGAAAAAGCAAATATTTGCGAAATGGTAATGCGTAGAAAAAAATACACCAAAACGTAAGGCATACTTTTGGGCGCTGCAACCTCTAGTATAGAGTAAATTAAAACATTTGTTGCTTTCGTGACGCTCGCCACGTGAAATGGATACAGAGGGAGGGAGAGAGATGGAGACAGAGAGAGGGAGACGGAGATGGGGGAACATTTTTAGCCTAGGATTATCGAGCTAAGGACCAAAGGAAAGTCCTTCGGCGCGTCAGCTGGGGAATATCGACTTCTGCTGGATTAATAAATTACTGTATATTTTTAGGCATGCGGTAATTAATAAGGGACACTGCGAAAGAGAGTGAAAAGGAGAGGGAAAGAGTGAGAAAGAGAGTGAGAGTGGTAGAATGAGTGAGAACTAGATATGGTTTGAGTGAGAGCAAAAGCCTCATTTAATTGGAAAAATATTTGGGTTCAAAGTTAAAGCGGAAGTAGGGGAAACTAAAAATAAACATACGAATTTGTGGCATAGTTTCAGGCGTCTAATTATTCAGGCCAAACAAACGGGGAGTTCTCTGAAGGTAACATTAAAATATGTCAAGGGATGATGCACAGTGGGACGATTCGGGAGAATTTTGGATATTTTTAATATAATGAAAATTTTAAATATACTTCCAAAACTCATCAATCAAATTATTTTTAAGCTTTTTCTTTCTATGTCTATTTCTCCATCAATTAAGTTAAATTCTCGGGTGAATGGTCTCAAGAACTCGAGTATAATTTTTCTTCCTTCCCACCCTAATTGAGTAAATCACATTTGCCCCCGAAACATTGTGATTATTAACCACGGTATCATGATCACCCCCAAGACCCAAATTAGCTTATCACAAATGACAGTCCTTCTAATAGGCCACATCGTCCATACCATTAATATGAACGATGAAAAATCGAGCATAATTATAGGCGCGAGGACAGGTTCTTATTTTTCCTTCATGTCTTCCTGCAAATAATGTCTGGCTAATAATTTCCAAATTTTCTTTATAATTAAGAACCTTTCATTAATTGTCGGGGGTGGCTGGAAGAAAGAGGTGGATAGAAGCAATAACAAAAGGTTGTCCCTAGTGAACTCTCTCTATCTATCTTTCTCTTACTCTCTCACTCTCTTCCCCTCCTTCTATTTCACTGTCTCGTTCTTCTCCCTTTCTCTCTCTCCTCCCCTCAACCACTTACACACATAATGGCTTCCGACAACGACGACGATGATGACGATGGCGGCGTTTGATGGAAAACACCTCGAAAAGTCACCTCAATCAAAAAGCCAATAATTCATGTTGTCACTGCAAAAACAACAACAAGAACAATAATCGCAACAAATACAACAATAGCAATAACATGCCCCCAAAAACTCGCAACAGGGACAAATCAACAACAAAAACCACAAATATAACAGCAATAACAAAAATAACAACAATAACAAAAATAACAACACTAACTAGACTAGATAGATGGGAAAGACGTTGAAGCCAATGTCGCCAAAGGACACCATCAGAGGGCGAGAGCTCGCTCGCTTCGCTTGGAGGACGTGTTGAAATTAACCTAATGACAATGACACGTTATGAAAATTCAAACGAATCCACAGAGGAAGGAAGGAAGGAAGGCGAAAACCTTAAAATCCATCGGGGCTCAGAGCTCAAGCTTCATCATCCTCACCCTCATCGTCCTTCTACGAGAGAACTTCCAACTATGGGTCGTTGTGACAGAGAAGGAAAGAGAATGAAGGGGGGGAGGAAATGAATGAACGACCAGACGAATGAAGGACGGGGACGAATGAAGGATGGAGACGAATGAACGACCAGACGAATGACGGACGGGAATGAATGAAGGAGTGAGTGAGAGGGAGGTTCAGGAAGTGACTGACGAGGGAGGAAGGGGCAAAAAGGAACGAAGGAAAGGAAGGAAGTGAAAAGGACGAAAAAAAGGCGGAGCACGCAGTAAATATGAATATTTATAACGCGTGGCCGGCCACGTTTCAGTTCTGGACTTTTGGTTCTGGTGCGGGGCATGAAGTAATAATCTACTACAACAACTATAAACAGTAATACTAACAACAATAATAATAACAAGAACAACAATAAAAGTAACACCAACAACAATAAAAGTAACACCAACAATAACAAAGCAACAAAAATGCGTGCCTCAACTACAAATTTTCGCAGCTGACCACACAACAAATTTCCAACAAACATCGCCGTCATCTCGATGCAAAAGAGACGAGAGAAAATAGAGGAGAGACGAGAGATGATAGAGGGGAAGATGATTGAGGAGAGGATGATTGAGGAGGGAGAGCGAGAGACAGTGAATAGAGAGGAAACGAGATAGATGAAAGGGGAGAAAAAAAGATGATTGAGAAGAGAGTGAGGAGGTGGAGAAAAAATTCGCCTAAGTGCGACCAGGATAACGTGACGGGTACGCATTTTGAATTTTTTATGTCGTCGATGTTGTTGCTGATGTCGTTCTTGGTGTTGTTGTTGTTATTGTTGTCATTGTTGATGTCGTTCTCATCATTCGTCGTTCGCTGGTGGACATCGTTGTGTTCACCTTTGCCTCGGTTGTGACTGGTTTTATGTGGGATTAACTTTTGTCGCGAGCGAGAAGAAACGACATGACTTAAAGAACCCCAAAGTAGGCAACAATAAATTGCGGGGAAAATCGAAAGAGAAAGACAAGGGGAGAAAGGCACTGTGAGACAAGTGGAGAAAGGGAGGCAGGGAGAGAGAACCATGGAAAGAGAAGGAGAAAAGTTTGAAAGATTGTTCTCAGATGGAAATAGTTTCGGAGATGGGGAAACGGAAGCGAAATCGAGGTGAATATGATGAAAATTAATTGCCCAGCGCCTAGAAGTAGGTCATCAAAATTTTCAATCTTTCTTTTCTTTTTGGAATTTTCTCTTTAGTTTTTTTTGTGACTTTGATGTTTGTATTTCTTTGCTTTTCTTCGGGTTTCTCTCATGGTCTTTGCCTTTCTTTGGATTTGTCTCTTTGCTCTTGTCTCTTTAATCATCTCTCATTCACTTTGTCTCTATGGCCTTTTGTCCATCATTCTTCATTCTATCACGCATAATTAATTTCAATGCAAAGTTTAAACCAAAGAAAATTGGGTCAAACCAGGCGAGATCTTTAAGGTCAAGGGAGAGAGAGAAAGACAAGGAAAAAGAGAGAGAGAGAGAGATTCAAGAAATTTCGGCAGACATCGTGAAAAAGTAATTTGTCTCTTCTTCTCTATCATTTTTTTATTGCTCTTTATCTCTTTTCTTTCCTTCTTCGTTGACCTTCATCTTTGCTTTCCTTCTTCCTTTCTTTCTCTATAATTTCATTCTCTCATCTTTTCTTTCTTTAATATTTTCTTTCCTTATTCTCCTCTTTGGAACCTGCTTTCCTCCTCCTTGGAGCTTTCCAAATGAAGACAATCAATCAAAGGTATTCCTTTCATCACATCTCTACATTTCTTTTTCTCTTACTTCTTCTCTTTCTATCCACCCATTTCTTTTTCGTCTTTGGCATCCCGGTGTCCATCAATCAAAGGCGCATGAAAGAGAAAGAAATTGCGGGAACGGTGGTGGTCGACTGTTGCTGTTGATAAAATATTTATTAAAGCATACTTTCGGGAGCAGAAATTAATTGGAGAGTTAATTACAGTAGCAGAAAGCAAAGAAAACAAAAACAAAACAACAAAAAGAAAAAAAAAATCGAGAGAACGTAAAAGAAACATTTTTGTTTCCATCGTTGCCGCAAGCTAATGACGATGAAACTGCTCGAGGGTATCAAGAAGGATGAAATCTTAAATTTCAGCAAAGCCTACTTTTCGGCGCTGCCGCTAATTGGGGTATATGAAATAATTATATACATATTTCGAATTCCACGAGGCGGCGAAAAGTAGTCGACGAGAGGAGAAACTGAGCTTTATGGAATTAATTGATAGGCATAAGATTATATTTACCAATCTCCTTGAAATTATTTTTAGAGCCTCTGTTTAGGCGCATAAAATTTTGGGTTCTTAGAAACAAAATAATGTTCTTTATTGATCGATGTATAATAAATACATTTTTCATGAACCTATGTATTTAGACGCAATTCATGAGGAGTCTATTTAGAATAAATTTTATTCTGAATCTATTTAATCAAATTCATGTTGAATTTATTTAAACAAAATTTTTAAGATTTTATGTCGATTAAATTCCTGACGAAGCTATTTGGACTAAATTCTCATTGAACCTTTTTTGTCGAAATTTGTAATGTTTTTTAAAGTTCTAAAATAATCCATTCTTAATGATTATTTTCTTTTTTTAGTGTATTACCATGTTTATACGTTCCCTTAATGCGTATTGACTCGATTCGGTTTCAGAACCGTTTTTAAATTTGTTGACAATTGATTGACATATAAAATTTGTTTACAAATATCAGTTTGTTTTTGCTTATATAAAAACTTTAAAAGTGTGCAAAAATGGAAAAACATTGGATTTACATTATTTTAAATGAAATGCAAAAACGCGAATTGATTCGAAGTGACATTTCTGATTTGATTGACTGATTTCAAGTCGTTTTGAAACTATAGAGTGTTTATACGCACTTTCAAACCGAATTGAAATACCGATTTGAAAAGCGAATTTCATAATGCGCATTGAACGAGTCAATTCGGTTTGAAAAAGTGTTTATACAACCGTATTCAATGAAACCGAATCGAGTCAATGCGCATTAAGGGGACGTATAAACATGGTATATATTCCTTTTGTTTCTATTTAGCCGAATTTCTTTATGATTTTATTTAGAAGAAATTCTTTATGGATTTATTTATCAGAAATTCTTTATGGATTTATTTAGAAGAAATACTTCATGAATCTATTTGGAGACTTCATAGGAGAATAAAAAATCTAAAGTGGGAGCAACAAATTAAAATGTTAGCAACCTTTGCTTATCACCCAAATGCAGCCGAAAGATGTCAAAAAAACACTGGGTGAGAAGAGAGTGTGAGTGAGAAGAAGTGTGAGTGAAAGAGAGTGTGAGTGAGAAGGCAAATACCACGGTCTCTTTCTCCTCCATCCCCCTCACACCAACTGTCAACAAAACGGGGGGACAAAGGAAAAGACGAAAATAGAAAAAAACGCTGCTTATAACCAGAGGCTTCCTTTATTTATCCTAGTAAATGTTGTTGTTGTTGGTATCAGAAGTTGACAACAACAAAGCCATAGTGATGGCAACAACACAATCGTTGGGAAAAACAACAAAACAGGAATCCCTCACAGCATCATATGGAACTTCCGTCGACCACCCTCGGCTTGGGCGACAGGATTCTCGCGAAGCTTTCAGCGAACTCTCAAATTTAGTTGACAACCGAAGACCAGACCAGATCGTTATACAAACGAACACTAACACGAAACCAATACACACACACATTCACTCAACGAGATGGAAAGCGAGTGAGAGTGAGTGAGAGAGTGAGAGGTAGAGATGGTAAGCATCGAATAGAGTGGGAGAGCGCGAGACCCATTGACAGCTACACGCACTGCTTGTCACATTCTTCGCCCTCTGCCTGTCAACGTCACGGCGACGAACGACGACGACGACGAAGGCGATGAGAACGATGAGAAGGAAGAAGGAGACGAAGGGAGAAGGAAGTAGTTGAAGGGAGAAGGAAGTAGATGAGGGGAGAAGGAAGTAGATGAGGGGAGAAGGAATGTAAAATGAGGAAGACGAAAGGAGGAGAAAGGCAAAAGAATCCAAACGAAGGCAGTAGGACGAAAAAAACACCAGCAGGGAAGGAAGACAAAAGGACGACGATAGAAGAACGAAGGACTAGCGACGGCTCGGGGATGAAATTTGTTTGTTTTCCTTTCTGCTACCGTCGACCATCAAATGATGACGTTGTTGTTGTTGTTATTGTTACTGCCGCCGCCGCCTGTCATCTTCGAATTTTCGAAATTCGAAATGAAATTTCCACGAAGCTTTAGCAAACACACTTGTGCGGTTGGGAAGGAGGGGCGGGGGGTTCGGAGGGGGCGTGGACCGGGGTTGTCAGGGTGTCGTTTTGTGGGAAGGTTGAAGGATGTAGACTGAAGTATGAAGGAGATGAAGAAGAAGGACAACGACACAAAGACATGCATAATTTTTTCCTGATAAGGACGATTTTCTTCTTGAGAAGACGGAAGGAAGTACAAAAAGACGACGAAGAATGTGAAAAGTTTGCTGCGGTTGGTAGATGAAGATGAATGGGATGAGGGAGAAGAATAGGAAGAATGTGGAGTGAAGAATTAGAAAAGGATGGGAAGAAGGTGAGAAGGGGATGAGTAGAAAAATATGAAGAATATGAGGAGAAGAATAGGAAGATGACGAAGAATAGAAACAGGATGAGAAGAAATATTGTAATAAGTGAAGGATGAGAAGAAATATTGGAATTAGTAAAGGATGAGAAGAAATATAGGAATAAGTTAAGGATAAGAAAAATATGAACTATATGGAATGAAAAGTAATATAAGAATATATTGAGAATAAACATAGGAATATATGACAATAGGAAGTATGAGAATATAAAATGAGAAGTAGTTTACGAATAGCACGAGAAAGAAGCATGAGAAAAGAACACATCGAGAAGAAGAAGAGGTGAAATATGGGAAAGGGAGATGTTAGTGGCTTGATAATTGGATGAGACGATGGTCCATGGAGAAGAGATAAAAATTGGAAAAGAGATCAAGAATGAAGAAGATATGGAGAATGAAGATGAGATCAAGAAAACAGAAGAGATTGAGAATGGAAAAGAAATCAAAAGTTTTCTAATGAAGAATAGGTAAACGATGGAGAAGCGAAGAAATGTGTGAAATTCGACGAAGTGGAAGATGAAGAATTTAGACGATTCGTATAAGAAAATTAGATATGGAAGGAAGAATCCCTGAAGTGATTTCGGAAGTTACTCAGGAAATAATGTTAGAGATGAATAAAGTGAAAAACTGAAAAGTTTGGGGGAAAATAATAACAAGTTTGATATAATAAAAATGGAAAAATAATAAAACATATTAGAATAATGATTGGTGGAAAGGATATTAAGAAGAAACTATTATAAGAATGAAAAATCTTGGTATACAAAATTTTAAAAGCAGATTAAAAAAAAATCTAGATTATAGATTATAAAAAATAAAAAAATAAGGTCGATTATAAATAATAAAAACAAGGTAAATCAGAAAGAATAAAAAAGAACTTAAATGAAATATAGAAATCAAGAAGAACCGGAAAGTTATGGCAGAAGAACAGAAAAGAAGAAGAAAAAGAGTGCGAAAAACGGATTTCCGGCGATTTTTTTTTATATCTTTCATTGTCTCTGGGAAATCTTTCACCGACAAAGGAAATATATTTCCGTATATGTGTTCTCATTGTTGTTTTCAACACACTTTAAGCGTGCTCATCTTCATGTATGTGTGTGTGTGTGTGATGTTCGTATGTGTGCATGTTCAAGTTCCTATTCGTTTGCGTGCGTGTGCGAATAATTTTATTGTCATCTTTAATTCTTTTCTCCTCATGACTTTTCCTCTGCTGCTCCATAAAAATTCTACTCCCATGCTTTTGGGGATGGTTTTACTTTTATGATGACAGGGGCAAAAAATTTGGATTTTTATCACTTGCCGAAGAGCTCTGGGACATGGGTTTATCATCGAAATTGGATCAGCAAAAAATTTCCCTTGAGGTGAATATTTTTATTGAAGGCAATTTTAGATAATTTATATTAAAATATATTTTACTTCGAGGAAACATTTTATTGAAGGATTTAATGGAATATTTTTATTAATGAAAAAAAATTGATTCCTCAAAATCGTTGTTTAATTTAATATTTTTTTAGATATTTTTCTATATTCAAATAGATATATAATTTTTTAAATATTTGCTAAAATTTTTCAAAAATCTAAATTTTAATATTTAATATTTTACATAAAATATATTTTAAACATTTATTTCATAATTTTAATAATTTTGTTTTTTTGCAATATATATTAAAAAAAATAATTTTTTCAGACTTCTCAGACTTTTCACTTTTTTCTTTTCGACAGTTCAAAAACTTTTCTAATGTTTTCTCAATTAAAAAAACATTTAGCAGACATTTTTCTCCCACACCAACAACAAAAAAATTCAATTTCTCCTTCATTCTCTATCTATCTCTCACCCCCTCTTTCTGCCACTCTCCTCCTCTCTCATTCTTTCTGTAAACATTTCTCCACCCCATCAGCTTCCGATCTACCAAACAACAAAAAAGAACAACAACTGGGAACAAACAACAAAAAGAAACAGACAACAACAACTGATAACAAAAAACAAAAACTGACAACAAGAACAACAAACGTCAAGAAGAACTTCATAAATTTCCTGCCGTAGAAAGATGGAGGAAAACAAGATGAAGAAGAAGAAATGCTGAATTTTCACATAACTTTTCTTTTCTTTTCTGTGAAAAGTGGGACAAGCTTCAAACTTCTTCACACACTTTTCTCTCCAATTCCATTCCATTCTTTTCCTTTTTCTCCCCTCTTTTCCTTTCCTTTCCCTTTCTCTCTTTTCATTTCTATTGCTCGACCACTTTTTTCTCTCGACATATCTTTGCCATTTGTTTGCCGCACAAAGCGATGGAAAGTGGGGGATGAAGAGGAGTGGAAGAGGGGTGGACGAGAGAGAGAGGGTGGCAAAAAGAGACAGGTAAAGTGTGGAATGTGCGCCTTTCGCACGACCGTCAAAGGACGATGACGACAACGACTTTGGCGACGACGACGACACCACTCGGTGTCGACCAGCCACTTGCCGTCGGCACTCACACAAACCACTCACACAACATACACACACACAAAAACTCACAACCCACAACCTTATTCTTCTCAACTCACACTCGTCCTTCTTCTCATCTCAAACTCGTCTCTATTCTTATATCGTACTCGTCTTGGGCTCATCGTTTTCACAGCTTCTTATATACACCCTCTCTATACATCTAAAACCCATCGTCTGTAAACCTCATTTTCACGTTACCTTTCCGCCTCGGGATAATAAACTAAGTTGCTAATGTTCAAAAACAAAATATTCAAAAAAAAAAAATTAAAAATATTAATATTTATTGATATTTTAAATTATATTAGTATGTGATCAAAAGCTTTGAAATCTCACGAAAATTTTTATTTTTATTATTTTGGAGGAAATATAATAGGTTGCTAAATTTCAAAAAATTATACTATTGTTCAAAATAATAGCAAATTTCAATATTAATTTTCTTGAGTCAAAATCTTTTAATTATAATGGAAATTGTGATTTTCAAGATTTTACTGTAATTTAAACGCAATTCTAATAAAAAAAAAAATATTGAAAATAATTATTTCAAATTCAAAACCAAAAATTCAATTCAAAAAAACGTCTACTCACCATAAATTAATTTTAAACTCACCTTAAACTTTGAACTACTCACCTTAAACTATCTGCCTACTCACCTCAGATTCTCCATACACCTCGTTTCCACCACTTCTACAATTTAATTCTTTCCTCATATTTCTAAAATTTTTCCAAAAACTTGTCCCTAATTTTCTATACCATTTTCTTCGACAACTCTTACCCAAAACTTCTCCTACATATTCTACTACAACTTTATCTACAACTTCTCTCAAAACTCCGCCCACAATGTCTACCAAAATTTCATCCACAACTCCGCCCACAACTCCTTCGACAACTTTTTCCAAAAAATCTCCTAAAACTCCTTCCATAACTTTTTCCAAATATTCTCCAATTTCTTGACCTCCCACTTGCTGGTCCTTTTCTTAGACCTCTTCATTCTCCTCTCACTTTCTTCACCTCACCGTTCTCAACTCACTTTCTTCTCCTCATATTTCTCACCTCACCTTTCTAAAATCACCCAACATCACCGTCTTCAACTCTCCCAATCTTACCTTTTCTTACCTCATTCACCTCTCCTACCTTCTTCTCTCTCTCTCTTTCTACTCCCCCAGTTTAAATGCCTTAATTTCTGCAACGGAAATTTAGCTTAATTTATATGCTCATATTTCAAATATTTTTGGGTCCAAAAACCGAACGAACCACCGAACCACGTCACGACCTCTGGGGGCGGGAAGGCGGACGAGTCTCATGCAAGATGAATGAGTTTTTGAGCAGGAGTTGGAGTGGTTGTTGGTCAGGGGAGTCCAAGCCCAAGGGAGAGGAGAGAATTTGAAGTCGAAACGAAATGCGGCAACAAATGCGACGGAGTTCGTTGGGGGAGTAAATTGGGTCCCGAAGTTGAAGTGAAGAGAAAGAGGAGGAAAGGTAGAAAGTGATGGGGACAGAAGAAATAGGTAGGAAGAGAAGAAAAGGGTAGGAAGATTTGGAAAAGTAAAAGAAAGAAAAAAGGTAGGAAGCACTAGGAAAGGAAGAGAAGTGAGAATAGGAGAGGTAGGAGAGAGAGAAGAGAGGATAGGAAGGGTAGGAAAGAGAGAGAAAAGAGGAAAGGTAGGAAGGAGTGAGAACAGAGGATAGGACAGAGAGAAGAGGAGCAAAGGTAGTGAGGGAAAACCGTAGAAATTTGTTTTCGATGGAAATCAGAATGAGATGAAGAAAAACAACGGTATCTTGAAGGAATGGAAAGGACGAAACTTTCTTAGGGATCGTAGAAACGAAGTGAGTTGAGGGAAAGCGGACGAAGGCAATTGAGTTCTGAAACAGGTGAACCATTTTTACCGTTACCTTTCTTTCTCTTTCTCTTCTTCCTCTTTCTCTCCCTCCTTTTTGTCATGAAACGAAAAAAGGAGCGAACGTCAAAGAATTCGGTGAAGTGTCGTAAAAAGTGAATCTAGAGTGGTGCCATAAATACCAAAAAAGGGAAGAGTACAATACAATAACAACAAGAATAACATCAATATCAACGACAAAAGCAATAACAACAATAACAACAATATCAACAACAACTACAATATCAACAACACCAACAACATACAGAGATGCCTCATAAAAATTCAAAACACGAAGTTTTTTACATCTCTCTCTCCGAAAGTCTGCAATTGAAGAAATTCTGTAGATTTTGAACCATTATATTTGAATTGAATTTTGAACATTTTTTCTGAATGTGAGATTTTAATTTCTAGATATATTTTTTGATATTTTTTTCCATAGCTAAAATCTTGAATTTTTTACTTTGAATTTGAAATAATTATTTTGAATTTTTTTTATTTTTTATTATAAATGCTTTTAAATTACAGTAAAATCTTGAAAATCACAATTTTTCATTTTCATTATAATTAAAAGATAAAATTAAAAATAAAAAAATTAAAAATTAATATTGAAATTTGCTATTATTTTGTACAATAGTATTATTTTTTGAAATATTGAAACTTATTATTTTCCTCCAAAAAATACAAAAAATACAAAAAAATAAAAATTTCCATTAGAATTCAAAGCTTTTGATTACATAACAACATTATTTAAAATATCAATAAATATTAATATTTTTAATGCGTTTCTTTTTGAACGCAGTTTATTATTATTTTCGCGAAGAATATGAAAATCTAAATTTTACATTTTCATAAAATTTAAAACCTTTTGACTTTCATCACTTACTCTTAATGTATTTAAATATTCTTCCGTTCTGGCAACGAATTTTCATCGTTCGTTAAATTCTTGAGATTTGCAAATTTCACTCGAAATTTTCCACAGGCCAAGAGAATCAACAACAACAAAAGCGATAATAAAAACAACCAAAACAAAAACTTGATATAACAATAACATGAGAAAGTACAATAACAAGAGCAACTACAATAACAAAAGCAACTACAATAAACACAAAGAGATCAGAGCGAAAAAGGAGAGAAAGAGAGAGGAGGAGAGGAGTGCGAGCGAGAGCCAAAAACATCAAATACTTTGAAACTAATTCGCCGTCACGATTGACACTCGCCAGACTCGTGGCGCGTCGTCGACGTCGTCGTCGCTGCCCCGACGCGTCGAGGCGAATCGTATCGCAGTCAAATTGCTGTGTCACTTTGGCAGGAAGAGAGTGAGACAGAAAAAGGAATCGAACGAAGGGAAAAAATGTAAATTTGATTTTCTCTATTTGCATTTCTTCCATTCGAATTCCTTACCATCGCCTCTGGCTGTCTCTCATTCTCTCTCACTAAACTTCTTCTCATCATTTCATGCTGATTCTCTTTCTCTCACTTTCTCCTTTCTATCATACACTTGCTATCCCTTTCTATCCCACTTTATCCCACTCTCTACCTCTCTCCTACCTTCCTCCATCCTCCTTTCGATTGCATTTTCCACTGCGTTTCGTGGAATTTTCCTTCCGACAACCGTTAAAACTGCGTGACACCGGGCGAAAAATGGCGCCCGACCTGCAGAAAAATGGCGGTCGATTCTCGTTTCACGCAGTCCTGTCAATTTTGCGACAGTCACAGAAACCCCCCCTCCTCCCTTCTTGCCACGCCCTCTTTCACCTTTTACAACGCATTCTTCCACCTCTTGCCACGCCCCCTACTTCAATGTAATTTCTCTCGTTTCGCCACTGTGTTGGAATTTTTGAAGGGTTTTTCACTTGATCAGATTTAAGGGTTGCCAACCAACTGTGTTTGAATATTTTAAATAGTGAATAGTGAAGAACTTAGAAGAGAATTGTTGGAAAAGAGAAAAATAAACAAATTCAGAACTAATCTGGCTTTTGGATGTCAGCTGGTGAAGTGAAAAAGTCAATTATGCAAAAAGTAGTGCGAAGTAAATTCGTGAGGAAAGGAAAGAAAATAAGTATGGAAAAATCGAAAAGTGAAATTTACAAAAAGGTGTCAACTGAAGTGTATAATGGAGTACAAGAAGAGTTAAAGGAGAATTGGCTTGAGTGGACTTTTATAAAATGATACAGGAATTAGAGTCTGAAATTTACTGAAGTTGAAGAATAATTATAAAATGTTTTTAAGAACGAACATGTATTAAAATTAAAATAATGAAAATATAGACATTTTTTTAAAATTATAATAAAATTGAAATAATTATAAAAGGTTTTTTAAGGAACAAAAAGGTATTTAAAGACCAAAAGGAATGAATAAATACAAAAAATCTCAATTAAAATAGAAAAAAAAAAATTAACATTAAAATTTTCTTGCTGAAAGAACAAGTGATACTATAGGAAAAACTAGTCAACTTAAAATTTACAGCAAATAGATGATCACCTAGGCTAAAAATAGAAAATCGCTTTGAGACAAATAGAAATCGTAGTTGAATGAAGGCGAAAGAAAAGAAAGTTGCGGACACGTTTCTCGAAAATGATGCCCCAAATAACTTTGGACTTTTGGCCATCGTGGAACTGCGAGTTCTTCACACAGTCAAAATACAAATAAAAATAAAAATAACAACCACACACAGCAATCAGAATAATGAGAAAAATACAAAGGATCAAAACAAGTTTATTAATAAATTTTCCTTTTTATTCTTTCGATATGACGGAGCGTCTCTGTGTCTGATGCTCGCTGTCTCGCTCTCTGTCTGCTTTTGTTCTCTACTCTATCCTTCTCTACCATACTCTTCCTCTCACTCTCTCTCTCTCTCTCTCACTCCCTCTTTCTGTCTTCTTCACTCTGCCTCTGTGTTTGTCTGATGGTAAACATGTGTGTGTGTCGATGGTATTGAGTTTGCTTGTGAAAGCAAGGATATTTATTTATTTATTTGTTGTTCTTGGCAATGATATCGTCATAAAAATAGATTACTGAAAATTCCCATTTTATCTGCTCGTGTGGAGAACATGGAGGAAGTTTAGAGGAGGTTAAAACATTGAACGTGGGAGAAAGTCTTAAAATTTAATTTTTATTTTTGAAAAAGAAAACAGTTAATAAAAATATTTAATTATAAATCAAAATAAAAAATTAATAAATAATAATAAAAATTAATTAGTAATAAAAATTATTATAATTGACAAAAATATTTTATACCAAAAAGCTATACAAATTATTTTTTAAACAGAAAAGTCTAATCAAATGCCAGGAAATAATTTAAATTTATTAAATTTAAGAAAAATTAATGATGTTTTTAACAGTATTTCCTAAACAAACATTTTTTGTTTGTTTTTAAAAATATGTCCAGGGTTTCTAAAATTGAATTTATGCCCTATGAAAGTCAAAGTATTAAAAGGACGTGCACCTTTCCCTTTCTCTCTTTTTTCTTTCGACTGCTCAATTTCTCAATTTTACTCCTCAACTTTTCTCTAAAAACCTTTTAGCTGTTACAACACCTCGATTTTCCGAGCCATTAATTTTTTTGTCGCCGTACTTCATCTTGTCGAACTACGAACTCCACCCTTCCCCACTTTTCTTCACCATTCTAAAGCATCCTCCATTTTTTCGATTCATCCTCTACCTTTTCCACTTTCCTCCACGTTTCTTCACCTTTCTCCACCTTTCTTCCTTACAATCTTTCGTCCGCCCATCCTCATCTAACATTTTATTTAATGCTATTTACACTTGTACCACGATTTATTAAATTTTCCTGTCATTCGTCTTATTTTTGTGATTCGTTTTATTTTTGTGATTCGTTTTATTTTTGTAATTGCTTTTATTTTTGTGATTGCTTTTATTTTTGTAATGGGTTTTAATTTTGTGATTGCTTTTATTTTTGTGATTGCTTCATTTTTTTGATTCATTTTATTTTTGTAATTCGTTTTATTTTTTGATTCATATTAATTTTTGGTTCACTTTATTTTTTTGAATTATTTTATTTTTTTAATATTTTTCATTTTCTAAAATTGTTTTGATTAATTTGATTTCTTCAATTTGTTTTATTTTCGCCGTTGGCTTTATTTTTGTGATTCTTTATATTTTTATAAATAAATCGAAGCCCACCGACAACTTTTAAAACGGGAGCCATTTTTATACCAAACACTTTTTCGTCTCTATCTGTCTGTCTGTCTTTTTGTCTGTCATTTTGTGTGTCACTTTGTCTCTCTGTCTACGTCACAGACAAATGTCGCCTTGAACTGTTAAGAAGAAAAACGAAGGACAACGACGAAGATGAAGAAAGAGTCACAGAACTCAGAGAGAGAGAGAGAGAGTGCGAAACTTAAAAAATTAAATGCCATTAGCCGGAAACTAGATCGCACGTTCGTCACTTCCGGCTCAGAGTGATTTTTTCTTCCACTGAGTTTTGTTGTTGTTGTTTTTTTGTCCTTCCTTCCTCGCTCACTTTAGTTTTTGTGTCATGTTTGTGGCTCCTTTTTATTGCTCTTTGGGGTTCTTAATTTTATTCTTCTTCTTCTTCTGCTCGCTGTTGAAAATTCTCCATTTTGGCGGTGGCGTAGATTGTGATGAGCTTGCGTTTCGGATAATTTATTTTCCTCCTCAAACTCATCCACCTCTGGCCACCTTTGTGCAGTGCTTCTACTTCTTCCAGCTGCTTCCTCTTTCAATTTCTTCTCTCTACATGTTTGTCATGAAGTAGTTGTTGTTCTTGTTGTTGTTGATGTTGTTGTTGACAGACATCTCATTGAGTGCAACCAAGGTAGAAAGAGAGAGGAACAAAGGCAGAAAGAGTGAGGAAATGAGTGAAAGAGAGAAAGGGACAGAGTGAAAGTGAAAAAAGTCGTCAACAAAAAACACATGAAAACCACAAAAAAATCCCTTGAGCTTCTTGTTGTTGATGTGCGGCAATTTTGCATCTTTACTTACCGTCGTTGTTGTTGTTTTTTATTTTTTATTTTTTTAATGTTGTTATTTTCGTTCTTGTTTGTTGTTGTTCGCGTGGTTCCTTTCAGCATCGTCACTAGTGAGTGATATCAGATAATTCCATTGAATGGCTTCGGATAATGAATACTCAGCGTTACGAATAATTATTTTAAACGTCTCGAGTCATGAAATTTATTGCGTGTAATGAGTATTCACAACAAAAAGCAACATACCAACAAAATACAACAACAATACCAACAAAAATACTAACAACAATAACAAAAGCACAAACAATTCGTATTCGTATATTTCGTGGATAATTAATTACATTGGAATTGGTGAGGAAAAAGTTCATATGTTTCATGTAAATTATTCCTTGGGTAAGATAAAATAAATACAAAAAAGGAAATATATATATATTTTTGTATATTTTTGGATTATATATTTTCATATATAATTTTTGTCAACACATATATACGAGAATAAATTATATTTATTTTATTCATATAGATATGAACATATTTTTATTTATTTACAAGGATAAGAATTATTCTTCAGAAATATTAATATTAATCAAATAAGGAATAAAATAATTAATTACTATATTTAAAATATTAAGAATAAAATAATTAATTACTATATTTAAAATATTAAGAATAAAATTATTAATTACTATATTTAAAATATTAAGAATAAAATAATTAATTACTATATTTAAAATATTAAGAATAAAATAATAAATGATGTATAAAAAATTAAATAGTTAAAAAACTCTTTCGAAATCTAAAATTCTGCTAATTGAATAAATTTATATTCCCAACAATTTAACATGACTTAATCATCAACAACCATTGAGAGCTTATAAAAATTCACAATACCATTGTTGTTGTTTTTGTTGCTGATGATGACACGCCTCAGTTGAGCTGACTCCATTTTGTCCATTTTGTTTCCGCCATTTTTCTTAAGCCACCATATCGATGCGGCGACCCACACTCTGTTGGAGGATTAAATGAATTTAATTAATACATTTAATCCCTTTTCTGTCCATCGCTTCTTTGTTTTTCCTTTCGGTTCGATGAATTGAATAACAAATTTGCACCACTGTAATCCACTGTCCAACAACAATTGGAAAAAATAACGGACGTCAATCGATGGCGTTGGCGAAAAAAATAAAAGTATTCAATAAATTTTTGGATTTGAGGATGGAAAAACATGGCGAAGGGATGAAATGGAAATTTTCAAAAAAAAAAAAAATGCAAACAAATAGTTATTGTTTTTAAGTTTGTTTTGTTTCGGGTTATTCGAAAATTTGTTGCGTATTGACGGAAGTGACAACAACCACAACAACAATTAACATGGGACGCCATTTTTTTCGCTCATCAGCGCCATGTTGTAAGCTGCATAAAAGTTCGCTTCCGCTTGTCGCTAATAAATACAATAAAATAACAATTCGATCCCCATGTAATTCAATTTTCCCTCCAACCAACGTAATTTTGTTCGAATAGTTTTTATATTTTTCAAATTAACGTCATATTTACCAAGTTTTTATGAATTTCCTCCTGATTGTTTTTGTTTTTATGAATATTCTCCTGATTGCTATAGTTTTTATACATTTTCTCCTGATGGCTTTGGTTTTTATGAATATTTCACAATTTTTTTGGTTTCTATAAATATTTTCTTGATTGTTTTTATGAATATTTTTCTGACTATTTGTTTTTATCATGAACATTTTTCTAATTGTTTTTGTTTTCATAAATAATTTTATATATTTTTTGTTTATTTCCACTTTTATTTTGTAAATATTTTCATAGATGTTTTTCTTTTCATAAATTATTCCGATTGTTTTTGTTTGAGAAATTCTTCAAAAGTTAATCAATGTTATTTTTAGTTCAATTTATAAATTAATTCCCCTTATTTATTCATTCAGAATTATTTTTTTTGCATTTATTTTCTCAGTTTCTCGTTGACACCGCAAGAGTTTTTTTTTCTCCATCCGGCAACGACATTGATTTGTTGTCACTATTGTTGTTGTTGTCACTATTGTTGTTCTTCTCACCATTGTTGTTGTTGTCATTATTGTGGTAGTTTTTGTTGTTTTTGTTGTTGGTGACATCCTCCATATGTCATTCAGCTGTCAACAACTGTTGCAACGTCATTTGCGTTTTTAACTCAATTTCCTTCTCCTTCCGTTCTCATTTCAACTTCTGTCTCTCTTACTATCTCTCTCACTCACTCACTCATTGTCTCACTCATTCTACCACTCTATCAACTTTGCTCTCACTCCTCCATCTCATGTCATCTCTTTCTGTCAACCCCATTCCCTATCTCAGGTCTGGACCTCTCTCTTCCTCCTGTCAATTCTCACATCAGCTTCGCTTATTTTTCTCTGTTTATTTTTTTCTGATTGGACTTGACGTCGGGCGTTGCCACGTGTTTCGTTTTCACACGTTGCCCGATCTGTGACGGCAAGTGGGAAAGAAACTTTTTATTGTTGTTGTTGTTGTCATTGTTTTTCTCACATCCATACGTCTCGTTCTATTCATTGTTGTTATTATTATTGTTGTTTCTTTTTTTATTCTTATTTCTGTTGGAATTGAAGGATAACTTTTTGTTTAGTGTTGTTGGGATTGTGGTGATATGTTGTTGTAAGCTGTTGTTTTGGTCTTTTAGTTGTTCGTATTAATCATAGTTGTTGCTATAATTTTAGTCGTTGATTTTGTTTTTGTTGTTCTCTTCTCATGTGGACAATAATCAATTGATAATTATCATTAATGAATAATTAATTTCATTAACAATTGTTTGAAAGTTTTATTCTGGTAACTTAGTAAGGAAACAAAGACTAAAATGGAACAAAAATATGTTACTAAAAGGAATTAGAAGACTAAAAAGAAATATAAATTTAGAAAAAAATAAATAAAAACGAAAGAAACCTAAAAAATTTGGTTTAAAAAATCCTATAAAATTGGTTAAAGCTAAAAATGTATTTTTAAAATTGTAAAAATCTACTAAAAATAACAAGAAGAATAAAGAAATAGTAATGCAAAATTAAATCAGCGAATGAAACTGAATAAAACACGAACCACAAAAGTTCTCATCATCAAAAATCAACAGCTCTGATTTTGTTTGCCTTTGACATTTGAACGTGAATAAAATAGAGACACAAAACCATGAATAAAAATCACAAAAGAAACAGAGAGAAAAATATAAAAAAGAAAATTTAAAAAAAAACTTTGATAAATTACTATGGAAAGTGAAACCAAAAAGAACAAAAAATAAAATACCAAAAATAACAAAAACAAAATACCAGAAAAACTGTGGCAACGCTTTCCGAGCCTCCGTCCGAAATCTGAGCGATTAAAATTAGGCAGCCGAGAGCAAAACACGAACACATGTAGATCTCTCGTTCTCTCACCCTCTCAATGAGTTTGTGTGTGTTGTGTGTGTGAGTTGGGGTTTGGGGGGAGATCACACATATACTAATGCAAACACAAATCTATAGGAGGATGAGGGAGCAGAGCACGTGAACTAAGCTTAGAATTGGACACTCGGGGAAAAGTGGAGCAGAGCTAAAAACCAGAAAATAAATAAAAAGGGAAAATCGTGAAAAAATATCAAAAACCGAAAGTTGCAAATGAATGTGGAAATGCGGGCAGGCCGTGGATTGTGGGCGTGGCAGAGGGCGAGAGGGAAGAGGACGATGCGAAGGAAGGGAGGGTGAACGGGATGGAAACGAGAGGCAGGAAGTGGAGCGAGAGCATGGGCCAATGGCATTGCAAGTGTTGCAATTAGTGGCGAAAAATTGCAATCATTCATAGAGAGAGAGCGAGAGAATTTTTTGCATTATGATGAAGGACGAGATGAGTTTTTGCTGCGTGGCTTAAAGTATGCAATCCAATGTTAAATAGATGAAGTCATACCAAAATCCGAATTGAAAAATATTAACTCAAACTTCTGAATTCAAAAATTAGAGCTCAAATGTTAAATAATATGTTTTTTTTTCAGAGATAACTAAATCAAATTAACTAATTAAATGATGAATTAAGTTGTTTTTTATGTTCTCAAAAGTTATTGAAAAATTTACCAAATCTTGATAATAATAATAATAATCATAAATTAGATCTTCACTATAACTAATACAAAAAATATTATTTAATATTTAAATGATGACATTTTTCGAGGAGGAAAATTTGTTCATTAAATTTAGAATTAAAATCAAAATTAATATTTAATAAATTTTATGCAGAAAATTACAACTCAAAAATGATTAAATATTTATCTAAGAGGAAAATTTTTTTCTTTCTTTAAAATTCGAATTTAAATAAAGACTAGAATCAAAATTAATATTAAAAAATAAAATAAAGTCATATATGAAAAATCAGTGTTAAATAATATTAATGCAAATTAAAATATGTTTAAAAAATTTTAAATAATTAATTGTCAGAATGAAAATATCCGGATACTCAAACATCAGAGCAATATCTGATCAAGAACATCATTTACAAACTTATCACAATTTTAATAATGTGATTTTAATACGTTTAACACGACACTTCAATACCTAATGCAACTCCAGCTTCGCATGCCAAAGTATCAACTGCCTAAAAGTAAGCAATACTTTTCCAATATATCGAATACACGATCTGCTGCCAAGTGTCATTCGCCCAAAAGCCGGCAACGTTCGTGCTTGTGTTCTCTAGCCAACAAATTTTACTCCTTCTTTGCATTCCCAGTTTCTTTCTCTTTCTCAGCCTTTTCTACAGTTTTCTCCAGACCACTTGGCGTTGGATTCAGTCGGCGACGCCTCCCGAAACCCGCGTTGCCAACTTCTATTGACACATATTTTCTTAACCTCATTCGTTTTTTTTGCATTTGTTTATGTTGCCTTCTCTTCTAAATCTTTTTTTCTCTTTTCATTTCATTCTCCTTTAATTTTTGTATTTTTTTTTCTATTTTTATTTTTGTTTTTTTGTACCCTTTTATTTATGTTGTTTTCTCTCTTTATTTATGTTGTTTTCCCTTTTTATTTAGGATTTATTTTATTTCTGTGTTTTATTTTCTTCACTTTTTTTCTAATTTTTATTTATGTTGTTTTTCTCTATTTATTTTTGTTTTTTATCTCTCATTTTCACTCTCCTCTTCCACTCTGCTTCACTTCTCTGTCCTCATCCTCATCCATCTTTAGGTCTCATCCGCCTCTCTGTCTCTGTCCCCAACCAAGCGTTCTTTTTCTGTCTGTTTTCATCCTCTTTCGTTTCCTCTCGCCTCCGTCAACATCTCGCTTCCTCTTTCCCCTTCTCACTCGTTCTCTCCGCTGCTCTTTCCTTCTTTCCACTTCTCCTCGCTTTCTTTTCCCTTCTCTTCCTTCAGCATTCGTTTCAGCCTCCGCATGTTTTTCATTTGCAAATTTTTTTTGTCAACATGCCAAGTCTTCCTTCCGGTTTCCGTCACACAATACATCCAAGTGTCTATCTCTTTCTCTCTCTCTCTTTCTTTCTCTTACCTCCTCTTTTCCATCCCCCCATCTCTTCATTCCACCTTTCTCTCCTTCATATTCCTCCTCTCTCTCTGTTTGTTGGTAACTCATCATCAGCTCTTATGTCATTTCAGTCTAAATGTGTGTGTTCTATTTTTCTATCTCTATGTGTGTATTTATGTGTACATTTGTGTGTATATATATTTGTGTGCGTTTAGCATGTAATTTTAATGCGAACGAGAAAGAGAGAAGAAAAATCCACCGAAGCTATACAAAAGCATTCAAAGTTTTACATGAATGAGTTTAACTCTTGAAGCTCAACGAGCTTCACTTTTTATCCTACTAGTATTTTAGATGGAGAAGGAGGAGTAGGAGGTGGAGAGAAGGAGGAGCAGGAGGTGGGGAGAAGGAGGAGCAGGAGGTGGGGAGAAGGAGGACAGGAGGTGGGGAGAAGGAGATGAAGAGAAGGTTAGAGAGGTGACGAGACGGCTGTGGTAAGAAGGAGGTGGTAAGAATTTTGTTGTTGTAAAGGAGTTTGGAAAAAAGAGGAATGAGGTTGAAGAAGGAGGTGAACAAAAAAAAAGAAACCAGGAGACAATTGTTATTGAGGTGAAGAAGTGTCTTCCGGAACTCTGAGATGGGTTGAGAAAGTCGTGTGCTTGTGTGCAGAAAGGTGAAGGAGGCTCATTTGTGGGATTCTTTTTTTTTTGGGGAGGTGGCTTCAGGTGGTTTCTGTGGGGTTCAGGTGGCTTCTGTGGGGTTCAGGTGGCTTCTGGAGGTTGTCGAAGAGTGATGGATGGCTTGGGAGGGGCTTCAGCGAGATGTTTTTAAGGTATAATATATCTAAGGTGGTTTGTGAAGCAATTCAGAAAGCTGGTAAGACCTTATTAGAGAACGAAGAATTTGTTGGAAATGCTTGGAAGAGTTTCTTTAAGGTTTTGGGGAGGTATTGAAAGGGTTTGTAGGGGTTTTTGGGATCTCCGAGATGTTTAAATGGGTGTTGAATGGTAATCAAAAGTAGTTATATGTTTTTTGAAAGGCTTTTTTTCTTAAAATTTATTAATTTATTCCTTGATTAAAAATTAATAATATCGAAATATCGTATACTTCCATTTTCCACCTGTATTTAATTGAGAACTAAGCGGCGAAATATCAATTGTTTCAATAAAAACAATATATTGTAAAATTTCATAAATTTCTCTTAACTAACTAGTTATTTCTACGACTTTAAAACTTTTGGTGAAAAAGCGAAAACGTATTTTTTTCTCCGTAAATAAAAAAACAAATAAAAAAAACAACAAAATACCCATTTCATTGAATAAAAATCCAAATTTTAAATATTTTTCCATTTTCCATTTTCTTTAATTAGCTTTAATAACGGTTTAAACTTTAAATTTTAATTAAAAATAATTGCGTGATATACAAATGGGTTTCTCTTACTAAAAAAATCCAAAAAAACCAAATCCATAATGGTTTCATTGACTATAAAAAAATTTTGTCCACTTAAAATTAATTGATAACCAGGAAAACCCCAATTGATTGAATGAAAACAATAAATTGGAAACTTACACATTTTTCATATTTTACTCTAATTAACTTTCATAATTATCCTTGTCCTTTGTTTTTTCTTGTCCATCCCTTTCATCCTCACACACACTCTACCATACTCACTCTCTCCTTGTGGAAGGACCTTCTTCTTCTTCTCGTTTCAATGAAAATCAATTGAAGACCCAGCCGTGCAACGCCGCAGGACGAATCAATCCTCGAGCTTCGCACACACACGCTGTGTTATCTTTCATTTAACGTCAGCGCAAATCAATTTACGAAGATCCTTCCGGAAACTCACACACACTTATACACCTACTCACATGTGAGCTACGAGGGCGTTTTGTAGCCAAAGGGCAGCGAAACACAATTTTATTCACACAAACACATACACTGGCATACACACACTTACATAGACAGTGGCAGAAAGACGGAGAGAGAGAGAGAGAGACGGTCGTCCTTTAATTGCGATCAAGTGAATTACAATAATGGAGAGTAAGTGTTGCCAACGCCATTTTGTACCTCCTGCCATGCGGTGAAGCGAATGATTCCCAGTAATTTCGTTTTACTGTACTTTTTTTTTATTTTATTTTTATCTTCTTATTTTTTTATTCTCATATATATATATTTTTTTATTATATTTTTTTTTATTTTGTTTTCTTTTTATTTTTCTTACTTGTTTTTATTTTTGTCTACTTCTTTTTATTTTTTTCTTCTTATTTCTACTTTTTTTGTCAGTTTATTTCTCTTTCTGCACTTTTTCTTCCTCTTCCATCTTCTCTTTCTCTATCTTCTCTTCCTCCACCTTTTGTGGGCTTTCTCTTCCTAGAAGTCGGTGGTCTCTTCCTTGGAATCAACTCCTCTTCTTCCTGGAAATCCTCTTCTTGTTCTGAAGTTCTTGAGTTCTACAACAATTTCTTCATCCTCAACTTTCTTCGTCCTTCTCCACTTTCTTCGTCCTTCACCTTTTTCTTCGTCCTTCTCCATTTTCTCCTTACTCTCCTACTTCGTCTTTTCTTTCTACCTTCATCCTCCTTCGACTGCTCCTTTTTCCAAGGATTCTCATCCTCATAGTCTTCGTCTTTTTCTCGTTCTTGTCTTCACCATCGTGTTCACTGTCGCCTTCAACATTTGTTGTTGTCATCGTTGTCATCATTGTTGTTGCCTTCAACTTCATTGTTGTTATCATTGTTGTTGTTGCTATCATCTTCACTGTTGTTGTCATCGTCATCGTCATCATTGTTGTTGTTGTCATTTCTATCGTCTTTTTGTTCTCGCGTTCTTCGCGTTTCCAATTGCGTTTGGCCGCAGGACATTTCACCGTGCACCATGTGTGAAGGCAGAGCACGTCCTCGAGCAACGTGTGGCAAACGGAAGGCGAATTGGCGGAGAATCGTGAACGAGAAGGCGAGTGGTGAAAGAGAAGACGAGTGGTGAAAGAGAAGGCGAGTCGTGAAAGAGAAGGCGGACATGAAAGAGAAGAAGAATCGTGAAATAGAAGGCAAAGGTGAACTCAAACTCTGCTGTCGATGACGACGACGACGATGAAAATGAGCTCGCTGCTGGAGCGAAATCAAATACGACTTCTTCGCAGGATACGAAATTAAACGATTCCTTCCTCTTTCGACTGCGATGCCTTTGCCTTCGACAAAGACTTTGGCATCGCTCACAGGGTTCTTCGGCTTCCTTTCTTCCCTTCTTCTCCTTCGTCTCTTTGCCTTCCTATCTTCCTTCTTCTCAGAGATATCCATAGATCTGTCTCCATCTTCTTCTTGCACACGACATAGATTTCCTACTTGCTCCTTCAACTTCGATAGATTTCCTCCATGCTTCTTCAACTTCAATAGATTCTCTCCTTACACCTACATCGCGGACAGATTTCCTTCTTGCACCATCTTCTTGGATAAATTTATTTCTCCCACTTTCATCTTGAATAGATTCCCTTCATTCCTCCTTCTTCTTGGATTGATTCTTAGCTCGCTCCTGGAGTTTCTATTAATTTCCTGGAATATCCTTCCTCTTCGATGAACTTCTTTCTCACCTTCAACCGCTCACCTCCTCTCACCTTTCTCACTCACCTTATCTCCCTCACCTCATCTCCCTCACACCTCATCTCTTTCTCCCACCTTCTCCCTCTTACCACAATCGTTTTTATACCTCACACTCTCTCACCTTTGTTGCTCTTTTTGTTTTTCCATCTCCTTGAGTTCAGTTCACGCTTTCATTTCAATTGTTTTCCACTTGGATTTTGTTGTTCTTTTTCGAATTATTGTTGTTTTTTCGATTTTATGCTGTTTTTCGATTTTATGTTTTTTTTTTTTCGATTTTATGTTTTATTTCGATTTGTTTTTGTTTTCAAATGTGTTTTTGTTTTGTTTCAATTTGTTGTTGTTTTTCTTCGATATGCCGATCTACCATTTTCAATTTGTTTTTGATTTTTACTCGTTTTTTAAGGATTTTTTTTTTTGTATTGTTTCCTAGAAAAACTATTTGCAATGGGAAAATTGTTGTTATTGTTTATTTTTAATCCTATCTTCAACCGATATGCGTTTCATTCTTGTCTTTATTTTTCTCTTTCTCTCACTCCCTCTCTATCTCCTTCTCGTTCTCGTCTCCTGTCGTGCATCGAGTGCAACGTTTTCTCGCGAACGTGTCGGGAATTTCTTCAGACATTATTGTTATTGTTGTTGTAATCGTTGTTTTGTGCTTTTTTTGTTGTAGTCTATATTGTTATTGCTCTCCTTCGACAAGCTCCATATAATACAAGTGGTCTATCTCACTTTCTCTATCTGTATGCGTCTGTAAGTCTTTATAATTGACATGTGTGTGTGTGCGAGTGTGTTTTCTTTATATGTGAATGTGGGTGTGTGTTGTTAGATATGACTGTTCACGATGAATGCATGCGTGTGTGGGTGTGTGTTTGTGAGAAATCACAGAAACAATTTAAACGGAATCGTCTCGTTGCACGATATTCTGAAGAAAAAAAAAACAAGACAAAGAAAAGCAAGATTGTTACAGAGATAGAAAGGGAAGAATGGAGGAGAGGGGAAGAGAGAAAGAGGCGGAGAGGGGAAGAGAGAAAGAGGCGGAGAGAGAAAGAGCTCCCTCTTTCTGATATAGGGGATATGGATGTGAAAGGAAATCTTCATTATTGTGGTTTCTGCAAGTGGAGGATACAATTTCTGAAAATTACTGGAGGAGGAATTCATGGAAGATTTAAAAACAGTGAAGGAAAATAAATATAAAGTTGGTTGGAAATTGAAAAAGTTCTAAAATTAAATAAAATAAATAAAATTTAAAATGATAATTAAAGGAAGAAACTGTTAAATTAATAATCAGTTTTGAACAAATAGTTTGCAATATTTTGTGCTAAATATTAATTATTTAAATGAAGTTTTTTAGAATTTAAAAAAGTTAAAAATATATATTAGATTTAATAAATGGTACGATGAAATTAATAAAAATTTAATAATATAATTCAGGTTTAACCCTAATAAATAAATAATTAAAAAAATTACTAAATCATATTAATAACTAGTTCTATAGTATTAAAAAAATATAAAATTATGATTTAAATAAAATATTTTGTGATATGAAATGGATACAAAATGAAGAATTTTATTATTTTTCTAAATATTAAAAAATTTTAAAATAATGATAAACGTTTGTTACCATAAACCACTTAAATTGTTGGCATTGACCTTCAAAAGGTCACATTAAAACCAAAATTCCACATTAAAACCCGTCGAGACAACGCAAATTGTATGAAATTTTCAGACAATCGTAAAAAGAAAACAATTCATAAATCATAAAAGTGAATCGCCAGCGAAACCAGACAAGATATATATAACTATAACTATATATTTTTTATTTTATTCTTGTACCATTTCAATACCATCAACTGACTTTCACGCTGTCGACTTTGGTGTCAAGAACCTTCGTTCGAACAAAGAGGCGTGAAATGGATTTAGCCTTGTTGAGAGATTTTCCCTCTTTCTCTCTTCAACCCTTTCTCTTTCTTACACTTCTCTTTCTTACCATTCTCTTTCTTACACTTCACTGGGTTCGACCAAAGAACTCCGTCAGCCACTATTAAAAAATGTCTCTTAAATAAAAATGCGAGTGCTTGACAGCGCCTGAAAGAATTCTTTAAAAACAAAAAAAACAGAACACAAATCGAGACAATGTGAGGAAGATAGCGAGAAGAAAAGAGAGACAGATGTAGAAAGAGAGGCTGTTAGAGTGAGAAGGAGAGGGAGAAGGAATGAGATTCGGTCAAAATGAGTTGGAGTGAGGAAAGAGAGAGAGAGAGAGAGAGAGAGAGAGAGAGAGAGAGAGAGAGCTCATGAAAGAGATTGAAACAGCATGGAAGAGAGTGAGGAACAAGAAAATCTAGTAAATAATAATTGTATTGCATTGTTGAACCCACTTTCACCTTTCCATCAACATTTGTTGTTGTTTCGTTATTATTCTTTGTTGTTTTATTTTATTATTTTTCTACTTCTTTGTTATTCTTTTTCTTCGTTGTTGTTTTTCTTCGTTGTTGTTCGTCTTCGTTTTTGTTGGTCTGTGTTGTTGTTTTTCTTTGTTGTTGTTGTCCTTTATTGTTGCTGTTCTTTATTGTTATCTTCTTCAATGTTGTTATTCGTTATTGCTGTTTTTCTTTATTGTTATTTTTCTTTATTGTTATTTTTCTTTATTGTTATTTTTCTTCATTGCGGTTCTTCACATCGTCTTGTCCACTTCTTTTCGTCTACTTCTTCTCGTCCGCTTCTTCTCTCCCACTACTTTTTCTCCTCATGATTTGTCTCATACTACTTTTACTCTTTCTCCTAAATATACTATTCTTCCTACTTTTACTTCTCCTACTACTATTACTTCCTCTACTACTTTTTCTTCTTAAAATTGCTCCTTCTACTACTTCTACTTCTCCTTCACCACTCTATGTTTTCTCTCCTATTTGCTACTATCTCTACTTATTTTCCTTCTCGGAATATTTTCTAGTTTCTTGTTGTCGTCTCAGCTGTCGTCCAAGTCTTTGTCGTTGCCCTTCTTGTTGTCGTTATCCTTGTCGTTGTCGATGTCGGCGTCGTTCTCGTTGTTGTCGTCGTCGTCTTCGTTCGCTTTGTTGCTGTCGCCATCGTTGTCGGTTGTCGTCGTCAGTCGAGCTCATATTTGTCTCGCGATAAGAACAGACAATGGAATAACAATAAAAGACGGAGACTGCGAGGCGATGCAAGGAGCAATAGAACACAAGATAAAGGATGGTTGTGGATAGAGAGAGAGAGATAGAGAGAGAGGAAATCATATAGAGATAGACAGGGAAGGAGATGAAGATAAACAGAGAAGGAGATGGAGATAAACAGAGAAGGAGATGGAGACATTGGAAAGTGGATGGAGATATAGAGAAGGATACTTCGGGATGAAGGAGGAGATCTTGAGAAGGAGACATTGAGAAGAAGGCATTGAGAAGGAGATGAGAAGAGAAGACATTGAGAAGGAGATGGAGATGTAGACCTTGCGAATGGAAGGGAGGTGATTTACAGAAGAATGGATTGAAGAAGAAAGCAAGCGCGAATGAAAGATTCGAAGGAAAGAGATGTGTTGGAGTGATTCGAAGAAAGGAGATGTTTAGAAGAGATTCCGAGGAGAGATGTTGGAAAAGATTCAGGAGAAAGAAGTAGGAAGAGATTCAGGAGAAAGATGTAGGAAGAGATTCTGAGAAGAGATGAGAGAAGAGATTCAAGGGAGGAGATTCAAGGGGGAGCTGACGATCCAGTAGACGAAGATGAGGATGAAGACTACGAAGAAGTTGAAAACGAAGACTTCGAAGCTTTATCTGCTTTTAGTTGGCTTCACGAAATGGGTGCACTTGCAGCTTATGGCGACGACGATGTCTGGAAGGTGCCCTTCGAAGAATAGTGGCGGAGGAATTGAAGAGAAGAGGAGAGGGATTGAAGATTGAAGAAGGCAGAGAGATTGAGGAGAAAGCAGAAGGGAATGAAAAGGATGGCGAAGGACATGAGGAGGAGGATTCTCAGATTCTTAAGGAAGAGGCAGACTGTCTACGGATGGGGCGAGAGGAATCAGCAGAATAGAATAAGAGACAAAAAGTCCTTTCCACAGACAGAAGGTCGGCATGTAGACGTCGTCGAAGGTTCTTAGAAAGTGGATAGAGCGAGAAATGGAAGGAGTGAGGAGTGAAGAAACTTGAGCTGTCTCTTTCTTCCTCTCTATGAATGAGTGACACTTAAATTGCAGCGCGTCTGTGGCCGTAATTGTTTTCGTCTACAATTGGTTTTTATTTTCTCCTCACTCTCCGATTCTCTTACTATCCCTCATTTGGTGTTTCCTTTCATTGTAGTCATTGTAGTAGTTGTTTCATGGGGTTGTAAAAAAGGGTTAATGGCGGATGAGTTTCCGCTTCACAGAAGACAAGATGGCATTCAATGCAATTGCATTGTGTGGTTGCAATTCTTGGTGAAGAGATGTTGATGGAATGGGAAGGTGATGGGAGTGGAAAAGAAGGTGAATCACGAAGGAAGATGATATTAAAGAAGGTGAGGGTGAGGGGAAGATGACGATGAGGATAGTGAAGATGTCAGTGGAGAAGTTCTTAGAGCTCTGGTGGATCTTCTGCCGAACGTAATGGAGTTTATTCATTTTCCATTCAATTAGTTTACAATGCACTCAATTGTCTCCGATACAAAGTCAAACAGTGGGGAAGAAAATTTATGATTTTTTGGTTTAACTTTGGATTGTGGATTTTATTGATTTAACTTTGGATTGATGACTTTTTTCATATACATTTGGAATGATAATTCCTTTCGTACACCTGTGAATTTTTGAATATTTTGATTTCAGTTTAGGTTGATGATGTTTTTTCTTAAACTATTGATAAATGTCTTTTAGTTTATTTTAGTATTCCTTTCCTTTTCATAAATTGTCTTTCTATTTATAGTTCATTTATTTTATTTAATTATTTTTATTTCATTTAATATTTTATGTTCTTTCTGTACCTTGGTTTTCTCCTATTATTATTTTCGTTTATATACCTAAATTTTCTCAGATGCTTGGAAGTAAGCAATATTTTTTTAAAGTATCTTTAACTCCACATATTTGTTATTTTGATTTAATACATAATTCTCCTCTCCTCTTCTCATTCTCCATTTATTTCTTCCTCTCCTCCCGTTTTTCTTTGTTCTCCTTTATGACTCCTTCTACTTTGAAATGTATGACTGCTTATATTTTTATCACTTTTGAAAGTATGCAATTATATTTTATTTGTCTTTAAATTAACCTTATCATCCTAAAGCTGTTGCCTTTGATTACATACTTATTGTTATTTTCCATTCTCTGTTTTACTGATTTTTATTGATATTTTTTGCTATCTAATTTTCTTCATGTCCTTTGATCTTCTTTTCTTCTGCAACCTTCATCCACGCAGATATCGTTTTGTTTATTTTCATTATAATTGGTTGTCATTTCATCCCACTCTGTCTCATTCCTTCTCTCTCTATCTTCGGCTGATCATTATAAAAATTTATGCTAACTTTATAGCGAAATGTTTGAAAATTTCGATTCGATAGGAGGAAAGTTTTATTGACCTTTTTTCGATGTCGATTAGGTTTTTTCTTCATAGCTTTTTCCGATATAATTCTTTCTCAATCACTCTCTATCTATCTCTGTTTCTATCACTTTTTTTCTTCTCTTCAATATTTCTCTTTCATTCCCACTTGCACTCAGTTTGTGTCCATCTCTAATGAAGAAACTTTTCACTTCTCAACTCAACTTTATCTCATTAAAAATTCACCTCATGTTATTTGACTCTTTCCATTAAGTTCTCTATATTGTTAATATTTTCTATTTTTTTTTTCTTTTGTCAAAAACTTCTGCTCTCCATCTCTCTTGCACTATATTCTTCGACCTTTCGTCTCTTTTCTTCTTTGACCTATTCGTTATTCTATTCTTTGCCCTTTTTTTGTTCATTTATCTCCCATTTTCATTTGGCCCTTGGATTGGTGTTTGGGAAAATTGTTATTGTTGTGATTTATTTTTTTTCTATATCGAAACGAAGGAAAATAGGGAAAAATAACAACAACATCAACAAACAACCCAATTTGAGAAAAGAGAAAAATGTTCAATAAAGTTCAGAGAGATAAAAAGTAGGACAGAGCAAAAAAGTAGGGTAGAGGAAAAAATGTAGGAAAATATGAAAAAAAGTTTTGGAAAAGATTGAGAAAAGGGAGGATTGTAGCAAAAGATCAAAAACTGGAGGAAAATATTATAGGAAAATATAACAAAGCTCTTGAAAAAGATGAACAAAAAAATGGAAAAATATGAAAATTGAGGAAAATATGAAAAAATTGGAACACAGGAAAATTCAATAAAACTTGACTTTGACATCGGAAAGAAAAACAACAACATCTTCATTATCTTCGCTATCATCTTAATCCTCTTCGTTTTCTTCAACCACTTCGTCCTCATCCACTTTTTCTTCGTCCTCTTGGTTTTTGTCGTTTTCACACGCAGACCCTTCGAATGTCAACTAAAAAACATGAAATAACCGCCAAGGACTAAGTTCCAAGGAGCTAGGAAAACAGAAGAAACAACAATGATAGTAGAAACAAAAACAGCAGCAACATCAGTAGAAACGAAAAAAAAAGTAAAATAACAACAATAGTAGGAACACCAAAAAATATGAGAAAATAATAATAAAACTAAACAGAAAAGTGTAAAAAATCGCGACATACTTTCGTTGTCGCCATTTGGAACGACTTCTTCTTCTACAACAACCTTCAACCTCTTCATCCTTCTTCCTTTTCCTCCTTCTCCTTCTCCTAGCCCATCGCAGTCCATGTCCATTTTCAGATCTATCTCTTTATTCATCTTCCCTCTTTTCTTCTACCTTCTTTATCTCGCAGTAGAAATCTGAATAAGTTATCAAAAAAAGACAATATGGAAAAATTATATAAAATGTTTTGTCGTGAAAGCTTTTGTTTTGAGAGCTTTTGTTTTCCAAAGTCAGACAAAACAAAGGACAAGGAGAAACTTTTTGGAGTCTTGAAAATTTTATCGATCTATCCTTTTGTCTTTTATTCAATCTCAATTTCGTTTAACTCACTCAAAAAATAACATGAATTGCTCAAAGTTTCTTTAACTATTATTTTATGAGTTCTTTGTTTCAATTAAATATTTCTGTTTAATTTATTTATTTTTATTGTAGATTGTTATTATTACGTAAATTTAAAGAGTTTTTCGATTATTTATTTATTTGTTTGTTTAATATATTTATATTGAAGTTAACACAAAGAAGAACAAATAAAAGAAACAACTATCTTGAAAAATTATTTCCCAGTATTTTTATATATTTTGATTCGTATATCAAGTGAAGAATTTCCAAGAATTTAAATCATAATTTCGAAAGTCGTTCACAAAAATCCTATTAAAAGAGAATTCTCTTTTGACTTAGATGGAATTAATTTCTAAACAAGGAAATCATTTTCTCTCAAAGTGTAGGGATTTCATTTTACTAAGGAAGACTTTCGAAGAATTGAAATCGATTGGATTGACATTGAAAATCTTTCGCAGAAATGTCATATAAATTCTATTTTAATTTGCATAGAATCAATTTCAATAGAACGTGAGAATTTTCGTTTGAAGTCGAAGGATTTCATTATTATAAAGAAGAATTATTTATTACGCTAAGATGGAATTTAATTGTTTTTATGAATATATGAAATTAATGGAAATATATTTTAAGAATCATACTCATCATAACTCAAACATAAAAGCTCAATAAAAATATTACCATAGAAAAATTTCAATAGAATCAAAGAATTTACTTTTGAATTTTATTTTGGATTTTTTTTATAATAATCGATTATATTTATGTATTTGAAAACTGAATTGTTTTATCTACATACATATATGAAATTATAGAAAAACACAAAAAGTATAAAAAATTAATATATAAATGCTAATGAAATTTTATATATTCATTAAAATAAATGTTTGTAATAATTTCTTGAGATTTGACATGAAGAATCTGTATTAATTAAAATTACGCAAAAACCCTTCTTCTTGTCTTATTTGTAGTTTAAAGACAATTTCTGAATTTTAATGAACCACATTTAAATGTGAAATGAAAAGTGAGGGTTCCTTAATAACAAAATGATATTTGAGTGACAGGAAGAATAGCTTTTAATTAAAATCATTCGTCAACGTGTAGAAAATTGACCTCAATCGGTGACAGGTTGGAAAACCACATGTTACAGAAAATAATAATCGAGACATGTCGGTTTTCATTCAAATTGAATTTCAATTAAATTTTCTTGTCTTCAAATTTCCTTTCCTTAGAATTTCTTTCCCTTCAAATTTCATTCTTTTCTAATGTCCTTCCTTTCAAATTTCATTCTCTTCTAATTTTCTTCCCTTCAAATTCTCTTTCCTTCCTTTCATTTGACGATAGTTTCCTTTGAACCCCATTCTCGAGGTGAAAATTATTCCTTGAGGCGTATAATTAACATTGGAAATGACTGTGGGATCAAAATCGACCAAACCAACGATGATGACGATTGTATCAGGATAGAACAAAAATAAAAAAAATAATGTTCCTCAATCAAAAAAGTCAAAAATCACGTTCTCGCGTACAAAGAGAGAGTGAGAGAGAAAGAGAGAGAGAGAGAGAGAGAGATAGAGAGAGAGATGGAGATGGAGAGAGAAAAAGAGAGAGGGATAGAGAACCCATAAAAATCAAGAAGCACGAATATTTCATTTGCTTTTTTCCGCGCCATGAAACCGACATCATTCGAGCAGGAGATTGTGAAAGTGTGCTTGTGTGTGTTTGTTAAGTGTGTGTATATGTGTGAGAGGTTGGTGTTTGTTTTATTTAAGCCACAATTTATGACGTTAATAAAAATTAAAAGAGCGCCAATAACAATAACAACAACAATGGTAAAATGGTCGCCAACAAACGTGGAATCAAATTAAAAAGCCGACGCTTAAGTTGCTGCTTAAATAAAAGCGCACGAAGAGCACACATACTCACTCCTTCATGTGTGTGTGTGTTTGAGTTAAATATCACACACACACACACATAGATAAATCACAGTCCCCCACACAACACACACACACAGAGAGAGCTAGAGAGACACACATATAAACAAACTACAATCAATGCAACGAGCCGGAAAAGCAAATGTTTCCTTTTTCCAGTGTCCTCGGTAGAAGTCTACCTATTTCTTTCTTTCTCTTGTTTGTCTCTCTCTCTTTCTATCTTACTATGACCTACTCACACAGCCTCCCTCATCGTCCACCCGCTTGTGGGCAAACAAATTAAAAGGAATGTTGAGTTGAGAAAGACAAAGAGAGAAGAAAAAAACAGAAATTGAAAAATAAAACCATTTTTATTAAAAGTCTTTTGTTTTTTGTTTTTTTTTTGTTCATGTTCCCTTTCTTTGGGTACGCAACCTAGGCCGCCATATTGTTTAACATTTGCGCCATTTTGTTCCACAGCCACAGTCTGATGATGTTGTTGTTGCTTCTTGTTGTTGTTGTGTTTAACCCACAATGATTACGGAACCTAATTGCCAGCCGGGAAAAATTCAACGACTCATGTGAAAATTAATGTGTGTTGAAGGAGGGGGCGAAGAATGGGTGAAGGAGAATGAAGGATGAAGGAGAATGAAGGATGAAGGAGAATGAAGGATGAAGGGTGAGTGGAAGAGGAGTAGAAAAGGAAGAAAGGGGCAGAGAAGGGGTTGAGTTTGTTAAACGTTGGGGGAAACGGACAAAGGTTTAGATCAGAGAGATGGAGGAGGGTCATCGGTCATGCGATGGGCGGAAACCGAGAAGGAGATAAAGCAGGAAATGGAATGGAGAAGGGAGAAGAGTATGAAGAGAAATAAAGAGAGAGAAACAATATAGAGAAGGTGAGAGAGAAAGAGAAGTGCTGGATGTAAAATTAATGGTTCGAGAAAGTGGGATGAAATTCTCCGGTCTTGGGTAATCAAATAAAACCACAACCACAAAACAGGGGCGAAAAAAATTAATTAAATCACAGGCAGGCACAACAAGGAGAAGTAGTGGAGATGGAGAGAGAGAGGAAGAGAATTAGATAATGAGAAAGAGAATGGGAGAAAGAAAGAATAAGAAAGAGAGAAGAAGAAAGAGTGAAGGAGAAGAAAATCACCGTTACAGAAAGATAAAAAAGGGTGAAAGAAAAAAACTCAACGGCAGGATATTTGAAGCCATCGAGTGAGAGAAATCCTTTTGAGACTTCCCTTCGGTTTTCTCCTTAAGAAACTTTTGGTATTTCTTTTCTGGAATTATTTTTTTTTTTTAATTCATAAACTGCTTGGTAGAAAAAAGAAGAGGAGCGAGCAATAAATAATAATAAGATAAATAAATAATAAGAAGAAAAGTTATGTTATCAAAAATTAAAAATAAATAAAACAATTTTTTTCAAAACAATATCTTCCGTAAATGTAAAAAAAAATAATAATGTAGATACAAAAAATTATGGACTAAAAGAAAAAGGAAATAACGAGAATAAAACAAGGAGAAAAGGCAAACAACGAAATTAATATTAAAAAAAAATAAATAAATAAATGACAACAATTAACAATAAGTAAAAATAATTAAATGAAATGAAATATGCAATGAATGAAATAAAAAGATATGTAAAAAATTAAAAAAATTAATTAAATTAACTAAAAAAAATAAAAAAATCTAAATGAAGAAAACAATAACGAAACAAAAAAGTATCAAAAAATCGAAATCCCGGTGGGAAACGGGGAGAAATTACAGATTTCAAGACCCAGGGAGAGAAAAACAACAACTCACGATACAAAAACATCCCACTCATAAACAAGCAACCACCACACATACACAAACATCCCTCTCACCAATACTCAAGCGACTTTGTCTTCTTTCCTTCATCTCCATCTCCATCGTGGTCGTTTCCAATTCCCCGGCCTCATGTTTTTTCACAACAAATTTGCTCAGTTCACGCATCATGAGCGCCGAAAAATATGCAATGAAAGAAACAAAAAAACTCACATGTTGTTATTGTTAACCTTGTTATGGTTGTTGTTATCCTGGTTCTGGTTGTTGTTATCCTGGTTCTGGTTGTTGTTGTTATTGTTGTTGTGTGGGAGGACATGTCACGTGAGCAGGAGTTTTTGGCTTCGAGGGCGTGGCTGGCTGGTGGGCGGTCGCTCAGTGGTCGATGGTGACCATCAACGTGGTTCATGGCAAATTTTATGTCCTTTGAGCCTTTATTTGCGGCCAGTTGCGGTTGACAAAAGACGTTTATGCGCGCGGTATGTCAACGGCTGTGTGTTATTGTTGTGTGGTTATTTATAAAATATGACAACGGTATTTACAAATCAGGTGAATTTCGTGCGAATGAGGAAGAATCGATTAAAGTAGATTGATTGAAGAAGAATCCATTAAAGAAGAATTGTATGAGCAAGAATCGATTGAAGAAGAATTGTATGAGGAAGAATCGAATAAAGAAGTATCCAGTGCAAAAAAGAAATCAATGGAAGAAGAATCGAATAAAGAATAATGAATGGAAGATGAATCGAATGAAAAATAATAAATGGAAGAAGAATCGTTTGAAGACGAATCGAAAGAGGAACAATCAAGTGATGAAGAATCGAATTGCACGATTGCCAAACAAAATTCTCATGGTACTTGCAATTGAAATTTATATCCTAAGGATAAACCAAAATTGCGATAGGAAAATCCAAATCCAACATTCATCTCATTCAGATTCAGCCGTCCACAATCAGTTCAATGACTCTCGTCTTCATTCTCATCCTCTTCATTGTCCTCGTTCTCACTCTAGTTATCTTCTTCGTTCTCATTCTAGTTCTCTTCTTCATCCTCACTCTTGTTCTCTTCCACTTCTTCACTCTTGTAGTCTTCTTCCTCATCCTCACTCTCGTTGTCTTCTCCATCCTCCCTCTCGTTGTCTTCCTCGTTTCTCTCTCCCTCCCACGATTCTTTGGCAGGATTCCGAATCTCAGCTTGCTGCGAAATTGGATCATGAAGGATTACAATTATTGAAATGTAGTCCTTCGTTGTCGAGCATACAAATGAAGATGGACGCAAACTTCGACCCCCCCCCCGACCGAAGGAAACGAAACGATGAGCGACGCACGATGGTGACGGAGCACAATCGACCCAACCGACCTACGAAATTTTACGCCCATCCCTTTGAATTCAACTTCCTTCCCTTTCAGCTTCAACTTCTTCAATCTACGAACATCCTTTCAACCACCTCCTACTTCTTCAACCACCTCCCAATCTTTCACCTCCCATTCTTTCACCTCCCCTTTTAACCTACCCTTCCAACCTACCCATCCACCTCTTTTCCCATCATTTAGAGAGACAGATAGATAGAAAGACACAGACAAACGAACTAACAAACCGAAAGTATGAAGGACATGCTGAGAAAACGGAAACCAAAGTCAAATGAAAACCAAACGGAAAAAACTCTTCACCATTGCTTAAGCAAGTTTTATGATATATGCGTGTTGATAACTGTGTGGGTTTATATATGTGTGTGTGTATGTTGATGTTTGTGTGTGTGTGTGTGAGAATATTGATGTCTCTGTGGTGATATACGCATGAGTATGTAAGTATTCTTTCGTGCATGTCTAAGATTTCAAATAAACTGTCGATATTGCGCATTGGAATAAAAAGGATATTCATATGGAAAATACAATTTCTCATGATTATCTCTCCGAAGCACGGAATCCGTAGATAGATAAATGGATGGAAATACAGTCAACTAGAACTATAGATAGTTAGTTGGAAAGATTATTAGTTGGAGGAATTGTTTGTTAGATAGAACGTTAGTTAGAAAGAACATTAGTTAGATATTTGTTAGAAAGATGATCGATAAAGAAACCGCAATGAACGATGAATGTGAAGGAAATAAAATCATGTGAGTTGATGTAGCGAATAAAGAGAAGGAACATGGACAAAGGATATATAAAAGGGAGAAGAAAAAGAACAATTAAAGAAGTATAATTACATACGAAATAAAACCAAATGGGATAAAAAATGAAACAAGGTATATAAGGATACGAAATCGGATTTAATATACCAGATTAATAAAAAGAAAAACGATAAAATGGAAAGTATATAAAATTCTTGAGAAATTTTAATCAAAAGTAATTGGAAAATCAAGGATAAATTAACATAAATACAGGAGAAAAAAAAATAATAATAATGATTTTAATAATAAAGAGACAAACTCCGAAAACCAAAAATAAAAACTAAAAATAAATAATAATAATAAAAGACTTAAATAATAATAATAATATACTTTAAATAAAATCTGAAAATTCAAGAAAATCAAAAAATTAATTTGATAAAAGGTTTCGAAAATGAAAATAAAAATCTTCCTAAATCTCCACATAAAATAACGGACTTAAGGTCTTTGGACTTAAGAAACAGAAGTTTATTTTCCCATTTGGCTATTTTTGTATGCATTAAGCATTCATGACATGGCTATTTATATCGAGGTTCGTATGTAGTTCATAGAAGTCTGTGTCGGTGTCTTTAAATGTATGGCGGTTGTCATTGTTGAAGGTGTCATGAAATTGATGGACATCAGTGTGTGGCAAGCTGTCATTCTTTTTTCGTCTTAAGGTTTTGTTTGTATGACGATTGTCTTCCTTTGGTATGACGTTTGTCTTTTTACGGTATGACGTTTGTCTTTTTTCGGTATGACGATTGTCTCTCTTTCGTCTGAGGATTATTTATCCGTGGAAAGTCTCTCTTTTTTCTGATGTCTTTCTTTCTTAGCAATGACTACTGCGTTTATTTTACTTCTATATGAAGACTATATTTTAATTTTGTCTGATAAATTTTTTGTTTGTCTGTCTGTCATTCATTTGAATGTCTGTCTTTCCTTCTATATAATTTTTTTCTTTTGTCTCTCTGATTTTTTATGATTAACTTTTTCTTTCTCTTCGATTATCGACTTCTATCTTCTGACTTCTCTTGATTATGTATATTCCATTTTGGATACCTGAGTATCTATCATTCGTCGAACTGTTGGCCTCCTGTCCGACTATTTTCCTCTCTTACTGTTTGTCTCCTGTCCGACTGTTCTCCTCCTGTCTTACTGTTTGTCTCCTGTCAGACTATTTGTCTCTTGTCTAACTATTTGTCTCATTTTTGAACAATTTGTCTCTTACTACTTATCTCTCATAAGTTTGTTTCTCTCTCATTTGGCTGTTTCTCTTTCATTTAACTGTTTGCCTGCCATTCAACTATTTGTCTCCCATCTGAATATTTTTCACCCATCTGAATATTTGTCTCTCATTCGACTGTCAGTCATTCAGTCGACGTCCTTCAGTCAGATTTCAAGTTTCAAGGTTCAACTGTTCATCATGTGGTCAAGTAGGAACACAATTCTGTTTTTATTTTTTCGTCGAGTTGTTTTTCCATCTACTTGGCTTAGTTGTCTTTCCATCTAGATGTCTTTCGGTCTAGTTGTCTTCCATTTTCCTCTCATTCCATTGTCTGGCTCTTGTCCTTCATGTCACTGACTCTCTGAGTGTCTGGCTCTTCATCTTCTTTGTTCTCCATCTATTGTTCTCTCTATTGTTGTTATTTTGCTTATCCTTATCTACATTTATATCCCCACATATATACATTCATATACACAGGTCTACAAGTCATTGTATTAGTAACTTTTATGTTTTTGTTTTCAATATTTTTTCTATCTTCAGTGTACAATGTTTATCATATTTTTTCTACCTTTCTTGGTTATCGTTGATTAAAATAAAATCTATGTTATTGTCCGAGGATATAAATCCCATGTCTTCCTTATCTACACATATTATTTTGTCTTCTACTTTCCTAGTTTTCTCTCCCTCCTTTGGTATGAACATTTCAATATTAAGTAGTTTTCTTTCATTTTTCCTCTGCCCATCCTCTGATTTTTCGTAATTTCCCTTCTATAAGCTTCCATGAATCATATATGAGGCGGATTCGCGTGTCCTTTCCACCTGCTATTGGTTCCAGGCGATTTCTTCTTGAATTAATTTTTCGATTTTTTTAGCTAAAAAATCTTAGATTTTGTTTGAAAAGGAAGATTCGATTTTAAGAAGTTGTATAAAAATTAATAATATTATATTTTAGAGATAAAAAGCTTCAGTAAAAAATTATTTATTGTAATTCATATAAACATTTATATGATAAAAAAATTTTTATAATATTTCAAATTTGTTGTAATACATTTCAATTCAATTATTTGAAATTTGAGAAAATGTACTTCATTATTATTTTTATTTTTATGTAATCGAACTTTCTCTGATAACACTACTCAACAAACTGATAACATTTTTTTGCTCCAAGCAACTCAATAACTTTTTCTAAACGTTTTTGGCCCGCTGATTCCAAAAATCATAATTATTTGAAAATTGACGGAACCGTTTTTGAGATATCGCTATTTTAATTTTTCGCGGTTTTTGCATAAAGGTGGTCTTACATTAAGAGCTCTAACTTTTGATATTATCGACCGATTTTAATAATTCTGAAACAAATGTTGTAGAGAATGTTTGTGCGCTTCTTTCTTTCATACACATAAAATTAATTGGACTTGTAACTTGGATAATTATGATTTTTGGAATCAGCGGGCCAAAAACCTTTAGAAAAAGTTATTGAGTTGCTTGGAGCAAAATGGCTGTTGACTAGTGTAATTATCACATCACTGGAGAATACTAAATCTCTACCGGTTTTTAGTTTAATTTCCATTTTCTCTTCTCTCCCCTATTTTCCTCACTTACTTCGTTATCATTTAATTTAAAATTAAAATTGCCACTTTAGTTAATTCAGCGATTATTTAAATATTACGTTTATGAAAAGTAAATAGAATACAAAATGGGGGTGCAATTAAATGCTGTTCAACGTGGCATGAAAATGCTTTTTAATTACTTTGCAATAGCAAAAACAAATATAAATTACACTGATAAAAACCAATATGAATTACACTGATAACAACAAATGTAAAATATACCAACAAAAACGAATGTAATTTACAGTAACAAAAACAATTCATTTAAGTTCAATTTGGGTGGTGCTGATGGTGTTTTTTTTTTTCGACAGCAATTAAAATGTATAATTAACGCCTATGAGCAAACTAACCACCAGACGATGCATTACCAAAAAGAACAACGTTGACAAAATATCGGAAAGAATAACAACAAAAATAGCTATAGAAGGAAAAGGAGCAATAATAAAGACAGCAAAAACAAATCCAATAACAATAACAAATGCAATAACAATAACAAGAATGACAATAACAAGGATAACAATAACAATAGTAACAATAACAAAAAAAAGTCATATCAATATCAACAATAACAATTTCACTATTTTAACATGAAAATTAATGTTGTTTTCTCTGGAAAAGTATCGAAAATAAATATTTGCAAACTGTAAGTGTTGCGATTTATGGTAACGACGGCAACAAATACAATAAAAATTGTAAAAGAAATAAAAATTACGAAAATTCAATAATTACAAAAATATAACAACTACGAAAATAAAACAATTACAAAAATTACAAGAAAAATATAACAACACTAATAACAATATCAATTACAGCTAGAGTCATGTTACCATCACTTTGTCAGCAAGATTTGTAGTGAAAATAAATAATTTATAACAACAACTTGATTTACAACAATTACAATAATAACAAAATTTTTTACAACAAATGTATTTCCAAGAAAAATAGTACTATTTCGAACAACAACAAGTATTTCCAACAACATCAATTTTACCTCATTAATTATATTTTTTCCCCACAGAACATCGTTTTTTTTCCTATTTGAAAATAAATCCCTCATTATTTTAATGCAATTAAAATCAATTGTTAACAATTTCTCTGCACATAATTAATCTTTATTTCTCCTTCGGTATTTGATTAATTTTTATTACTCTTTTACATTTAATAATTATTTATGTCTCTTTTACATTTCATTAATTTGATCCCTCTCTCACATTTGATTAATCTGTAACTCTCTTTCTTTCACATTTGATTAATCCGTAACTCTCTTTGTTCTGTCTCTTTTTTCTCCAGGATATGACATGTGGCGGTGTTGTGACATTTTGGATATTCTTGCTTTTCTCCCTGATTTCACTGAATGTCAATCTGACCAATGGCGGCCGGCCCGATGAGCTGCACATTGGCGGGATCTTCCCGATCAACGGGAAGGGCGGCTGGCAGGGGGGACAGGCGTGCATGCCGGCCGCCCGTCTCGCCCTCGAGGACGTCAACAAGGAGCAGAATCTCCTGCCCGGATTCAAGCTCATATTGCACAGCAACGACAGCGAGGTGAGTGAATTTACATATATATCTTAACAAATTTTTGACATTGATCGAGGGTCAGAGATAAATAATAATTTATATGATGTGTTGATAAATATACTATCCACATTTAATTAAATTGAAAAGTTATTTAAAAGGGAAAGTTTTATGAAAATTAATTATTTTGGGGCAATAATTCAGCTTCAAATAAAATTGGTATTGATACCATTGTTGATAAAAATAATCATTAAATTAATCTACATAACAAATTATATGAAATGTTCGAATATAATTTCGTACCGAACAAGGTGATACTACATAAATTATAATAATAATAATTCAAAATAATCAAAAATTAAAGAAATTTTTTATCATTTAGAGTGGAAACGATATGCGGAATTAACATATAAACTAATTATATTGGGACTTCTATTATATTCGCTTACTAAACGATTCAATATTTTATAACAATCAATAAGTCTATTGTGAAAAGGCCATTGAGAAACACTATTGCATATAATTCTTGAAATAATTTTGAAATTTATAATATCTAACATATATCAATATATTAATATATGCTATTGGGTCATATATTTCAGTTAACCTAAAGCTATCATAAATATTTCAGATCCTATAGTTCTAAAAATAATCTACAAATATCAATTATTTAAAATTCTCGTATATAATTTCGAACAAATGGAAATTTTATAAAATTACCATAATAGTCATCTTTTTTTTTCCTCTCTCAAAAATGACCACAAACTATCATCATTTTGACCATAACAATACCATTGGAGTGGAGTCAGTAAAATTTCCCAAGCATTGTTATGGAATTATTTATTTAATTGTCGAACATTACGAATGACGATGACATGAATAGTTCAATATGAAATTCTCTTGGTATTTTGGTATTTATGGATAACATTTTCGACATCTTGTCATAAATATTGGAAAATCACGTCAACGCCCTCGTTTCATGTGCTCGGTTTCAGTCTCTGTTCAATTGATGATTAAAGTCACAGAAACAACACTAAATGTGAAAGTAGTACAAAATAACAAAAGTATATGTAGAAAATGACAATAATAAAAGTACAAAAACAACAAAAATATTGGTACAAAATAACAACAATATAGGTATAAAAACAACAACAAAAATATAGGTATTAAAACAACAACAATAATATAGGTATAAAAACAACAACAATATAGGTACAAAACAACTGGAACATAGGCTTGAAAAACAATAACAATTTTGTGACATAACAATAAATATTTATTAATATCTCCAATGGCATGTGTGGATGTATGTGTATGGGTGGGAGTATGTGTTTGTTTGTATGTTTGTGTGTGTATTTATTTGTATGTTTGTGTGTATGAATGAAGTAAAATAAACTTAAATAAACTCTAATAAATGCCTTTTCATTCACTTAGTTATTTCCTCAGGGAAATTATCTAATGTTGTTTGGACGACGACCAGTGCGTTCATATGTATGTGTGTGACTCACTCACTTGATATATGTGTATGTGTGTTAGTTGCCAGGGGCACTTGTGTACGTGGGTGAACATTATTTTTGTTGTTATTATTGTTCTTGTTGTAGTTGTCGTGGTCGCTGTCGTCGAACTGAAATGAAATTTATAATACTCTAGATAATAATAGTCGAAGGCAACAACAACAATAAATCACGACAACAACAACAACAACTTCTACCATAATGAAAATAACTCTATCAACAACAAAAAAACGGAGTCATGTCAACGTAAACAACGAATAAACCAATGACTTTAATGCAGACTAAGAAAATGCAGAAAAAAAATTAAAAAAAAAAGGATAAATATGAAAATAAGAAAGAAGAGAAATATAAGAAGAAGAACGAAATTTTTATTTTGCATAATGAAGTCTCGAACTGGAAAAATAATATCGACAAGACCAATAATTACATCAGCATTAAGTACAACATTAATAAGTAAAACAACTACAACTACAAAAACCACAAACCGTTCTCTCATCATGCATTTAACGACCGTTAAATTTGCAAATAACGAGAAAAGTCTATTGGCGCCATCTTTTTTGTGATGTTGTTGTTATTTCTGTTTTCGACGATGTTGTTGTAGTTGATGTTGTTATTGCTGTTGTTATTACTATTGTTATTTCTGTTGTATTTGGTGTTGTTATTTCTGCTTTTGTTGTTATTTCTCTTGTTGTTTCATCCATTGTTTTGATTTCTCTTCTCATTTCTGTTCTGTTTTGCTGTTTTCCCCGATTTCAATTGTCGTTTCAATCGCTGCATTTCTGGCCAATCGTTTCCCAGCCAAATGCATTTGAATGTCAATTCAAAGCCCAACATTAAAAGCCAATCACTTAGCCATGTATTGGCCAATAATTAGATTCCAGTGGCTCCAACTCTTGCCGTTGATGGTTTTATTATTTCGATTTTTTTCGTTTTTGTAGTTAAATGGATTTTCCGACTGCCATGAATTGCTTTGGATTGCATTAGGATTATTATCGGGGATTTACCGAGAATATTTAAATGAATAAAATTGATTGCGGATTTAATTAAAGTATTTATTAACACGATTTTTCTACCACATTTTATTGGATGAAATTTATAAAATTGGATAAAATAATTTCGCATTTAATGAAACTATTTATAAACACGATGTTGTAGAATATTTAATGGGAAGAGATTGTATTTAACGAAAATATTTTAATTGGAGGAAATTGATTTCGCATTTCATAAACACATAAAGAGGTTTGAGAGGATTTAACATTCATAAATTATATTACTCTAAAAACTAAGAAAAAATTAAGAATATAAATGAAAATATTTATAAAGTATTTTAACGATATTTCATTCGAATTTGATTTTAACCCATAGAAAATTAAGGGAATCTCAGGTGTCTTCTTATGGGCTTGTCTGTATTTTTGAGAGAAAGAAATCCATGAAAAAGAGACAAATAACGAAAATATCAAGGGAGTTGGATGAACGGGTGCATTGGGATCACCCAGATCGAGGATATTAACTTGTGGCTGAGGTCGACTCGCAAACATGACCGACCGAAGTTCGGTGGATTGTGAGCTCTCCGGGGACGAGCCTCATTTGTCAGCAGCCGCGGAATCCACACTCCATACATATATATAAATATATCACACACATACATACATACATATTAATTCACATACATGGGCGACTACATGGTGATTTATGGAGAAGCGCTGAGTTGTATTGGCGAAAGGCGAACAAACAGCCGAGTCAACCTGAGTCAATAAATCCTCTGGCTCACATATACACTGGGAGAGAGAGATAGAGAGAGAAAGAAAGAGAGGGAAAAGGATAGAGATACCAACATTCCACACAGTACAGAGAGACAGGCCAGACATGCCTATCAGAATCAAATTTCTCTGACGTTTGTCGGACGATTTCGTTTTTTTTGCTTCAATTTGTTTTATTTTCTTTTATTTTGTCATGATTTTATTTCATTACTTTTTTATTTTATGATTTTATTTGTTTTATTTTTTCAATAATTTTTAAAGATTTTATAAATTTTTAAATTTTCTTATATTTTTTATTTATTATATTTTTTTCAACTCATCTTATTTTTCCTTTCGGGTTTTTAAATTTTATTTTCGTTTTGTATTTATTTCAAATGTTCCTTTTTGAAACACATTTTTTTATTTCGATTATATTTATTTTTTTATCTTCTTTTAATTTATATTTTTTATTTTATTTTCATGTTATTTTCATTTGTTTTTCCCTGTGAAAACTTTGTCTTTGACTTTGTTTCCATTGACTTAAAAATCCACCATTTTCTGTAGAATTCTTTGTACTTTTTTTTTCTGCAATATTCCCTTCTATTGCCATAATTAATTTGAGCTTTCATTATTATGAAAAAAATTCCTTCATGTCGATTTCTTTGTTGTCTCCGCAACTAATTTGAAATCATTAAAATTTCTCTTTCTCCCGATCACATGGAATTTTTCATATGGCAGCATGTGTGACAAACGTCTAAATTTCTTTGTGTTCTTTTTCTGTCTGAGCGTCTTCTTTCTCTCTGTCTCTCCCTCTGTCTCTCTCGCTCTGTCAACCAATTGTGGTCATGACAACGTTTATTGACTCCATATCCTTCGTTTGTGGTTTTGGATTTCAATTGAAATTTTGGGATATTTTCGATGATTGGTTTGTTTCATTTGTTAGCGATATTTTCGCTATCAATCGCTATCGAATATCATCATATTCAGTGATTATAAAAATTGGAATATTGCATATGGATTAAATTTCATTAATTAGTTAATAATACAATTGACATTAATTCATTTCATTTAAATTTAAATTATAGTAATTTTTAGTGTAAGCTTTTATTTGTGGTATATTAAATTAATATTATATATCGTTATTTTCACCATTTTTTACAAATATTTATTTATTTTTCAACCTCTCATTTTCTTTTATTTTTGTACTCAATACTACTTTCGTCAACGATACTGTTATAAAATCCACTCACGATTATTTTAATTCGATTATGTTACTTTTTTCTCCATCGAAAACACTTAAATGCCTTCTTCCCCGAGGGATGTGTTTTTTCTCGACTTCTATCCCCATCTTTCGTACCAAAAAAAGAAGCAGCAAAATGGAATTTCCAACGAGCAATTAATTTCAATTAAGTGGGAATGTGAAATATTTATATGGCCGCGAAAGTTTCGCCAGTGGAACTCATAAAAATTTAATTCAATTTAATTTAATTTAATTTTTTACGACTATGTCGAAGACCTCTAGTTTGTTGGTGTTTTTCTTGTTGTTGTTCTTTTTGTTGTTGTCCTTGTTTTTGTTTTTAGTTGTTCTTTTTGTTTTTGTAGTTGTCATTATTGTTGTTGTAGCCGACCCCTCGCTCGAGAGTCTTCAATAATTCACCAAAGTTTTCAATTTTCCAAAGTTTCTGAAACAAATGCACGGCACGTTTAGGCGCAGTTTCTATTCTGCGTAAAAGAGAGAGATAGAGAGTAAAAGAGGGAGGGAGATAGAGAGTGAAAGAGAGTAAAAAAAGAGAGAGTGAAAGAGAGGACGACAGAGAGTGAAAGAGATGGAAATATGGAGAATGGTAGAAAGAGATAGTCAGCACGTGGCCAATTGTGTGAGAAACCGCAGATTGAAAATTCCTCGTTTAGGCCTTTGCGGAAATCATTAAAAGGAAAGCTTTAAACGCCCATCATCGAACGAAATAATTCCGCCATAATGTTGGAGGACGTGTGTTTTTGACCAGTGACCGGAGCTTCCGATTTTCCACCTCATCCCCTCGCCTCGAATATACACACATGCATACACACACATATATACAGGCAGGCAGATTCATATGCATGGACACACGCGTTGGGAAGTTACAAATAAAAAACACAAGGATAATGACAACAAGAACAGCAACAACAATGACAACAACAATAACAACAACAATGACAACAACAATGACAACAACAATTACAACAACACATTAGACGCACGTGCGTTGCAAGTTTAATCAGCAACTGGTTCGGACTCATTGCGATGTTGCTGTTGCCGTTACCAAGTTGGCCAAGGGCGATGAGGGAGATGGGGTGGAGAGAGGGAGAGGGAGAGAGAGAGAGAGAGAGAGAGAGGATGATGACGAAGGAGGTGGTGAGGAGAGAATGGTGAAGGGAGGATGGTGAAGGGAGGATGGTGAAGAGATGATGGTGACGAAGGAGGTTGGAGAAGAGAGGATGATAAGGGTGGTGAACAGAGGATGATGATGATGGTGGTGAGCAGAGGACGATGTTGGAAGAAGAGGTGATGGTGGAAACCAGAGAGAGGAACGATGAAGGTGTACGAGAAGTGTGGGAGCAACCAAACCCCTGAGGCCTTTAGCTTCGGTTTCGTCGTGTGTGGGCTCCCCAAAATATTCGTGCGAAATTTTCGCATGCTCCGCTGATTCCGCAAGCACGCTTTGCTGCGCCCGCAAAAGGAAGGTTACATTCGTAATGAGCTTTTGCTAGTTTTCGAGAGCCGAGAGGATTTCATCCTCGAGCATGTGCGGGTGTGTGATGGTGTGGTAGCGACATGTGTGTGTGTATTGTGTTGAGTGTGCTTGGGTTAGTAGGAATGGAGTAGTGGTAGTAGTTGTAGTGATGGTAGTAGTGGTGATGTTTGTATGGATGGTGAAAATGGTAGTGGTCGTGATAGTGTTAGTGTGTTTGCTGAAAGGATATTTCATTGCTTAGCACTGTGTTTTATTAGCACAACCATTTCTGGCCATGCTCTGTAATTTATGACTTTATCAAATTGATGCTGAGACGATTGTTCAGATGATGGGTGGGCAAATTTTTGTAGAAGGTAAGGATTTTTTGGAATAGAAGTATTTTTTGGAAGAGAATAATTTTTTGTGATATTAGGGATTTTGTAGGGATTACGATTTTTGAAATTTAGAAAATGTGGGCTTAGAGTGGCTTGAGTGGCTTAGATTTTATTGTATGAAAGGTTTTTAGAAGGAAATTATTTGGAAATGATCGTTCTTGCAACAGCATATTTTTTAATGTCCATCTTAACTATTTAATAGAAACTAATTTTAAAAATCCTGTGAAAAATAAAACAGTTCTGTTTTTTAAAAAAAAAAAAATTCTCTTAAGTAAAATATCACAGTAAATATTTTAATTGAAATTTCTCTCAAAATTCCTCTGCAACGGGTTCTTTTCTCCTGGGCGACTTTTCCATCCTTGCCAAACGTAATCTTGCCAGTTTTCGTTTGAGATGAAGAAATAAAAATCACTCATACGACACGAGGTCAGGTCAGGCTGGGGGATGAAGAAGTTTTAAAAACTTGCGCGATACAAGAAAAGCGGCGAAAATCTTACGAGAAGCAAAAATCTCATGAGAAGCAATAAGGAAGAAAACTAATAAGAAGCAACAAGGAAAAAAGTAATAAGGCCAACAGAACAACAACAAAATCAACAGCTACAAGACCAATGATGACAACAACACAACATCTACGACAAGACCAACAAAAAATAATGAAAAAAAAAACCAACAACATTGACAGCGACAACATAAGCAGCAACAAACTGCAAGAGCAACAACAAGAACCATGCACAAGTCATTGAGTTTAATGAACCCGTTTATATGAGGCACAAGTCAAGAGACTTATCACTCGTTCTCTCTCTCTTGCTCTAATTCCCTCTCTGTCACTCTTTCTCTCCTTCTCGCTCTCCTTCTATATTTCCATCACTCTTTTCTTCTCTCTTACAAACTGCAAGTGCGTGTGCAAGCGATGGAATAAGAAGGAAGAAGAAGGAAAGTTAGAGAAAGCGAGAGAGAGAGAGAATGAAAGAGTCTGTGAGTGAAATGTTGACGAGGACATCGCTGGTGCTTCTGCCGCTGACATATATATGCATGCAACGACGATGATGTGGTTTGGCGAGAGTGAAAAAGTAGTTGACGGAAATGGAGTGAGAGAAGAGAGGGATACGAAGAAGCGGGGATAAGAAGAAGAGGAGACCAAGTGATGAAGGGAGACAGAGAATTGAAGAGAGATGCATGGTGAAGGCATGAGAGGAAGGGAAAGATGGCAAGAGATGAAGGGAGAAGCAAAGAGACAGCGGGAGAAGGCGAGGTGAAATAGTGAAGGACGAAGGAGAAGCAGTGAAAAAATAAGCTATTTGGATGGAGATGGAAGAAAAAGCGGGTTAAGTTAATGGACGGGTGACAGATAGAATTTGAGAGCAGCCGAAGAGGGTCACAGCCGGAAAAATGGAACAAGATGGAGAACAAGAGAGAGAGATAGGAAGAGAGGGAAAGACGAAGAGTGAGGGAGAGAGAGGGAGGGAGAGACATACAGAGTAAGATACAGAGTGCACGATAGAGTTTCTGAAAGAGCTGAAGCCAAACGAAGAAGAAAGTTGTAAATTTTAAATTTAATCTTCGATGCAAGAAAGTTGCTGTGACCCACCATCGAAGGCAACAAAATCTATCGCTCAATTTAACAACATCGTACAGATGATGCTGTCGCGTTTTTTCGCTCCTCATACCACTATGTAATTTTCTCTTCACCTCCCTTTCCATCCCTCCTTTTCATCTACCCTTCATCATCCCTTTCCTTCTCAATTTCACATCAAGGTATGTGAAGAAAGTTTTGGTACAAAAAAATTAATATTAACCCAGATGTGAAAACATCTTCACGTGTCGCTGAGATAATTCTTTTTTTCTTTCTCCTTCCTCCTCCTCTTCCTCGTTTTGGTCGTAAATTTTCCATGATAATTTCATTTCGCAGTTTATGACTGCTATTTCAAGTACTAGAAAGGAGTAATGGGAATGAAAGGAGTGAAGAGATGAACATGAGTGAAGAGAAGCACATGAGGGAAAAGAAGGAAGGAAAGGAAAGAATGAGAGCGAGGGAGAAAGAAGTAGTTGGAAGCCTTGACATACCTCATTTAAGTAGGTTGAGTTTCTGTCGCAGGTGTGGAATGATGATAGAATAGCTCATGGTACGTGGGAATTATGGTTGAGTGGGACTTGAATTACTAGCAAAAAGAAGAGAGAAGGAATAGAGAAGAGTGAAGAGAGAAGGAATAGTGTAATGAGAAGGGAAGAAAAACTCAAAGCGTAAAATAGAAAAGAACAAACTTCCCCCCAAGGAAATAAAATAATAATAAATAAACTCAAGTAAAACGCAATAGATTTTTACTTTTAAATACATTTCCATTTTTAGATATAATTTTCGATTTTCCCTCAATCGTCCACTTATTAATTAATTAATTCCAAGAAATTTCAACCACAATCACTTGTACAAAATTAGATTTAATTGAATTGGAATTTTCAATTATTTCAAAATTAACCAGAGAATTTTCGAAATATTCGTCATCATGGTCAATGCGGTCATGTTGAATGATTTGTGAAGGATTCGTGGAAATCGTAATGAAGTGATTTCGTCGTTGACCTTTGGCGGTGAAACCTGAGTTGTTGTTATAACTTGTTGTTGTTGTTGCAAATTAGCCAAGTGGAAAAAATCGAATTAAGAAATCTTTGTCTCCACCTCAATCATTCTTAAACAGAGACGACAAATGGAACCACTTGAGAGAAAAGTTGAGATAATCAAAGGGCAAAGGATGAAAATTCTGAGAAATTTCAAATTCCGACGAAGACAGTGAAAGAGAGCTGGAAGTGGAAGGAGAAGAAATTACGAGAAGGTGGAAAAGAGAAGAAGAAGAAGAAGTATGAGAAAGAGAGGGCAACAAGAGCAAGAGACGAGAGAGAAATAGAGACAAGTGAAACAAAGACGATTTACAGAAATGAAGAGCTTTCGTAACAAGACCATAAAAAATGTTGGTAGTTTTTTTTTTACTTCTTTTAGTATTATTTCAGGTTGTTTTTCTTCTTGTTGGAGTGGTTTTTATTATTTTTGTAGTTGTTTCTTTTATTGTTATTTTTGTTTTTATTTTTTGTTGTTGCTTTTCTTGTTTTTTTTTTTGTTATTTTTATAGTTGTTGCAGTCCTTGTTGCAGGGCGATGAAACGAGCGGAAAAATTCAATTACTTAGCAAGAAATTGTAAACTTGGCTAATGTTGACACAAACTCCCACAAGGGAAGGAGACAAAGATATATAGAGGGAGAGAAAGAAACAGAGAAAGAGTGAGAAAGAGGCTGATGGAAAAGAGACAGTGAGAGAGGAAAAGTGTGTGAGAGAAAGTGGATGAGCGATGGAAAGAGATAGATATGGTCCCTGAGAGCAAGCTGAAATATTGATGGAAAATGCGAGGGAATTTCATGAAGACATCGACTTCGACGTTGACAGAGGAAGCAGTAAAAAAATAGTGGGATAGGAAGCAAGAGAAAGGTGGAGAAAAAGAGAAGGGAAAGAAAAAAAGAGAAAAAAGTGGTGAAGAGAAAAAATAATGGATTGAAGAATGCAACAAGAAGCGAATGAGGACGAGAGGAAGAGGAACGACGAAGACAATGCAATGAAAAATGGATTTAATCATATTATTTCGCTGCACTGGTTGCGGTTCTCAAGAGGGAGACAGAGAGAGGGAGAGAGAGAAGGAGAGGGAGAGTAAGGGAGAAGGAGAGAGTAAGGGAGAATTGAGAGAGACAAAGAGTAAGGGAACGAGTTAGGATGAGAATGAAACAGCAAGAAAAACCTAATCAGGGTGAGGAGAAGAAAAATAGGTGGGTGTCAGAGTGAGAGAGAGAGAGAGAGAGATAACGTTCAGACGCCGTGAAGCATGCAACGATTTTGTGTTCGAGTGAAAAACGAAGGGAGAGAGAGATAGGGGGAGAAAAAGAACAAGAGAGAGATAGGGGGAGAGACTCTAAGGGAAAGAAGGATTGGGAAAATTATTGCGATTTTGTAGATTTCGCTCGTAAAGTTGGCGGGCGTGTTGATTGCAAGACGATTAGTTGTGATTTCGCTTTGAAATTCTCTCAAAATGTTTGAATCAACAGAGAGGGGGAGAGAAAGATATAGAGACAGATAGAGAGAGCGATAGGGAGAGAAATAACACGAGAGATAGATATAAAAAGATAAAATAGAAGAGTTGGATAAGTGGAATCTCAATGAGAGTTTAATAAATGGTAGTTTGGAAAACATGAAATTGATTGCCAAGTGAAAGCGTGTGAAATGCGATTATTGAACATGAAAAAAATTTCGGAAATCTCTATTCGTTGGAGAAACTTTGAACTAAATGAGGTAATGGAATATTTCCACAGACTTCAATGAGTGTTTATTTTGCTGTAAAAAAGAACTATAAAATAAAATTGAGACTCAGGGAGTGGTTGTAAAACCACAGAACTGTAAGTTATTGCGTTATTTTAGTTAAATTTCAGTCTTGAGTGTCGTAAATTGGAAATTTTTAATTTAATAAATTTAAAATTAAGAAGATATTAATATTATTTTACTCGCCTAAAAGTAGGCAATAGAAATTTTTTTCTCATTAGAATATTTAAGAAAATAATAAAAAGAAAACAAAAGAGAGAAAAACGTTTATAAATTATTTTTGAGATTTTTCTGAGAAAGGATGACTGAAAAAAAACTCTCTCCAATTTAGTGCAATAGATATCTTTCCAAGGTCTTCCAAATTTACCTTTACGATCGTCTTAGTTTCCGTCCCAAAATATTAATTAATTTTGCTGCTTCATATAATCATTAGTTTTCCTTCTGAAAACAAAACATTCTGTATTTAAATTTACAGACAGAATGAAGGAAGAAGTAAGAGATACAACCCGACAAATATCACGAATATTGCAACGATGTTCGAATTTCCAACTTGAGAAACATTTCATTAATTTCGAGCAGAAATTCATAATCCTCGATTCGTGCAAGGATGCAGAGTGAGAGACTCAGAATGAAAGACAGATGCAAAGGGATTCAAGAGAAGGATGGAGGGAGAGAGTGAGGATGAGAGAGAGAGAGATCAGAGAGAGAGAGAGAGAGAGAGAGATGAAGGATCAGAGAGAGAAAGTGAGAAGGAGAGAGTGCAACGATGTAACTGTTGCACGAATCGAAACCTGAAATCTTCATCTCTATTTTTATTATAGCTTTTGTGGTTGCTTTTGGCTTGCAGATGGTTTATTGTTGTTATTTTTGTTGTTGTTGTAATTTTTAGAGTTGTTGTAATTTTTGTTGTTGTTATTATTGTTCATGTTTCATATGTAATTTTTGTTGCTGTATTTTATGTAATTTTTATTGTTTTTCATATGATTTTTTTTTATTTTTATCTGATTTTTGTTCTTAGTTTTGTTCTGAATTTTGTTCTTTCTTGGTTGTCGTTGATATGTAATTTTTTGTTGTTGTTGTTTTTGTTGTCTTTTATGTGATTTTTGCTGTGACTGCTGCTCCCTGTCTAGCTGCATATTTTTCGGTTACAAATTGCAGCAGAATTTATATTAATGATTGTCAGCTTACACGCACGATCCACGACAAGGATACAAGCATACAAACTTAAGCACCCACACAAGGATACAAACATACATTTAAATACATAAAAAAACACACACACACACAACAACCATACACCATACAAAAATACACGACTTGCACCCACTAAAAGTGAACGAACGAAATTGGAATCAAATGAAAGAGAGGGGGAGATAGCGAGATGAAAAGAGAGAGAGTGAGCGAGAGAGAGAGAAAAAGATGTTAGCTTGCTGCATCCTCCACTCTCATCGATGTCCTGCATCGTCCTTTTTTCGCTTACATCATCCGATTGCATCGTGAGGGTCGTCGCATCGTCGGATCCTCGTCTTTGTCGCCGTCTTCTTCTTCTCCCTTCGCCATCGCCCTTTCGATTTCATACTTTCGCCTTCGTCCTTTTGCCTTCATCCTTTCATCTTCTTTCCGTCATCCGTTTGCCTTCGTCCTTTCGGCTTTCGTCTTTCACCCTCATTCATTTTATTGCATTTTTCTCTGTTTGTGTTCTTCGTTTGCGGCCAGGACAAGATTTCATGTTTTAAACATACGCCATCGTTGCAATATGTGTGCAAAATATGTGTAAGAGTATGATGTGTGTATGTGTATGTAATGTTGAAATTGTATGTCTCTGATATTGTATGTGTTTCTCATCGAATGTGGCTGTGTTGTTGTTCTTGTTCTTCTTCTGCTGTTATCCTTTGGCATTACAGAGCATTCTTTTGTCATTCGTTGTCTGGAAGATTCAGTAATTTGTTGATGAAATTTCACAAAATAAGTGCTGTCAGTAGAGGATCCGTGGATCTTTGCTAGATTCTCGTCTTGTTCTCTCGTTAAGGACACGAATCATGAGATGAGGATGGGGTAAAAATATTTTAAAAGAATATATACATATGAAAAACATTAATATCTGGAAAAAAATTATTATTTTTTATTTAATATGGCATATTAAAGTCTATTTTTTGACTTATTATATTATGAGTTTTTATTAGAATTGATTTCTTTATTTATTATGTAAAGGTTAAATAACAAAATATTTAATTTTTCTTATCAACTTGTTTTTGAGTTTTGAAATTAAATTTTTTTTACTAAACTTAACTTAAGTATTAAACTTACTTAAGTATTTTATTTCTTTTTATTTTTATTTTTCTTTAATATTTAATTTACTTTGTTATTTTTTAATTTATGATATATATATATATTTTAAAGTAATTATATGAAACTGTAATAAATTAGAATGATTACTCATAAAATAATACACCTCAAAACATTTATCATACCTTAAGTACGACTCATATAACCAACACTAATTTAATTTTCAACCCTTCTGATGCCCATCCGACAGACTTTAACAAGACAAATTGCAAGGTAATCAAGAGGAATTCCGAGTAATTAGTAATGATACCAGTCAGGTGGGACTCACTCTTTGGTTGCCATGCGTCCGTTGTTCGAAATGAACACAATGCAACACGATTTATGTGACAAATTTTTGGACAATTACCTGAAGCCAACATTGTAATTAGTCGCCATTTGAAGTAATGTGTGTTTTATTTATGATCACATTTTTCCATCCTCTAGTTTTTTTCATCCTAATTTTCAACATTCCACTTCTTCCTCAGCACATTAAATTATCATTTCATTTCGTTGTTTCGTCGTTCATTTTAATTGGAAAACTCTGTCGCCATTTTGTGCGCCATATTAATGTTGTATCATGTAGTCTATACATCCGTTCAATGTTTTATCTCTCACTCTTTTTTCCACCCTCGCTATTGCTATTGCCATCTCTCTCCCTTTCCTTCTCTATCTCTCTCTCTCTTTCCTCTTCTCTCTAATTCTATATTCCTGGTTATATCTCCTTCGCGTTTGGATAGCATTATTTTGCAATTTGTATTTGAACCCAGTTACAATCAGAGTTACAATAACAACGATAAAAACAGTGATAACAACAAAAACAGCACTAATAACAACAACAGCACTGATTACAACAACAACAGTGATAACAACACAACAGCACTGATAACAACAACAACAGTGAGAACAACAACAACAGTGATAACAACAACAATGGCAGTAACAGAGTTGACAACAACAACCTTAGCATAAGAAAAAAAATCGACAATAAAAACAGGAGCAAATAAAAATGTCAAATGTAGGAGAAATAATATAGAAAAAAGTCACAAAAAAAGGAGAGAAGAGAAAAGGAGGAGGAGAGAAAAAAAGGTAGAAAAAAAGGAGCAAAAAAAGGTGAAAAAAGTGGAAAAAAGTAGGAAAAGGCAAGAAAAAAAAGAAGAAAATAAACACAAATCCGTAAAAACTTCATTGGAAAATCGCGCCAAAATGAAGACGAAGGGCCTCGAGATTAAACTGAGAAGATGGGTGAGAGATAGAGAGGCAAATAAAAAGAGAGAGAGAGAGGCAAATAGAGGGAGGGAGAAAGTTAGAGAGAGACAAAGGATAATAGAGAAAGCACGAGGCCGAAAGGACTAGGGAGAAAAAGGCAGTGGCAAGAAAAGAAAAGGTTGTTGGCTTACAGCGAAATGAGCGGGCTCGCAATTGGCCATAAATTTGCGAAATTAAAACAAAAGCCATGTCCTGGCGAACGAAAACGGATTCAAGTCGAGGGGACGAAGGTGAGGAAGAGGACGAGGAGAAGAAAAGGAAAGGGGGGAGGAAGGAGAGAAGTAAAAGAAAAGGAAAGGGAGAGGAAGAATAGAAACAGGCGAAGAGAAGGAGAAATTAATACCATGGATCGTAGGCAAAACCTCGAGTGGGAATCTCGATGCCAGTGGAAAATGGTCCGTGGCGACGTCGTTCTTGGGTGCGGTCTTTAGGAAGAAAAATATATCCCCATTTCTTTCACTAGTTCTGTTCGTTTTTCTTTTCTATGGTTTGCTTCTTTTACCACCCGTGGTTTTTTTCCTTTTCATCGCTCGGTTTCTTTTTTCATCCCTTGGTTTGTTTATTTTTCTAACTAATTTTTTTTTTTTATTTTGCTTAATCTCTTTCTTTTTTTTCTTTTTTGCATTCCAGGCTTTGTCTTGTGATAATTTTTTTCCAATTTTCTCTTTTCTTATCCTTTCTTTCCATGTTTCACAATCCATTTTCTATCCCTTTCTCTTGGGTTTCTTATTTATTTTTTATCACTTTCCTCTAGATGTTTTTTTTCTTACCATGCGATTTTTTCTCACTTATTGCTTGTGCTTTTACAGCTTTTGTTTTTTTCAGCTTTTGTTTTTTTTTAGCCTTTGATTTTTTTTCAGCTATTGTTTTTATTTTCACCTTCTGTTTCCCTATTTTTTCTCACGTTCCACTTGCCCTTCTATGGGCCATAAAATCTAGTGCAAATTGTCGCATTCCTAATTTATTTAGATGTCTCCTCTACTTTCTCAACAGCCTTTCTTTCTATCATTGTTCTTTATCTTTTTCTTCACCTTGAGATTGTATAGGATTTCTTCCCATAAGACCAGTGGTTTCTCAACCCGTGCGGAGATAAAATGGTGAATTTATCGACTTGTCCTTCTTTTAATAAAAGTAAAGGCTTTCATTAAATTAGCAAAAAAAGCACTTTGTCGGCAGATTTGCATTAAATAAGAAATAAGTTAAAACTTAACACATAATTAAAACAAATAATTAAATTTAGGATTTCTTTTCTTTTCACAATATGATTTATTCATAAATTTCTAATAAATTTTTGTCTAAACTCCTTGAACTAGACTTTGTTTTTTGTACATAGTTTTTCGGTAATTTTTTAATAATTTTAAAATTAGTTTCATTTTTTTAAAAAAAGAAACAAAACAATAATTATATAAATATTTTAAGCAATAGTTAAACTCCTCAAACTATGATTAATTCTTTACTTCCTAATTTCCTTTTTATGCTCCTCAAATTATGCTTCGTTTCTTACTGAACTTAAAGTTTGCTTTCTATTCACAAGTTCTTTCTCAGATTTTCCATCAAGTTGTGAGATATAATGTTTGATAAACCCTCGGATAATTTTCTATTGTTTAATTCCATTTCTTCATATCCACCAATGAATGTCATTTGAACATCTTTCCACGCCCCAATGTATGCAAAGATTCGCTGTGGTGGTTTCATTTGCTGATTCCCTTGGAACATGAATTATATATGTTTTCACGAAATATCTCTCCTCATTTTCATTTATTTCATTTCCTCCAAATGTTCTCTTCATAATTTACGCCTTCTCTAGTTCCATATTTCTCCATCTTTCTCTCTCTTTCCCTCCCTTACTTTCCTTTAAGCAACCTCCCCATTCCGACTTCTCATTTTGCTAAAACGCCCCTAAGTATGCACGCACAAATGAAATTCAATAAACATCTTATTACGACAACCTTCCTCTCGGTGGAATGCGAATTCCGAATGTGATATTAAAATTGTTGCGCGTCTTGGACACGCCCTTCCCCCCCCCCATGCTCGAAGTGGGCGTGGCAGTGGGTGGGCGTTTGAGAGACATAAAAATTAAAGTAATGCCAACCACCTGAAAATATGCAAAGCAAGTTGAACATTTCGAAATCACGAAATTACTTTGCATACCTTCAGGAGTGCTTCCCCATAGGATGTTGAGGAGGATGGTGGAAAGCTCCAGGATGCGAGAACCTTCAGGACGAGGGACGTCAGGACAAGAGAAACCCCAGGACGAGGGAACCCTCAGGACGCAGAACGAAAGCCGCAGTCGTCATGAAATATGAACGAGCGAAAAGGACAACGAGAATAAGACAAAGGGGGGCGCACACGATGGCATTCGGTGGAGGGACGACGACAGCATTTAATTGAAAACACTTGGAAGCTGCACGGTTTACATTTATCCCACCTTTATTTCCTTCTTTCCCCTGGTACCTCTGATGCTTCCTCCTATTTATTTTTCTCAATCTTTTGCTATGACTTTGACTCCGCTTCTGACTCTTCTTCTGGTTCTTCCTCTGAATCTTGCTCTTTTCCTGCCTCCTTCATCGGCCCCCTCTCTTCGTTTACCTCTACTTGGGGAAATTTATGCCTCACCCTAATCGTTGTTGGTTGAATTTAGACAATCTTAAATTGTTTTCATTTTTTCTTCCTCTGAGGAAAGTGAGGATGAGACAAGTGGAAACGAGTTCGTAAAGAAGACGAAAGAAGAAATGGACGATAGGACAGAAAGATAGGAAGAAGCATGAAGAAAGTGAGGACGTGTCCAAAAGTAGGCAGACTGAAGAAGACAAACTTCCTTTTTGGATATTTTCAAATATTTCTCCTCATTGTCTCTGCAAACCGAAAGCAGGGAATTTGTGATTATTGTTATTTTTCCTATTGTAATTTCTGCTAATATTGTTGTTAATGTTGTTGTTATTGTTATTGTTCTTGCTGTACCATATGCCACTCCTCTCACAATCTCCTCCATCTCTCTCTTTTCTCCCTCGTAAACAATAAATGAAATTTAACATGATTTTTCTGTTTCTGTTTTACGTAACAACAAAAGCTATTATTTTAATAACAACAAAAAACAATAAGAACAATAACAAGAATATAAACAAAATCAAAAACAATAATAACAATAACACCAACAACAAAAACAACAATTTAACGTCAAAAGTAAGAGCAATAGCAAAATTTTGGCCATGCAACAGATGTTGGCGATTACATCTAAACGAGGGAGGAACACGAGAATTCATCTCAATAAATGATAGGAACGAAGAAAGTGAGAGAGATAGGGAGGAAAATAGAAAGAAAGGGATGGAAAGAGAAGGAGAGGGAGGAAAATAGAAATAAAGGGAAGGAAATAGAACGAAATGGAGGGAAATAGAAGATGAGGGAGGAAGATAGCAGGAGAGAGAAGAAGGGGAAAGTGAGTGAAGAAGGGGAAAGTTATGGTGAGTCTCACTCAAAGGTAATTATGATAATTTACAATAGAAATGAAAGTGTACTCGGTATTGCTAATCTTATTGTTGTTGTTATTATTTTGTTGCTTTGTTTTGTTGCTTTGTTTTTGTTGCTGCTTTGGTCTTAATAATAATTTTTTGTCTCATTGCCTTTTGTCTTCTGTTGTTTTCATTCCCCGTTATAATTTATTGTTGTTATTTTTGATAGGAGTAGAAAGTTGTTTTTGCGATTCTTGTAACACCAATAGCAACAATTGTTTTTGCCACTCTTCCACTTTCTCGCTTCCACATCATTTCTTCCTTTTCGCTTGATTCTTTTTTAAATATTTAACTGAAACACAAAATGATAGACAGACATTTTGACATGTTCTTGAATACTTTTATCATGTCCGAGTGTCTTTGATGTTGCTTCTCAGTGCTTATTGTCTGTCTGTTGTACCATCTGATATCATTGTCTCTTTCTAATTTTCCGTTTCCTTTTTTATCTCTTTCTCTTACATTCTCTATCTCCCTTTACATTCAAATTTATTACCTGAGCTCAATGTGGTTGATTGTGGAGAAGGTAATCATTCAAAGTTGTGGAAGTTGAGTTCGTTGACTGAAGCAATCATATTCTCTATCTCTCTCATTTACTTGCCATTTTTCTCTTTCACCTGCAATCAATTTCTGTACTGCTCTGCATCCATCTCTTTCTCTCTTCCTCCTCACTCTCACTTCTGATGAAACCACTAAAGTCTTAGACTATTAGAAGGAAAAGGAAATCACTTTGCCAACGATGACAAATTGAGCATCCGTCTTTCTCTGTCTCTTTTACTCTCACTCCCATTCTTCCGGTAATTTAAAAATATGCAATCTTTCCGTCTTTCTTTGTAAGCGATTTATATAGGTCTTTGAGGTATTTCAATTTGATGGCATGGAAGAAATGAAAGAATAGGTTAAAAGAAGAAATACAGACAGAATGTATTATTTGTGAATGGTTTTAATATGAAATTTGAAAGATATTTTATATTCGTATAATTTTAAAAGTTGTATTCTTAAAACACTATATAGAAATTTATTAAACAAGATTTTTTATTATTCATATTTAATTTTTCATAATTAAATTCTTTTAATAGTATTTTATTATTTAAAAAAAATTAAATTAAATTAATTAAAAATTCTTCATTTTGAAAATTATTAGAAACTTTCGCATTTATTGGACATGTGTAAAAATGAGAAATCGGAAAAATTTAAAAAAAAATAATAAATAATTTTTTTTGTTAATCTAAATATTGACTTTAAATGGGAAGAATTTTAATATAAAAATTGTTGTAGTTATGTTTTTTGTTTTCAATAAAATTTTTTATTTTTTTAAATTTTTCAATTTATTTTGTTTTCGTTTTTATATAATTTTAATATAACTTCTGTTTTCTGTTTTATATGTTTTTAATATCCTTTTCCAATGATTTGCTTTTTAAATTTTTATCAATGTTTCCATTTTCATTCCATTTTCGATTCATATATTTATCGAAACTTATTCAGATAAAAACTTTTCGAAAATTTGTCATATTTGAAAATTAATCATTAAATACTCGTTAATCTCAAAATTCTCGTAACGAATCCTATCGTAATGAACTCGATTAAAACTCGAAAATATTTGCAAAGCGAGTCGATTTGAGTCAGAGCAATTAAAAGCTCATCAATCATTGTCGAGTGGAAACATAATCAATGGCCAATGGAGTAATCGCTATTCAAATGATCTTTTTTTATTCCATTAACTTTGTGGCAAGCGAAATTGTTTTCTCTTCAGTGAGTTTTTTTTTTCCATCGCTGGACTTTCTGGACATTTTTCATCATCATTTGAATTGAAAATCTTCATTGAATTTTTCATAATTGTCTGTTAAAATATGTTCTAGTTCGATTTTCAATCATAAGTTGGATTGGATTTTCAAATATAAGTTCTTCGATTTATCATCAGAAATTCTTTAATTTTCATTACAATTTCTTTCATTTTCGTTCATAATTTTCTTGAGTTTAACGTCATAATTATTTAATATTTTCATTATTACTATTTTATTATTCAACATCATTTCTTTAGTTTCATCTTCTTCTTCATAGAACTTTTTAGGAAAAGAAAAACAAAAATTAATGAGAAAAAAACAATGGCAGCAAAAACTGAAAAAGAATAAAAAATAAAAAAACAATAAAAAAAATTGTCAAAACCCGGCAGTTGAGAACATAAATTACAGAAACAAAAATTCCCACAATAAAAATTGAGAAAAAAACCGATAAAAATTGTCGAATGAAGCACAAAAATGATTGAAACAAAAACAATCGCAATAACAACAATTACAACAAAATAAAAAAGGAATAAAAAAACATTGCCAAAAAAAATTAATAAAACAAAATAAAGCAAAAAAAAAAATTGTCCAAAAAAGAATTAAGAAAAAAAAAACAAAAATATCTATAACAATTACGAAATAGAAATTAGAATAACAAAAATTGCTACAACAAAAACTAGAAAAAAAAAAGTACAATTACAACGAGTAAAATTACAAAAAAATCAATTACAACAAGGAAAAATGATACAAGAACAATTACAGAAACAACAATTAATACAACAAGAAATTACAATAACAACAATATTACAATAACAACAACATTACAATAACAGCCACTAATATAAACAAAACAACAGTGAAACGAGCGTAATTAATTCGCACACCAACGAAGCGCGGACACTTTTGCGACCACTCCATTGTCCTTCTCTTTCCCACCCCCTATCTATGTCACTCCTTCTCACTCCTTCTATCTCATGCGCCCTCTACCTCATTCTCCCTCTTGGTCTCTCTTCCCCCTCTCCCATTGTTTTCCCTCACCATTGTTTGCTTTAATTTGTCGTCCTTTTGCGCGGTTCATTCGCACAATCAATATTTTCCACAACGAAACCGAAGCCGCCTCCTGCTGGGACGACCTTCGTTCAGAAACCCAAACCCAACCTCCAACACTCAGGGAGAGGGGCAGGAGGCGTGGTCACAGGATGTTTTACGCGCGCAAATTTCTCAATATTTTCGTTTAAAAATTTCACGGCGCGAAACATCGACAAATATTGATTTTTCTATGTTTTTGTTTACATTATGTTCGGCGTTCTCGGGTTGATTGTTGTTCAAGATGTGCTTTTGTTGTTGTTGAAGATGAGTTGTTGTTGTTGAAGATGTGTTTTTGTTGTTGTACAAGTTGTGCTTTTGTTGTTGTACAAATTGTTGTTCAAGTTGTTCTTTCTGTTGTTGTTCAGGTTGTTATTGTAGTTTTTGTTCAGGTTTTTATTATTGTTCTCGATAGCTAGTGTTGCAAATTTTTGTCGATAGCTCCCGCTTTCATTCTTGTTGTTTTTCTTCCTTGTTGATATTGTTTTAGATGTTTTGTTTTGAAAGCAAAGTGGAAAATGAAGTCAATTTGAGAATTCGCCGAAACGACGATAAAAGAAAACTTTATTTGCGCTTACATTGTTTTTATCGAGGATTTTTCTCCATCGTGTTTCGAAGATTTTCCACCATCGTAGATTTTTCTTTCGTTCTCGCGGATTTTTCATGGATTTTTTTCCTTTCGAAGATTTTTCTCTTTCCAGAAGTTTTCTCTATCAAGGATTTTTCATTTTCCTAGATTTTTCTCTTTCCAGAAGATATCGTTATGAAGATTTTTTTTTCTCTCTGAAAATTTCTCTATCCAAGACTTTGTCTATTCCTGAAAATTTCTTCAGCGTTAACTTTTCCCTTTCGAAGATTTTTCCTTTTCCAGGAATTTTCTCTCTTCATTTTTGAAGATATTGGTAAAGGGTTTAATTTCCTCGAAAGGATTTTTTTCCAATTTCAAAGTAAAGTAATTTTTCTCAGAACAATATTATACTGGATAGATTTTTACGGCTCTCATGGCTGCCGATAAGGAGAAATAAAAACCTTCCTGAATCCTTGTTCGAATCGGAAGTTCTCCCATTTTTCTCCCTCTCTCTCTCTCTCTCCAAAATGTCCATGAACAGGATTTTATGGTTCCTGATGTCACCAAAATGAGAACGAAAATAAAGTAGGATAAACTAAGAAGAGGGAGCGAGCGGTAGTGAGCGAAAGAGATAGAAACAGAGAACGACTGTGACTGAATAAAAGAGAAAGAGATAGCGAGAGAACGAGCTAATAAATCAATGAAGTATAAATAAGGAAAAGTGAATACCAAAAACAATATCGAATAAATAAACCTGCAAATGAAAGCAAAATTTATTGATCTATTCATGGAACTGAATCTGTCCGTACATGTGTATATGTATGTGTGTGTGTGTGTGTGTGTGTTTGTGTTTCTGCATGTTTAAGTGGGTTTATATGCGAACAATGTCAATGGCGTAAAATCTACTCAGTCACTCACAAACACAAAACACACACACACCATGACAGAACGGTGAATTTATTCGCTCCAACGCGACAATGAACAAAAAGTGAGAGAAAATCCTTAGAGGAAGTGGAAAATCGTGGACTCTTGGGCGATTCAAAACAGAGTTGAAAGGGGGTGGATGGAGATTGAAAAAGGGTTGAAAATGGTATTGAAAATTAGGTTGAAAATGATTGAAAACATGTTGAAAAGGTTTTAATAAGTATAAAAAACATTGATCTAAGTTGAAAGATAAGTTTAAAAATTATGAAGCATAGGTTGAAAATGGGATTGAACAGGAGTTTGAAAAGGATGAACATTATGTTCAAAATGGGGTTGGTATTTAGATTGAAAATTATTTTGAAAAACAGGTTGAAAAAGGATGGAAATTAGGTTGAAAATTAGTAATTTATTTTTTAAAAAATCTGTTGAATATTAGATTAAATTCTTTGTGATAGTTTTCCCATCTCATGCCGACCGTTTTTCTATTTTTTTTACTGTATGACTCGTTCAACAAGGGAAATACCAACAAATTAGGCTAATTTATAATATACATCCTGCTAACCACCGTGGCTTATCGTGCCAGGTGGCAACCCCAACCATCCTCCACCTACGATCTATGGCAATAAATATCAATTTTCTGTCGAAACATATTTTTTTTTCGAACAGAAGCAATCACAAAATACATAGAAACGAACATACAATGTGTGTATGGGTTTCGTTTGTATGTGTGTAGCTGATTACTACCACATACTTAGAGATATACACACAGACACATAAAATCCAAAAGTCATTGCTTTCAGAGGCCACGTGGGAATAAGTTGCAGGCATAAAAGGCTCTCATTATCGCGGCAACACATCGACAAGAGAGGAAAAACAACAAGAACTACAATAATAAAAATAACAACGAGAATTACAACAATAACAAAAACAACAAGAAGTACAACCAAAACAGAAACAACCAAAACAGAAACAACAAGAAAAACGGCAGCAATCATCAAACAATAACAACAACCAACCACAACATGAACTAACAACAACAAACCAACAATAAGAAAACGATGAAGGAGCATAAGAAGAAAAAGGAGAAAGTAATGAAGAAGGAGGACGAATGGGGGAAGGAGAAGAGAAGATGGAAAAGAGAAGGAGGAGGATTGTAGAAAAGGAAGTGCGCGCCAAGAACAGAAAACAAAGCACAAGGTCAAACCTATTGACGACGAAGGTCGCCATCGTCTCCTGATGAAGTGGGAGGGAACCAAAAGAAAAGAGAGAAAAAAAAATCATCCGACCATCGACAACAACGAATCGAAAGGACAACGACGAAAACATGTGATGGCAGAGGGAATAGTGAGGAAAGAAGTGAGTGAGTGAAAGGAAGAGATGAAGGTAAATCAATAGAGAGAGAGAGGGAGTAAAGAGTGAGCAAAAGAGAACAGAAGAAGTTCGTGATGAGGAAGTGCAAGATGAAGGTTGAAGGAGAAGCTGAAAGGAAAGGGGAAGAGAAAAAAAACAGGAAAGATACCGAAGGACGAAAGAGAGAGGAGGACGAAAGGGAGAGTAGAGCGAGAGAGAGTAAAAGAAGAGAAAGAAGACAAAATGAGGAAGGAGGCTGGATGAAGGACTTAAGAAGGGAAGAGAGCAAAACAAAACGGAAGGACGCCGAGCTAAACGCACTTTCGCATTCGATTATTCAGACACTTAGCATCCGGTACCGCTCAGTAGGAGGCGATTGAGGAAGGTTTTGGGGTCTGAGAGGCGAATAAAGAAGATTTTGGGATCTGAAAGGCGAATGAAGAAGATCTTGGGGTTTGAAAGGCGAATGAGGAACATTTTTTTGGTCTCTGAAGGGAAGAAGGAGGCGTTGGGAGTCGTTTGTTGAAAGGCGGATTGAGCTTGTGTTGTGAAGGCGTACGTTAAATGCGAAAATTATTGCACTATCATGTGTATACCACGCCTCATCACATGTCACATGTTGTTGTGAGCGAAGACAAAATGGAAACTCATCTGGCTGAAATAAATATCACTCAATAGGAGCGAAATTGAGAGGAACGAGAGGCAGAGAGGGAGAAGAGAATGTGATAGAGAAGTGAATTGAATGGAGAATGGACTAAGCGAGAGTTAAGAAAATTGGTGTGAGAAGAGATTAAGTGAGAGAAGGCAATGAGTTAGTGAGAGTGATAAAAGACTAAGTGATAAAAGTGTGAGTGAGAGAGAATAAATTGTGATTGAAAGAAATAGTTCCGGAGTGAGATGAAGTGAAGTGAGTGAGCCTTCGAGTGGGCGTGGCAGATGAGTGGGCGTGCTTTGTGTGGGTGTCAAAGTGTTGTCCAAAATCATCTGCGATTAACGAACAGAACGATGAGGATGTGGATCGAAAACAAGAAGGGATGGAAGGAGGACGAAGGACAGGAATAAGGAAGATAAAGTAGGATGAGGAACGAAAAAACTGAGAAGGAAAAGAAAGACGAATAAAACGAAGAATGAAGAAAGAGAACGACGAAGTACGAGAAAGATGAAGGAAAAGAATATAAAACGGGAAGGAAAAGAGATTGAAGGAATTGAAGTACGAAGGTAAGAAAGACGATGGAATAAAAAGTCGACGACAAAGAAGGGAGAAGGAAAATAAGGAAGAAGGAAAATAATGAAGAGGGAACAGAAGGATCAAGTGAAAGAAGAACGAAGAAAGGAAGATTTAAAGAAATCTGCACGTGGACAACGAGTCATAAAACGGTGGATTCGCTAAAAGAACTCGCTGATGATGTCGACCATCGAACACAAGCGAACGATGAAACGTATTTTGTTTTTGACGTTCGCTTAAATTTATCGTCGACATTTAAGCGTAATGAGGCAATTCAGCGGTGGATCGTCCTTCATCCTCTTTTTTCCCGTTTTCGTGCTTTCCGTCTTCCCCCCTACACAGGAAGCTCCCCTCGTCTCATAATGAGAACCTCTGACTTTTGGCCGGAAGGCGGCGGTCGACGGATCCGGAAACGAGCTACGATTCGAAGGACGATTTCGGTGATAAAATGGCAGAGATCAGTTTTTCTCTCCTTTTTGGTTTATGGACAAGGATTGACAAGAGGGAGAAGAAAGAGTGAGAAAGAGAGTGAGAGAATTAGAAGGGATTTGAGAAAGAGAATGAAAAGAGAGCAGAAGGAGATAAGGCGAAGAAAAGAGAGTGAGATGAGGCGAAGAAAAGAGTGTGAGATATGGTGAAGAAAATGGAATGAGGGAATGTGAAGGAAATAGAATGAGGGAAAGAGAGAAAGAGGGAGAGAGAGAGGGATAAAATGAATGAATAAGATATTGAAGGCCATCAATCTTTGGCCTTTCCTTGCGATTCGTCAGCCCGTTGCAGTGATATTTATTTTAATGGTTTCCTCTGCTTTACACAATCGTTGCCATCGTCCTACACGGATAACCGGAAAGAATATCCATCACTTGTTCTTCACACAAACACTAAGAGACAAACAGATTCAAACATTATCCCACGCTCTCTCAGATATTCGACGGCGATTATCGAAAATGACTTTTTCATTGCAGATATTTTACTTAGCTTATCATTAAATTATTTCACTTACTCTTAGAGGAATAATAAATTTCGGTGATAGTAAATTTTAGGAAGTCATTTTAGGAATGGTAAAATTTAGGAAAATTTTTGAAATTATCGACTCTCATTTTTCTCATTTTTATCTGAATTTTTTTATATATTATATATTTTGAAAATCAAATCCTAATGGGAACTATATTTTTGGGCATTTATTTATTATCTTATCTTTCATTTCAGTTTATTTTTTTTATTAATTTTTTTTTTATAAAATTTTTTGAGAAATTCATATTCTGAAAATTTGTAATTCATTTTATTTAACCGTTTTCTAAACTTCCCTTTACAAAATGTTGCTTTCGAATTTGTTTTTAAATTTTATTAGTTTTTTTGCATATTTTATATTTTTTTTATACATTTTTTATTCTTCACTTAAAATTGTTTCAAACTACGCTTTATAAACATTAATAAAAATCATTAATAAAAAAGTTAATAAAGTGTTCATTCATTATTAAATAGCTTTTTATCGACCTTCATATTCATCAACCTAAATGTACTCTTTTCACTCAATAGAATACTTTCCTACTTCTCCCTATCTCTTTCACACACTCCCATTGGCCTTGCTCCAAGCGCCAGTGTATTTAACACGTGCTCCGCTCGCCCATAAACATTGAAAAACCATTAAAATTGATTCTCTCGTAAAAATTTCACCCATGCTTCCACGTGAAAATTTGCAAACATTGTGTTTATATTTTTTTATATATTGTTTTTTTATATTTTCAATGTATATTTTTTTGTATATATTTCTTTTTGTGTATATATTCTCTGTGTATATTTTTTTGTGTCCATTTTTTTTTATTATTTTTGTGTGTATTTTTTTTATGTTTATTTTTTTTCCTATATTATTTTTCAATTTATGAAAATTTTTTGTATAACATAGTCAAGTGATCCAAGCGGACGTGAACGAAATAATTGCTATGATTAAAAGTTTTGCTTTGATAGTGAAGTTTCATTGAAAAGTTAAGCTATTCAAACTAAATTTCGTTGGTTTGAAATATTGAAGGACAATTTTTTTATTTTTAGTTCATTTTATGACAAAAACAAGTTCTCTGATCCCCTTTTTTTCATTTTATACAAATTTTTTAATTACCTAAAATAGGTTCCTTGATCCTAAAGAGTTTAAATTGAAAGTAAATTGAAATCCCCCCGAGCATCGCGATTCCGAACCATTTAAAATTCTTATGAATCCTCCGACCATCTGCTCTTTTTTTCCATCCCACTTATTACGTCGTCGCCTCTTTTATTCATATTCTCTTTTTGTTCGCCCGGAGTGATTTTCATCTCTCATTTGCATCCCTTTTCCATGGGGTTCCTCTTCTCTTTCGCTCCAGTGAAACTTTGTGATTGACCGCTGAAAACATGCATTAAATATTTAAATTCATTTAATTTTTATTCGCCTTTCACCAACTCGTCCTCTTTTTCTATTCACAATTTCCCACTCACTCCATCTTGCTATCTATCCTTCTTTCAATATCTGTCTATCTTTGTCTTTCTCTCCATCTCTCTATCTGTCTCTCATTTGCTCTCCTTGTGACTTCAGTTGGCCCTCTCGCTCTTTATCTCTGTCTAGTTTTCGCAGCTAACGAAGTGAATATTTAATTGTCGCCAGCAGCAAGGATCAAAGTTAAGAACTCAGACGGACCCTTTTATTTTTTCTTTCTCTTCTCTTTCACTCCTATAGTCTCTGGCATAATATCACATTATCTCCCTCGTTTGTATTATCCTTTTCCACATACTTTTTTCTTGTGTTAATTTCTTTTTGTCCATTTTGTTATTTTTTCTCTCATTTTATCTTTTTTTTTTTCGTTCATTTCTTATTTTTTCTTCAATCTGTTATTTTTTCTCATTTTTATATTTCTCATTTTTATATTTTTTTGCTCATTTTATAATTTTTTTATTTTAATTTTTTTTTCTTAATTTTATTTTTTTCGCTCTTAATTAAATTGTTTTTCATTCGTTCCATTCTCAGGTTCGTTTTTTCTACTCTCGTTTTCCATCTCTCTCAGTGTCGTTTTCATTTCGTTCGTCTATTTCTTGTGCGTGCGAAGTGGAAAAAAATATCATATTTAAAAGCATATTTTGAGGACTTTTATTTTTTTGGAGGTTTTTCGCTCAGCGAAATATAATTTAACGCTCCTTGCACACGGCACCGTATGCTTATTCGCTCTTTTCCTTTCACTCTCGCTCTCTCACCCTTTTTTTGCTTTTTGCTCGCTTGGTCGCACCCACGCAGGTGGTGAACGTGGCGAGAACCCTGTTTCGGACAGTTTAAATTAACTTCGTGTCCTGTGGCTAGCAGAAAAAACAACAACAAAATTCTATATAATAACAACAACAATAATAACAACAATAACCACAACAACATTATGATAAGCAGCGCAAAAGGATACGACGCGAATTACGTGAACGTGGAAATGTGAAGGGTTTCCTCTTTTTCGAAAATCCAAATGCGTTGAAAATGCGCATTAGCTGGTAATAATTATCACTGCATACATTTCGGCGTATGGAAATCATTTTCCGGATCAAGAACTTGTTGTTTCTCTCCACTATGGAGTGTGAGATTTTTCACATAAGGCGCTGGGAAATGAGTCTTAGTAAACTGATTTATTTATTTTGAAAGAAAACAAACGACTGATCAACAATAAAAATGACTTTTTAATCATATCAACAAAATTGTTGCATACCTTTAGGCTCACTTTAATTCTTAGCTTGGGTTATTAATTACTGAGAAATATTAATCATTTGATTAATATGTTTCAAATGGAAACATTTTGAAATATGTTTAGAAAAAGAAGTGCTTAAAAAATCGAAATCGAAATCTGTGCAAAATCCTTGCAGGCTTTCAGGCTCTCTTTAATCCTTTATTGGATTAATAAATAATCAAATTAATTCTATCAATTTAATCAATCTGAAGAATTTCAAAATCTCTAAAGAAAAATAAATCATTGCATAGCTTCAGGCTCACTTTAATTGTTTAAGTGAAATAAAAATGTCTTTAATAGAAAATGTTGCCAGAGTAATAAATTAATTATAGCATGCTTCGAGGCTTTCAACCACCCCACCAACTACATAAGAAATTATATTTGTTTGCAATTTAATTATCAGAGACCACCCGGAAATTCACACTGCGTTGTGGAGGTTGCGTGGGAGGTGGGCTGTGGGAGTGGCAGCGAAATAAAAATGTCACCAAATGTGTTTACAATCAAATGGCATACTTTCAGGCGCTCACTTTAATTGCTCTTTAATTCACAAAAATATCTCTCGCTTATTTAACTGCGCAATAAAATCGTCCAACACCCCGTCCAAATGTTTCATTTCACTCTATCTATATTTCTCTCTCGGACTTTCTTCTACTCTCTCTATACTTCTTTCCCTCTCTCTTCCTCTCCCCTCTTGATCATTCGCTTCACTCTCTCTTTCTTTGTAACCATGCCTTTATCATTGGCCAGCACGCCATTTGATGTCATGGCATTGTTGTCTTGTTGTTGTTGTTATTGTCTTTCGTTTGTTGTTGTACTGTTCAGACATTTTAATAACATAATAGAATTTTCATTCTCAAACTCTACGAGTGGCTTCCATTTATTTCGAGTTGCTTTTGAGCTTATTTTCCCCTTTTATTTGTTCTTTATGGCATTGTTGTTTTTATTATTGTTAGTTTTTGTTTTGTTTTTGGTAGGTTTTTTTTTATTTTGTTTTTGGTTTTTGCAATTGTTATTGCTATTATCATTTTACAAAGATGATGATGATTTTTCTCATCTATCTGTTGGACATTTCATCTTGGGAAGCGCACTCATTTAAATTGGTTTTGAAAGAGATCATATATTATTTTATGGTTTGTCTTCTTATAGATTTTGTCATTCTCTATATTGTTGTTATTATTGTCATTCTCATATAGTTATTATGCTCATCTTTTTTACGATCTATCGTATGTCTCATTGCCGATTCTTTATTTCAACTCTTAAAAACTATAAAAACTCGTTTGAAGCTCTTGTTCTTCATCTTCAGATAAATGATGTTGTTTATCCATCAATTGTCGTTGGTTCACAATTTCTGCCGTTTAAAATGGTTCTTGCTCCCAAACTCAACCAACGCATTCAAACTTACCAAAGCATTAAAACGCGATTGTTTTCCTCATCCCCATGCTCTTTCTTCTCCTTCTTCTCCTTCTTCTCTACTCGGTGTCAATGTCCTTGAAATATCCTGTGGATCTTGTCAATTCAAGCGATTGTTCTTCCTTTCTCTTTGATTTAATTATCTCCACATTCAGCATTCGTTGCTCGCACTTTTGTTGTGTTGTTATTTTATTTTCCTCAACAATCAGCAAAGTGTGACGAAGAAAGAGAAGGCAGAGATTGGAGAGTGGCGATATGGTGGGAAGATGGACAGAGTGTTGAAGGGAAAAGGGTGAGTGACGAAAATTGGGAGTGTGAGAGAAAACGAAGAACTCTCGAAAAACCAGAAATTAAATTAAGTTAATGCCTGGTAAGTGAATGAAATTGTCTTCTCTTCCCTTTTATCACTCCAAACCCACACTTCAGACGTTTCTTTCACTTCTCCTTTCACTCCTTCTTTTTCTTCTCCTCCTCCTACAATTCTCTCCGCCCACCCATCTATCTATCTATTCTGTCGACATCATCTATTCTTCTAGTCGAATATATTATGTTCCTCTCATCTATTTCTTGTTTCATGTTCATAAAATGTTTTTCTTATGATGATGATGCTATTGTTGTTATATGTTGTTGTTGTTGTGAGGAGTATATTTGTTGTTATATTGTCTATATTGTTATGAGTAAATATTTTGTTGTTGTTGTAAGGATTATATATGTATATGTTTATACATATGTATTGCATACTTTGATTCCATTAAGTATGGTTGAGTGTTTACTTATATTTGTCTGCGTGTTCTCTCTAATTATTTTGAACTTCATGTTCATGAACTTCTGCTAGCTAAGCATTTATTCTGCTTAAGCTCTCTTTCTCACTCTCGCTTTCTGTCTCCTCTTACTTTCCATCTCACTTCCTCTCTATCTCTTTATAGTTATTTCCTTTTGCCTTTTTTTATTATTTTTATTCCCCATGTACTTCTCCTGTTTCCATATCTCTCGCTCCCTCTCCTTCATTCTTCCTCTCCTTCCTCTCTTTCACTCTCCCTCTATTTCACTCTCCCTCTATTTGACTCACCCTCTCTTTCACTCTCGCTCTCTTTCACTCTCCCTCCCTCTCTCGACAGTCGTTCAGCCCGAGTGCAATTATAATAATTTATTGCCTTAATTGGATGTAATTATGTTGCCTCGGCGAGTCCAGCGATTCTGAGGGCGTGATTTCTGCAAATAATTAAGATCCTTTTTCGCTCCACACATACACACGCACACATGCACATGTCTTCACCAATAAGTAGTCGTGGTCATGTGTAAATGTGAGAGGTCCTCAGGGTATGGAGAAGTCAATCATAGGTTCAAGGAATCGAGATAAGTGAAATTCTGAGTGAAGATTTTAATTTCTCAATGATGAAAGATTGAGTATGAATGAGTAATGAATCGTTATGAATCAAGGAGGAATATTAAAAAATATATATCACAATAATTATTAAAAAATTTATTTCAATTTTTAATTACAGGCTAAAATTTAATAATTTTAATTTGCAAAATTATTAATTTATTTTATAACTAAAAATTATTTTTTTTTATGTTTATATTTTTTCTAAGGTATTAATATTTTTAATTCCGTTTATTAATATCTTATTTAAATCAGAATATTCTAATATTTTCTTCCAAATTTTTCCATTAATTTTCATAACCATCTTCTTCCGTATATCGAACGTTCAATATCATCTTCGGTTGGCATATTTTTGTCTCCTTCTCCTCGTAAGCAAAAGTTATTTTTGTGATATTCTTATCCTTACATAGATATCAGCCTGCCCACGTAAAACGTCCTTCACGGCATGTGGTCACAATGTCTTTCCCGGTCATTATTCTAAAAATATACATATAACTCTAGTATTCAAGGACATTATTTCGTCGGCAATTGCTTTGTATTTGAGCTTGAAATAAATTTCACTTCCGCAAAAACGACCAAAAGACTCAATGCGAAGTATGTAAGGGGAAAACAATAATAACAAAATAAAAACAACAATGTGAGGAATAAAAACAACAATAATATAAATAAAAACAACAATAACATTATAAACAATAACAACACCAACCTAATAAACAACAACACCAACCAACCTTATGAACCACTCCACCAATAACCACATAGTAACAATAAATACCAATATAGCCAACAACAAGTATAACAATAACAATGAGGATATCGAGGAAAAAGCCTATTCCTAAATAAATTAACATTTCAATGGCTCATCCATAGACTCATACAACAAACATATATATACTAACATATAGTCATACACATATACCAACGTATAGACACACACACATACTATCGTATAGACACACACACCTACACATAGTCTCCGTCAAACATACACACACTCATTTATACTCTCTCACAAACAAGCAAGCGTGGACGTAAATATGTGAACGTAAATTAACGGCATGCCTTGCAGCCGAGTATGTTTTCAACACGCCTGCCGTTCACCATCATCGCCTCCAGCCACGCCTCCTGCCCTGACCTTTCAACATTCTGACCTCACGTCATTCTCTCCTTGTCCATGTCTTCGTCTTTAGCTTCTCTTGGTTTCATTCTCTCCTCCTAGTCGTCTACACAAGTCGTCGTCGTTTCCTACTGATTAACATAAAATATCCTTTAAATGCTCTTACCAAACAGCAAGTTAGGCCTATCAGAGTGTGGTTGTGATGGTACTAGTGGTAATGGTATTGGTGGTGGTATTGATGGTAGAGGTGTTGTAGGTAGAGGTGTTGTGGGTACAGGTTTTGTTGGTAGAAGTACAGATGGTAGAGATTGTGGTGGTTTAAATAGAGAAGGTGTTGATGGTAAATGAATTGATGGTACAAGTATTGATGGTACAAGTATTGATGGTACAAGTATTGATGGTAAATGAATTGATGGTACAAGTATTGATGGTAAATGAATTGATGGTAGATGTATTAATGATGGTTGTATTAATGGTAGATATTTATATTCACATGTATGTTCCTGTATTTATACTCACCACATTAGTGACGGTAATGTGTAGTGAATTTCCTATCAGTAATTAATTTCAGATAAATATTTAATTATTTTCCCATTGATCGATGCATGAACACATTGAACATGGTAGTGTATTTCACACACACATACATGTGAACCTAGAAACACCATTCACCATTGGCAATACATCAACAACGACCTACACACGTACACAAACACACTCACAGCTGGTTGGCTTCCGGGCTTCGTGCGAAGGATTAAAAATCTGATGAGAGAAATCGCATCGACGATCGTTGTTGGTGTTGATGATGATGATATAATGAGTTGTTTTTGTTATAATATATCATGTTGTTGTTATAATTTATCATGTTGTTATTATAGTAATGTTGTTGTTATAATATATCATGTTGTTGTTTTTATAATATATCGTGTTGTTATTGCATATCATGTTGATGTTATAATACATGTTGTAGCGTTTTTTTTTTCGTTCTTTATTACTCCTGCTTCGCCCACAGCATCCACAGCTTCCAGCAACACGCACCGCAGGTGTCCTTAATGCGAATGTCCTGGTTAAAAGGTTAATGCAATAAATTATAGCGGGATTGAATGAAATTATTTTTCACCCATTATTTTCCCAATGTCGTTTTTTTTCTCCCCTCATCATTGTCTCGCATTCTTCCTCCATCTTTCTCTTTGTCTCTCTCTTCCTTTTCTCATTTCATCTTGATATTTTTTTGTATATATTTTTTCCGTGCAGGATATTAATTTCTCTGTCGCCCTTGGTGGCTGGATTTCTTGGTCTGTTTCATGTTCTGTTTCATCTTATGCTGAACGTGTTTTTATGGCCTGGAATTTTTCCAGTTTATATTAAAAATATCATAACGAGTTCTAGACGCTTTTATTGCCTATGCTGAGGTGGGCCTTTCCTTACATTCGCTTTTGTTTCAGCTGCCTTTATGATTTTTTTATGTTCTATATTTACTTATATATCTATATATCTTTTAAAAGCCTTATTATTTTCCCATACCTTAAACTTTATCATGATTGATTTTTCATACTGGTTTTTAATTTATTTCAATTATTTTGTGTATTATTTTAATTTAATATTTCCATTAAATATATTAATCAACTTTCCTTAAACTCAAATTGATTCTCAGATAAAAAATCAATGTTCATGAACAGGAAAAGTAAGCAAAAATCTGAGGTCTTGTTTTTCTCTTACTTCTACCACTTTCACTTCAATCAACTGTTGTTTGAAACCAGAGCAGAAAATGAACAAAACAACTAAAGCAAACAAAACAACATAAGAAATAAAGAAAACACCAAAATAAACAAGACACAAACAATAAACAGAGAAAGGGAAAATATAATGAAGTGAAAGTTGTGACAAAAATCGTAAAAAGCTTAAATAAGAGGGCAGAGAGAAAAAAATAATTATGAACAATAACAGCAACAAAACTCAATAGCAACAACTAAATTCTCAACAAGAAACCATAACAAAATACAAAAACAAAATGATCAAGAATTACATACAATAACAACAATGATAACAAATACGAAAAAAAAAACAAAACAAGAGTAAATGTCAATAAGAACATGAAGAAAAGTATATGAAACAACAATTGCAATAATAACAACAATAGCGAGAACAACAACAATCGAATAAAAACAACAATAGCAATAACAACAACAATAGGAATAACAATAACAATAGCAATAACAACAACAAATAAGTAAACAACGCCATCGCAGGATTTTTGTTTGTCTCTACGCAATTCACGTTACCGTTGTTTTCTGATTTTATTGCAGCCACGTTCCTTCCACACTTCACTTCACACTCACAGATAGGAACACCCACAAATACACACAGGCACACAAACACAAGCACATTTAGACATGGAAACAAACAAACAAACACAAGCACACTTACACATCGACATAAACGAACCTACGCACGCACAAAACCAACATGGCGGCGGTTTCCGGTGTCGGCCACACGTTCGATCGTTTGTTTGTTCGTTTGAATTCAAGAAATATTTATTAACTATTCTCATTCCTCTCCTCTCTTCAGCTGCTGCTGATGATGACGCCTATGTTGTTGTTATTTTCGCTAACAAGTGATATTGTTGTTGCTGTAATTCTATGATTTCTCTTGTTGTTATTCTATCGATTTTGTTGTTGTTATTCTATGGATTTTGTTGTTATTATTCTATAAAATTTATTGTTGTAATTCTATAGTTTTCTCTATTTGTTATTTAATGGTTTTCTTGATTTTGTTGTGTACAAGTTTTGTTGTTGTTGTTTGTTGTTTATGATTTGTTCTATTGTTTTTGTATTTGTGCGTTACGTTGTTGTTGTTTTTATTACTATTCTATCTATACATGTCGTTAGTGAATTTATTATTGTTTTTTTTTTGGTTTTATTTGTTTATATTGTTAATTTTGCTGTCGAGCAAAAGGGACACAAAATCAATGAGATATGCAAAGAGAATGATAGATAGGAGAGAGTAAAAGAGGGAGGAGGTGGTTAGAGAGAGATAAAGAGAGAGTGAGAGGAAGAATAAAAAGCATGTGAGTGATTTCGAGAGAAAGGGCAAATAAAAGTCAATATATATTGAGCAAATAATTGCGACACACGATAACATGACTACAACAAAATTCGCTAAAAACAAAAACAATAAAAGTAACAACAAAATATAAAAGTAACAACAAAACGATAAAAGTAAGAACAAACAAAATAATAAAAACAACAACATCTACAAATAATAGAATAACTACAACAAGAACCAAAACAAGAAATATACAAACAAAAAAAGGATAACTATAATAAAAATATAAACTACAACAACTTATGATATAGTCAATAGTCAGAATAATACCAACAACTTCAAAAATAACTATTACTAAAACTAAACTAAAAAATAACAACAATAACAAAAACCCACGATAAAAACAGCCATTACTATAACAACAGCAAACTCGTGCTCTGATTGCGACAAACAATTCAATGGTTTTAAGTTCGCAAACGTTTCTCCTTTATTCTCCCTTTCCAATCCCTCACTCTCACTTCTCTCCGCTCGTTATCCTTCTCTCTCTCCTTCTCACTGCCAACGAAGTTACGTTGAAATGATAGATGTGTGCGTAGCAAGGGAAACCGGAAATTGTCGGTGGAAGAACCGGAAAAAGTTCAGAGTAGGGAGCGAGATAAAGAGAAAGGGAGAAAAGTGAATATTGGAGAAGGAAATATGAAGGAAGGTGGATAGAAAGGGAATATGAAATGGGTGAAAAGGGGGAAGAAAAGGCTGAAAGGAGAAGAAACAGGAAGAAAGGAGAAGAAACAGATATGCTGAAGGAAGGGAATAGAAAGAGAAAGGAAGTTCAAATGAAAGGGAGCTCAAGTTAAAGCTAGTGAGAGTCAGACATGCGAAGGATTCGGCTCGTTGGGAATTTATTCAATTATTTGTTTTCCTTTCCCTGCCACCAATGATTTTTGCTTTTCCTTCAATCAATGTTTTTTTATTTTCCTCCCACAAATGTTTTTTCTCTTCCTTCCACCAATGTTTTTTCTTTTCCTCCCACTAATGTTTTTCTTTTCCTCCCGCCAATGTTTTTCTCTTCCTCCCACCAATGTTTTTTCTCTTCCTACTACCAATGTTGCCAATGTCAACGTTTTCACTCTCATTCCCTTTAGGCTTTTTATTTGTTTTTCATATTTTACGCCTCGTTGATTATTCGATGCTAAGCAATATTTTTCTTTTTCTAGTTCGATATTATCGATATTTGTGGGGTCATGTTGAGGCTTTAATATATATCGATGTTGTACTTATTTTTTCGTTAGTCTTACATAATATAATTTTTTGAATTTTTAAATTTGACTCTTTGTAAATTTTCTAATGGTATTTCATATTGCATGCTTTTAGGAAATGATCATAATAAAATTATATAAAAACATTTGACAAATATTATATTTCTTTAGTAGAAAATCGAATAGTCAGCAGTAAAAGCTGATGGACTGAATTTTGCAATTTCTTTCTACTCTTTCATATTCACTTTTTCGTGAAATATTTTTTCAATTTTTCAAGAAATATTCTCTTTTTTCGAAAAATATGTATATTCATCAAATCACATGCACTCAAAGCGACACATACACGTAGTCACTAAAATTATTACCACTAGAGGAACAGATGCAGGATATGCAAAGCAGTTCACTTAAGCGCATCCCGACGCATATCCTGGCCATTTGCAAATTTAGGGACGTTTGTCCTTCGCCCACCGTCGAATGGAAGTGAATCGTAACTAGTTTAACGCGATCTACATGCAGATGGCGCTGCTGTAACAAGTCTTTTTTCCAATAAAAATTCCCCCCAACACGTGGGTTTATCTTTATTATTTTTCTGTTTTTTTTTTTTGTGTTCAGGGTTCAGCAAAAAGGGTAGAAAATTGAAGCTGAAAATCAGCATAAAATTTTATTAATTTTTTTTTTTTTTTTTTCTTGTTTTTTTTTAGAACTCTAGGCAAACGCGTCGACACTCTACTCAATTCAATATTGAGTTTTTATGTCATGGCTGCACACGACCTGCAATCCTTTCATCCGGTTGCTTCCCTTAACCTCAGCCCTCGTCCTCGATCTCATCCGTCATTGAATCCCTTCACAACCTCTGGTCCTTCGATCGATTTTTATGCATCGCCCCGTGCAGCCTGGTTTTTTTCTAATCCTGCGTGGATTTTAATGTTTCGTGGTATTGAACTGCAACATCGTGCTGTATAATCTTTTGCAGACTCTTTCTTGTTCTTTCTTTTACTGGCTCTTTCTTGTTCTTTCTCTTCCTTTTACTGACTCTTTCATTTTCTCTCTCTCTTCTTTATGTAACTGTCTCTTCTTCTTATGGTTCGTTGTCTGTCTCTTTCATTTAGAGTACTTTTCTTTTACTGTCTCTTTTACAGTATTTTTCTTTTACTGTCTCTTTATCTCTCTCGCGCTCATAATCTTCTGTAACTGTATGTTCTGCTATTTTATTCCCCTTTTCACGATAGTTCCTGTCGTTTCAGCTATAATTTTTTTATTTTTGATTACTTTTTTCATATAAGTTTCTATTTTTACTGTTTTCATTATATTTCCATTATTATTTTTTGCAGTTTAATTTTTCTTATTTTTTCATTCATTTATATATCATATTATTATTTTTAATTTTAAGTTGTTATTTTCATTTAGAAAATTTTTTCAATATCACTCATTTTCATTTTATTCTTCATGAACGTTTCCTGCTACATTTCCTTTCCTTTTTTTTATTTCATATTCTTCATTCATTTTTCTTATATATAGTTTCTTCGTATATAGTTTCATACAAACAAAAGCATCAAATTAAAGTCTCATTGATTTTTCGATTTTCTTTAATCCCACAAATCTTCCACCTCGCTCCAATTTTCGTAGCATATTTTTGGAAATTTCTCTGGCTCGTTTCTCCCTTTTTCAGTTTTTTAGCTCATTTTCCCCCCAACTCGTCAGGACCCTTCGGTTTAACACAACTTGTCCATTTTCGATCCCACCCCATTGACTCTGCCTTCACTTTCACTTTTCCCACACTACTCATCATTTTCCATCAATTTTTCTTCTCCTTCTTCCCCTCCTTCTTTTCTTCCTCTCTCTCCTCTTCCTTCTCGTTCTCCCTATTGTTCGCATCCAACTCCATCTTCCTCCTCACCTTTTTTTCGGCTCACCACAACTGATTTAGTGCGAATTTTATGTTGACTACAATGGGTTTTTTCTCCCTCTACTTTTCTCTCCTCTCCTCCCCCTCTCTCTCTCTCCAGAAGCCTACATCTTTTGTAAAAACCTTCAAATCTATTGCCAACAACAAAACGGTAGGACGTGTAATAACTTTTCTCTTGTTGTTGCAATGTTTAGCGTCCGCCATCATGGTCCATTGCCGCCATGTTTTGTTTAACCATTTAATGGTTTCTGCCCTTTTATGAAGGACATTTTAGGCCACTTTTCATTTACTTTACTTTCCTCCCACTCGTTTATGTTCAGGCGCCTTCTTCCTTTTCTTTTTCTTCAATGTTTTTCATTATTTTTGAATCTTTTTTCTGCTATTTTTGTTTCTTTTCTGTTATATTTTTCATATATTTTTGTTATATTTATTTTTATATTTTTGTATTATTTTTCTCAATATACTTTTTTTTTATACACATTTTCTTTTTATTTATTTTCTATAAAAATTTTCTTCTTTGTTTTTCTTAAGCTTTTTCTCAAATCATTCTCCCAATAACTTTTATTTTTTTTTAAATTTATTTTCCTATTTTTTCTTCTCAATTTTCCTTCTTTTAACTTTTTCTCTTATTTTTTCCACTACTTTTTTTTATTTTTATTTTCTCATCCTATATTTTCTTCTCAATTTGGTCCGATTTTTCATCTTATAATCTTTTGTCCATCTTTTTCTCTTTGTCATCATTAAATACGCCATCTTTTTTACTTCATCGCCTTTTTCACACTTTATTATATTTTATTAAAAGCTATGTGTATGTGTGTTTTGGTGAATGGATGTCGGTGAATGAGTATTGGTGAATGGATTTCGTGGTATGAGTGTGTCGTATTTAAGTTAAGAAGAAATTGAAGAAATGGCGTGAAGCCAATTTATGATCACATTTTCTCCTGGTTAGAGTTTGTGGATATTGGCTTTAAACGAATTCAGAGGTGGGTGAAGGAGGGGGTGATAAAGAAAGGTATGATTAGTGTTCGTCCGAGTACGAGTAAAAGTACTCGTATACTCGATTAAATGGCACGATAAACGATTATTATTTGAATCGACTAATTGTTACAAATAATTTGACGGTACCGACTAACTTGATAATATATTGAAACATTTTATTTATTTATAATTTTGATACAAAAATGCATTAGAAAAATACATTACAAAAATTCTAGGATGATTTCCTCGACTTTTGAATGGATCAAACAAAATAAATAAATAAAATTATCTACATAATATTTGATTGAATATAATATTTTACTGTTAACTGTTAGTTAAAAACACAAACACGTCAGCTTATAGTTTCTAGAGGCGCTAAAAGTGCAGGTTTTCGTGTGTATATGTACGTATATGTGAAATGAGTACGAGTACGACTATACCGACTTTTAAACCCGATTACTTCTTTTTGCACCGATTTTTAGTTGAAATTTTGTTTTTGACTACTCGCATCGACTACATACCGGTATTGGAACGTCACTAGGTATGATGAGAGGGTGTAAGCGAGAAAATGACCCATAGACGAGAAATCTCAAATAAGAGTAAATGCCTAAGATTTTCCCACTGATTTATTAACAATCGCTAACTGGATCGGTGGCTTTATGGCCAAATGTCCTTTGCTTTGCGAAATATCCCAGAAAAATTGATATTGATGTGTGGGTGAATGAGAAAGTATGTTTGAGGCGAAATGTCCTTTGAGATTGACCTCTAATAATGGGCAATTAAAGGAAGTCCAATTTAAAGGATTAGCAGAAAGAATTATGGGGTTTTCCCATAAGAAAGTAATGGGATTTTGTGATCATTGTCGACATATGGCAAAAGGTGCGAAATAAATAAGGAGAATGAAAAAAATTAGAAGAAATGAGACGATTGAAATAAATAAATGTCTCATTCTCATAATCCATTTGATATATATTTTTTGAGGAGAGGAAAAAATAATAAAAATTTAAACAGAGGTAAAAATAATATGTTATAGTAATGATGAGTTGTTTATTTTGATTTTTTCCAAATATTGCTAAATATAAAATTTTAATATAAAAATTAATATCATAAAAAAATGCAAAATTGAATATAATACAACTTATATAATAAAAATATCATACAAAAAATCATTTACTCAGTTTTCGAAATATTTTCGAGTTCTAGTTGCGATGAAGAATAGAAAATAATCTGTTTATTTCGGTCCTTTTTGTCTCTTTCTATTTCAATATTAATTCTTAAGAATAAGAAAAATTCATTCACCACAAGAATTTCATTCTTCTCACAATTTTTCAATATCTCCTTTTCTCAACCTTTCATTTTTATCTACCTTACTGTCTCGATTTTTCATTCTAATTTTCTATGAATATCTTATTTCTATATCTATCATTCTGTCAATCTTTCATTCTCTTTCTATTGTTTCGCCTTCTCTAGTAAAAAATTTATTAAACTCGAGTAGACACAGAAATATTTACGACAGTTGTGAATGAATGTAAGGATTTACGTCAATTTTGAACCACAATTGAGAGGGAACGATGAGAGCGTAAAGGAGGGAAGGAGACAGAGAGAGGAAGAGAGTGGGGGGAAAGAGAGCTCCAAAATTAGCTTGGCAATTGTGGGCACGCGGTTGTAATTGCCATTATTAGACGAAAGAAGGACGACGACGACAACGACGTCTCCTGACGCAAGGATTGTCTTTCAAAAACTGAGCGATTTCTCGGTTAGCCAAACGGATCCAGAAACAGTAACAAAATCTATAACAACAACAACAATATACAATTACTCGAATCAAACAACAACAAGTACTTGAACAAAATAACAACAACCAGAGACCTAAAACCCAAAGACAAAAACCATTCGAAGCACGTTTCTTCAAATAATTCAAATAAACGTAGAAAGGAACGAAGAATGAAGGTGGGGAGGAGGATGAAAGGTTGATGAATGAAGGAAAGTGTGGTGAATATATTTAGGTATGTAAAAGTTGAAATGACAAGGAGAGACAGACAGTGCGTGAGACAGAGAGAGAGAGTGAGAGAGAATATTTGAGGGTGGGTCACAAAATATTTCAAGGGTAAACGAATAAATTTCTGGATGACGACTGTTGCCAGGCGTGACGAATACTAGAGAGGGAAGAATAACAAAAACAATAAAGACAAAATTACTATAAACAACAACAACAAAATTAATATCACCAACAACAACAAGAATAATAATAAAACAACAGTCTCCATTCCAACAAAATCTACAACAAACCCAAACAGTTGTGAAATATTGTAAATTATATGAATGGAGAACGGAGGAAGAAGACGTATAGAGAAAGTATGAAAGGACTATGAAGGACGAAGGCGGGAAAGGTAGAGAACGGAGGAAGGAAGATAGAGAAGGAGACATGTTGGAGAAAGTAGGATACAAAGTTGGGGAATGAAATGGAGGCGTTAAAGGACGAAATGTAGGAGGTAAAGGACAAAAGGTAGGCGTTAAAGGATAAAGGCCATGGTATTCAAGGATGAAAGAGCACTACAAAATATGAGAAAAGGGCGTTCGAGGATGAAAAAGGATACCAGTGAAAATTATGGCTTGTGGAAGGAATTCATCTCATCTCACCTCAAGGAGAGAAGTCTACACGCATCTATCTTTCTCGGTTTTCTGCTCAGATGTCCAATTCTTCCTTAAGATCTCTCATTTGTCTTTCTCGCTCACTCTTTCCTTTGACTTAAATTTCCTTTTCTTCATAATTCTTGCTTTCGCTTGTGTTCACTGAGGGACGACTGTCTGTCAGTGTGTTGTCTCCCTCCCTCTCTCGTCTGTCTATCACTCTTCTCTCTGTCTATCAATCTCTCTCTCTCTCTGTCATTCTCTGTCCATCATTTCGCCCCAAAGTTTCTCTGTCATGTCTTCTCCATCTTTGGTCAATAAAACAAAATTAAATCCCTTCTGTTCATTAAATAGACTTAATTTCATTCGCCTCTCACTCACATTTTGAGAACACTCTAAAGAGTGAATGAATCGGAGAGTGAGAAGATGATAGACAGCCAAAGAGTGAGAGAATGACAGAGAGATTGAGAGAGAGAGAGCATGACAGAATGAATAAGAAAGAGATATGGCGACTTACTTTGGCTCTCGTTGTATTTCCTAAGACTTATGTTAATTAAATTGTAATTAACTATTCAGAAGGCAACACTTCCATCGCAATTGTCTTGAGTTATGTTGGTGTTTGTGCGATGATGGCGTCTGTTAATATGCGTGTGTGTGTGTGTAATGTAGAGGAATTTAGAAGAAGGATTTTCGAAATTTGGTTGGTGGAGCTCCGAGAATTCGACATTGAGTTGGGATTATATTGAAAGAGCCGTGGGAGATTTCTTCATATAACTTTGAGTGAGAAAATTATTTTTGTTTATCATTTCTTTCCATAGTCTAGGCGTGTTATATTTGGAGTTCTTTATGATTGATAACAAAACTCACTTCTGACTCTATCTCTCTCTCGTTTCATTATTCATTCTCTCTCCCTCTCATCCTCCCTAACTCTTCCATCTCTTGTCCTTATTGATCTTTCTCTCGACTACCTTTCATCTAATTATAATTTTCCCAATAAATTTTTTGTATTAATTCATAAAATAAAGAAAAGTTCGACATCACTTGGGATGGGATGTCGGATTCGATTCTGACATCCGATGTTCAGAAGTCCTTCATCATGTGATACTCCTTCGCAAATTCCCAAAGTTCGCGCCGTTTTCGGCTGCCAATTAACGTTGGCCCGAAACTTTACACATCACATCGAATTCACCTACACGTGAATTGGATGTGGTTGAGAGGAAGAGACAGGGAGAGGAGGGAAGAGAGAGAAGAGAATGAGGATTGACAGAGTTCCTGTGGTGAATTTGGTTTCATTGGGAAGGATGCTCGAAATCAGCAGTAAAATATATGATGAATAATTAAAGAATAAACGAAACCAACGATTAATGTGTATTAGTTAAGTTCTACATCACACTTATAGTCACTAACACACGCTCATTCACTAACTTACTCTCTTACTCACATATTCACAGCCTCGCTCTCACTCATTTCCTTCATTTCCTCTCACTCTCTCTCTCTCAGTCTCTCTCACTATCTCTGTCTCACTACACACTCTCAATATCTTTCTCGCACTCATTCATTTATCTCTTTTGGCACTCACACTTTGAACGAGTTTTATTCTGATTCTCATTCGACCTCTTTTTCTCATCACAGACGAAATACGAACACACACACACACAGTGAGACACACATACACATATACATACTTAACGTTGTGCATGATTGAGGAAGTGTGCGAATTGGGGTAGTCATGTTGTTGTTGTTGTTGTTAAGAGGCTTCGAAATTTCGGGGCCGCCGCTTTTCGAGGGCAGACAAATTAAGCTAATGAGAGAAGAGAGCAAATGTTAAAGTGTGCGAGAGAGAGAGAGAGAAGTTGGGATGAAAGACGATAAGATGAGAGAGAGAGACAAAAAATAGGATGAAGGACGAGATAGAGGGAAAGAGAGACCACGGAAAGTGGATGATGGAAGGAGGTGGGGAAATTAAGAAGAGTTTTTGATGGGTTTCGTGGAGTCTGGTGGGAGATCAAATAAGTTTCACGATGAAGATTGACAGCGAGAGAAGGGAGGGTGAAAAGAGAGAGAGGGAAGAAAAGAGAGTGAGGGAATGAGGAAGAGAGTGAAGGGGAGTGAACTATTTGAGAACTGAGGAAGATGGAGAGATGAAGATGATGAGGGAATGAGAAAAGGCAACGAAGCGAGGTCAAGCGAAGGCATAGTTCGTGAAAAGCTAAACGTCGAAAGAGAAAAAAGAACAAAAGAGAAAGTGAGATGGAGGAATATAGAGCAAGAGAGTGAGGGAGAAAGCAAGCGATTACCACAAATTGGGACGATGAGAGGTCGAGAGAAAGCATTAGAAGGAAGCCAAACGAGTGAGAGAATGAGGTACAGTTGATGAAAGAGAGAGAGAGAGAGAGCATTTGAGAAACAAGAGAGAAATTCAGATACAGTGAAAGAGAGAGAGAGAGATTCCAAGCAATGCGGCATCACGAAGGACGAAACGTAACGATTCCCAGTGACAAGGGTCAAGAGTAAATAATTAAGCAACAATTTTCGCCAGAGGCCATAAAAACGCAGATTAAGCATTAAGGATATTCACAGGCAGACATCATGTGATTGTGTGTGTTCCTCTCATATGTCATATATATTCGTGTGTGTGTTATTCGTGGGAATTGAGATATTTCACTTGTTCTTGTTCATTCACTCAACCTTTGATTTTTCAACAATTTTGCGATTAACGACACATTTTTATTGCGAGATTTTTTGATGGAAGATGTTATGTTGGGAAATTTATTTTTGAGAAATTTTATTTTAAGGAATTTATTTTTGAAAAATTTGCTTCACTACGTTTTTCTTGCATCACTCTTCGATTTTGGAAAGATTTTTTGATGACTCCACATTTTGCATACTTTCGTTTAATTTATATTTCTATATGATTTTATTTATAAAGGACATATTTTTCACATAATTTAATTTTACGACTTTTATTTTGTTTCTCTTTATTTCTAAGAATTTGATTTTTGCAATATGAATTTTAAAAATAAATATTATTTGTAGATTTTTTTTATTTTTTCATATTTTATGTTTGAAAATTTATGCAGAATTTTTTTTTTTTTTGATAATTTTTTTTAGAATTTTATTTTTTAGAAAATTTTATTTCTGGTAATTTTTATTTCAGTAATTTTCTTTTCAATCTATATTTTCTGATTAATTTAAATTCCGCATAATTTTAAAATTTTTTATTTTTGTGGAGAATTTCACTTTTTGATCTCTGTTATAATTTTTGATTACCTCTTTTCAGTGTTTTTATTACGATTCCGCAATTCCGTTTTCTGGAAAACCATTGCCCTTTATCTTGCTGAGGATCCATCCTCAGTTATCCTTTCTGCTCCATAAACGATTGGAATTTGGCTCGCGGCTCGCGAAATTTTTCACATATCGTCGTTTTTGAAGTTGATGTATTTGGCTTCTGATGCCAGGGAAAATGACATGGATTTAAGGGGGAAAAATGTTTTGATCGAGATCCAACAAAAGCAAGCAAGCAAAAAAAATGCAACAAAAAGCGACATCAATGAAAATTCAACAAAAAGCAACATCAACGAAAATTTATCAAAAGTAAACCGAATGAAAATCCAACAAAAACGACATGAATGTGAATTTAACCAAAAGCGACCTGAACTTCAAAAATAATAATGACGTGCACTCCAAAAACAATAACCGCGAGAACATGAGAATTCCAACAACGGAAACGATTTGAACATGGAAAATATTAACGATTTGAACATAGAAAAAAAAAACTAAAAGGGCATGAAACCCAGTTTCCCACAATAATAACTCTATGCCCAAAAACAATGATCATTTCCAACCAAAACTTGAACCCCATCCTCATTTCCAATAATAACATGAACCCCATCCTCATTACCAATAACGACATGAACCTCATCCTCGTCTCCAACAACAAAAAATATTCCCACACACACATCAGCGAGTCACGTCTTTGGTGGAAAACGCTTCGAGCCACTTGGCTGCCAGAGCCACAAACGTGTCATCTGCCAACGTCCCCGATGTCCTCCAATGGTCCCCAACCTCCATTGCTTCCTTCACCTCATGATCTGATCCCATATTCCTCGTTTTCTCCTCCTCCTCCTTCTCCTCCCCCATGGAACCACCAAAAATTCAACCAAACGACGTTCGGCTCCTGCACCGGGGGGGAATTTGGCGGATGCAAGCGCAGTGTCAGCATCGTTTGAATGTGTTTGTGGAGAGATAGGTGTGTGTGTATGTGTGAAGATGTTTTTATTGCAGTTTTTGATATTGTAGTTTTTTCAGTAGATTAGTTTTTTTTGTAGTTTTTTTCATGATAGTTTGTCTCACTGCAGGTATTTTTGTTGCATTTATTGTCATTGTAGTTTTGTTCTTCTAGTTTTTCTTATTGTGGTTTTTGGTATTCTAGTTTTTTTATATTCTAGTTTTTCTCATTGTAGTTTTTTTACTCTAGTTTTTCTTCTATTTTCTTCTATTTTTTCTTATTCTCGTCTACCAACAAGTGATTATGGCTGATAAAGCTTATAGTGTTGTTGTCATCCCTGGCATCCTCACCAATCCAGCGAATTTTCCACTTTAATTCAAGCGGATTTTTATTTTATTTAAAGATTATTATGAAACTTCTTATATCGACATATTTCCTTATATAGTTATTGTGAATGTTTTTGTTGCTCAAAATTTTGCGAAAACTTTGTTACTCTAAACAGAGATTTTATTCGAATATCACGAGGAATATAAAGAAGAGTATAAAGAAGAATTTAACCGAAAGAAATCAACAATTGGGAGAGATAAAAAAAGAAAAGATTTAAGTTTTATTTTAGTAACAAAGTTTTTACAGAATATTGGGAACTTTTCGAAGAGAGCAGATTTTTATGACAGGGATTCGATTGACATTTGTATCAGAAGAAAAAAGCATATATATTTTTTAAATCCTCCTTTGAATCAACGATCCACTTGGTTTCAAATTATCTTTGAGAATATCTCAAAACGGAATTAGGGACAAAAAATCAACAAAAAATTCCTATAAAAATTCTCTCAAAGACAAAGGCTTCGAAAAAGACTTGAAAAAAAGTAAAATGAGAAAGTCTCTGAAAAAATGCTTTCAAAAAACCCATTGGTCTGGTGAAACTCGTCAAAAACCAGTTGATCTGGCAACCTTTTAACGATGTTACGATGCTACCACCATTCAGGAAGCATTTTCGTTGGATTGATTTTTTTTTTGTGGGAACATTTTTCTCTGTGACTTTTTTTGTGGGAAAATCGAAAAAGTGGTTCAAAAGCAAATGATCGAAAAACAACTCGGCTTAAATGGGAAAAAGTGGACAGTGACGAGAGGAAAACGTTGGAAAAGAAAAAAAAATGTATCCAGAAGAAAAGGAAGGTTTTAATGACGATTTCAAAAGACGCCAGGAGGATAAACTCAGAAGGAATTTCAAATATAAATTTGCAAATTTATATTTCCAGAAGGAAAAGTTATTAAATATAATTATTAAAAGTAAATATTAAAAAATAAAAATATTATTTAAAAAAGTAAATATTAAATCACAAATAAATTAAAAAATTCAACATTTTTATAAAATTTTAAATAATTCACTGAAAATTAAGTTTAAAAAAGTTAAAAAAAATGGTTAACTTTTATCATTTTGGAGAAATTTATTGAAAAAATTATAGTAATTTTTTTCTCAAAGATAGAAAATTAGAAACATTTTTAAAATATTCAACAATTTAAATATTCGTTTTTTTGATGATAATTTTCTAGTCAAAAAAAAAAAAAAAATCAAAAAGGTTAACTATAAAGAAAATTCTGAAAATAGGAATATTCTGCCGGTTCATCAACTTCCTCTGACAAGCCTCAAAATCCACGATCTTTGCAAATCGAGAAATTCGAAAAGCACACGAAAATCTACAAAAAGCGACTTGGCGAAGAGAAGAAAGAATAGAAGTTAGCGAAGGGAACGAATTGAGCGCCAACAACAAAGCCACATGTGTGCGCGCCAGGATTTTAATGATTTCCTTTTCGCTGACCTCGTCCTCGTTTGCATCGCTCCTGCAGGATTTTTTTTTTTTTGGGGTCGATTCGATTTTGTTGTTTGTCCTGTGACGACAACGAATCCTGATCACGTTGTGTAGTGAGAGAAGAGGGTAGAAAGGGAGGGTGAAAAAGAGAGGATAGAAAGTGTAGGTAGAAAGAGATGGAAGTTGTTGACACGTTTCGCACGCTCCGGTGAATTTAGCGCTTTACGGCGTTGCCGGATCTACAAGTGAGAGAATTAAAATGTTTTTTTTTCCTAATATTTGCACTAAATTCTTTGGACGAATCGCCTTGAAACTTTTAAATATTTGGTTATGAAAAAATGAACAGTGAATACCAAAAAAGTTTTGAAACAAATAAAATTAAAAACAATAAATTTTTTAAATTGTTTTACAATTTTTTAGTTACATTAAAAAAATTATAATTCAAATTTATATGTAAAAAACTTTGTAATTATATAAAATTCTGAAAACTATTCCAAAAAATTCCTTAAATCTTTTATTTTTTTGAATATAAAAATTCCGTATGTAAAATGTATATTTAAAATTAAAATTATGAATTATATTCTAAAATACAATATATAAAAAAGAGGATAATCTTTAAAAATTAAAAAAAAAATTCTAAAAATTTTAAATTTCTTAATTTTTATATACAAATAATTTTTCATTTTGATTAAATTTAAGGCATGTTCGAATAAATCTATATTAAAATTCAAAGCATTTGATTCATAGTGTTGGCATCTTATGCCACTT